>JAWNPK010000049.1:14097500-14575000 GCA_035047565.1 Drosophila mulleri
CAAAGGGCACACAAACACACACAGTGACACACACACACACACAGATGACGTCTCCTGCAGGCAGGCCAACAGACAGTTGCCTGTTAGGTGTTGGGCATATGTTATCCTTTGCGGTTTACACAATTCCATTTGTCGCTGGCCGAGGTGTCCGGAACTCCGGATATCCGATAGCCCAAACAATGTTTTTAATATAAACAAAGTAAAACAAATTAGCGCCAACAAGCCAACAAAAATACCACACCGCAAAAAAAAGCAAACACACACATGCACACAGCTGAAAAAGGCGAACAGCGATGTATGCAGAAGACCAACAGAGCTGTCAGCGCGAAATGGTCTTCATTTGTGTGTCCTAACCAGAATGGGGTATATGTGCTATGGCATCCTGTTTGCAAAGTGTGAAGGCGGAGAGAGAGAGAAAGAAAGAGAGACAGACTAGCTTCACTGATAAAATGAAATTAGAGTTGCCTTTTGAGCAATTTAGTGAATTTTATTGTTGCTCCAAATCATTATGAATTGTTTATTAAATATTATATTATATTCGCAAATAGATTTGATTATGAATCAGATGTGTCCATTGTCTATAAATGCACGCATACAATCATATGAAAGCAGTTAAGATCATATTTATTGATATCATCAATCCACTTTTCATGTTAAAGATATGTATCTCTGGTACATGTCTTTTTAATATAGCAATAAAAGCGAAAGGGGAAAGGCATTGTCAAGTGAGGACACGTTGTTAATTGTTTTGAGTTAATTTAATGCCAACCAGGATCAGCAGCAAGCGGGTCGCTGTTAAAGGACAAACGTGTGTGGCTAATTACCAACAGCCAAGCAGCAGGCACATAAAGGACATGCGAGAGCAGAGTAATAGTGTGTGTGTGTGTGTGTGTGTGTGTGAATGTGAGTCTCTGATACAAACGCACATTAACGAACTTTAGCTGCAGCCGTGAGTCGAGGATAGCATCCTTGCAGCGAAGGACGAGCAAAGCACTTGGCTGTGCCGCAGTTAATTAGCAAATTAAATTGAGCAAAGTGTTTCAACATTTTGCTTGTTTGACTCGACTGTGCGCCATGTGTGTGTAAGTGTATATGTGTCTCTATGTGTGTGTGTGTGTGTGTGTATGCTCTTAATACCAAGATTATGTAGCACTCAAAATAAATCTAGCTTGGTTTTGCCAGCTAACGCATTCGTGATTGATCTCTGACTAGCTGAGCCGCTCCTCCACGAACTCCGCTTCTTCGGAGAACTAGCTGCAGGCTTCAGTTACTGCCCCGGAGCACCAGCTCCTGCCGGACCCACTCTTACTCCATTACCTCCTGCTTTGCCATTTGCGCTCGTCAATGCTCAAACCAGCGTTCTCCGTCTCTGCCTTTGCGCCTCGACACCAAGTCAGCCGCTCCCTTTCGCCCTCTTGCGCCTCCTTTCGCCTTGTGGCTCCCTCGGCACTTATGTACAAGTGGGCTACGCTGTGCGTTGCCTACTTTTAGGCGCCTGCCATTCATTTTCATTTGCCCAGTCGCAATTTTTGCGCCTCTTTCGCCACGTACCCGCAAACTGGAAGCTACGCAGCTCAGCTCAGCTCAGCCTCTCTCTCTCTCTCTCTCGCTCTGTCTCCTGCTCAGTGTCTCTCCATCTCTCTCTCTCCAGAGTATTCCGTCTTCTTCGTGGCAATTGCTCTTATCGCTTGTTGCCGTTAGTTTTTTGGTATATAACGCGTGTGTCGAGGACGAGCACCAACTGGCTGGCTGGCTGGCTGACTGGCTGGGAAGGCGGAGCCTATGGCCATGATTCAATGTGGTTGCTTCTAAATGCTAGAAGAGGCGCCACTTCGGCTACTTCTTCTACTTGACAACAGCTCCTCCTCCAACGCAACGCGCACATATAAATCCAGGCCATTAATTTTAATGGAAATGGATATATGCATTTGACCGATGCATGGGCTTATATCAGCCTTATGCGCTGACAACACAGAGAAAAAAAAAACAAGAGTTAAAAAACCAATGGAAAACAAACAAAGCTGTGAGCATCAATCAAACTGCAAATCATGCTAAATTATATCAGACACAGACAGCGGCGCATCAACTAAAAACAAAAAAGGAATGAAAAGAAGAACGAATGAAAAAAAAAGATTCCGTCCAAACTAAAATGAATTAAAATTTGAGAATTACAACGAAATCTATATACACTTGATGGACTATATTAGATTGGTATAAAAACGTACTATTTGCATTATAAATAAATAAAATCGGTTTAGTAAGAAAATTAAATAGCTCTGGCAAAATTTAGACGATCTATTAAAAAACTATAATAACTTTATATCTTATACAAAAATTTAATAAAAAAAAAAACTAATAAAAAAAATTAATATAAAAAAAAATGAATAACTAAATTAAAAAATGAATAAATAAAATAAAAAAATAAATAAATAAAATAAAAATAAATAAATAAAATAAAAATAAATAAATAAAATAAAAATAAATAAATAAAAAAAAGAATGAATGATAAAAGGAATAAAACAAAAACATTAATTTAATACTAATAAATTTTAGCCCACTTCACACTAGTGTAGTGTGCACCAAAAAAAAATAATAAATAAATAAAAATAATTTTTAAAAATATATATATTAAAAAAAAATAAACAAAATTTTATAAAAAAAACTGTTTAAAAAAATATTAAATAAAGAAACAAATTTTAGTCATAATAAAAATTGTTGAATAAAAAAAAGAAACAAAAAAGCCAAAAAATTATTTAAAAAAAAATAATAATAATAATAATTTAAAAATAAAACACTTCAGTGTACGTACGACTGACCCCACCGGGTCTGAACGACTGAATAAATGCCGCAGCTGCTGCCCTTTATATAGGGCGACTTCCACTCAAAGCCTGAGTAGCACTCAAATTTTTAACAGGGCGCCAGGTAGAGATCAATGGGAACATTCTCTGCTGCTGCAGGCATTTTCTAGATGATCTCTTGGAGTTCTTCTGCATGCCTTGCTCTTCTTAGGCAGGCGGACAGAGAGACAGACTTAGGAGGAGGGCGGGGGGATCGACAGAGCGACCGATATACCAACATATTTCTAACAAAAATAAAAATAAACCTTTCAGCTCACCAACCGTTGAGAAATAATTCTTGCTAAGCAACTCTCTGTCCTATCGCCCTGCTTAAGAACTTAAGCTCAGATAAAAAAGATTTTCGATTATATTTTGATATCTTGCTCTTGCTTTCTCTTACAAATATGATCAAATCCTAAATGAAATTACATTGTTTAACATGAATTGTTTTTATGCAAACAGCCAAAGAATTGGCTCAGCTTAGGCCCTTTGCTTTGCAAACTTCATTTGCTCATAGAGTTAAGTGCAAAGCTTGCCTTGTGTACGAAATGGAATAGCTTTATTGGTCATTGTAATAAGCAAGCAAAACTTTTGGATTTCTCAAACTTTATACTCTTTGCTAGTCAAAAGGGAATACATTTTTTTTAGCGTTTTTGCATTTTTGCATTTTGTCATTTTTGTTGGCAAATAGAAAATGTTTTAGCGGAAATTTGATTTGAAAAAGCGTTTTGCCGGCAAATAAATGAGATTATGCGCTGCCAAAATGTAGAGGACACTAACGTGTCGTGTCCACACAGTCCAAAACTCCTTCTACTGTCTGCTGCACGTCTCCTCTCAGCAGGAGAACTGGCAGCGGCAGCAGCAGCAGCAGCATCAGCAGCTCGGGGCAATCGAGGCATTAAAAAATGCAAAAAATTATATATATCAAAGCAGCCGAGGAAGGAAACGGATGACGACAACGACGTACAGTCCGGACAGGTCCATTGCACGTCATATGAAATTATTATATCGCACACACACACACACACATGTCCAGCTGGACATTGAGGATATTCCTACGTGCTCCGTCTGCCCAGTGGACTGGGGCACAAAGCAAACCTTGGCCCCTTCGGCCCCTTTGACCAGCAGAGTAGCCATCATGGCTGCAAATAAAATAGCTTCAATCAAAAAAGAAAAAAGATATCAAATTTTGTTAGAAAATTGCAAAAAATTACATACATGACGTATGGGCAACAAAAAACGCAGCAAAAAGAAAACCAAATGAAAACCAAAGACACAGCATCTGAAGCGAACGAGTGCCGAGCGTATCGACGACATCGACTGGCGCTCAACATTGAGCCGGCAGTATGGGGCCGTAGAGAGCTACATGGGAGCTTAGGCTAATGCTGAAGGCCGCCAAACTAGCACGCTTGCAGTGACACTGAGATTGCTTTTGGGGCGTATACTTGATGCTTGAGAAATTCAAGATGTCCAATAGAAAAAATTCAAATTAAAGATGTGAAATGAAAATAAAATGAATTTAAATTCTCTATGATGAACAACTAATAGAGGAGTATTAAAAGTTATAAAAAATATATATATTTTTAACGAAAAAAAAAAATATTCGTTGATAACTAATGCAATTAATGCATTTATTTTCATATTAACTAACTCCAAATAGATAAACGATTTCTATTGAAGATATTTAATTGAATGCTGTTTTAGCCATATTAAAATTGAATTGAGAAATGTTTCGAATTTTCTATCATCCAAAATTTGCATATTAATTGAGAATTCTAGAAGCTATATACACTTGAATGTCTTCCAACCTTCCAATCTAAGCAATTAGGAAGCGGGAGTTGGCTGGCTATTGGCAGACGCTAATAAAATCGATCCTAATAAATCAAATTTCACCTTTAATTATTTGTGCATGTATGTGCATGTGTGTGTGTGTGTGTGTATGTGGGGTGTGTGTTGGTTACGCCCATCTGCCCAATTGGACGCCTTCCTTTTTGACTGTCGCATAATAAGCGCAGACAATGCGAATCCTTCCCACAAGTTCATATATCAAAAGCAACGACCCCCCCAAACCCTCTCCCCTCAACACACACACACACACATGTCTTCAATGCTGTCTGCAATATTCGAGTGTGTGTTTTTTTCTCGCTCACAATATTTAAGTGTGTGTGTGTGCCTATCTATATAGATATATTTTCTCGTATTTGGTGGTAGCAGCAGCAGCAGCAGCAGCATTGAGCTAGACAGATCCTTCGAACACTTATCGCATTCAACATCATTTGCATGCGAGTGTTTGAAGCGCACCAAATCAAAAGCTTGACAAAAAAAAAAAATGAATTCAAACCTGAAACAAATAAATGAAATAAATTAGAGAAAAGCGGAAACATAAAGCAGAGCAGAGTGGGCAGCAGCCGGAAATGTTAGATGGCAGCCGGAGAGAGAGAAAGAGAGAGAGAGAGACAGAGAGAAAAGAAAACAATATGGAAAACAGCTGAAAAATTAGCATGAGAGAAAATCTATCGTTATGCTATATTTGGGCTGACTAAATGATTGAATGACTTTATAAACAATTGAACTGCTGGCATAGAATTCAGTGATTGAACGACTGAGCGATTGAAAGTAAGTCAAGATGTCAGTAAATCCTAATTGCACAGTAAATCCTTTGATTGGTAGCTCAAAATCAGAAAGCCAACATTTAGTGACTGATAGACTAGCTGATTGATTGACTGACTGATTGACAGATGCTTAACAGAGTGACAATGATGAATGAAGAGCTCAGCATTTTACTATCAGAGAACTTATAGCGTTGGAAGGTATCATTTTTACTAGTAACAAAATTTTGTAAAATATATGTATATAAATATATTTCTCTATTATCATAGATAATGCATAAACTTGAACAATCTGCGACCTGCAATTGCTTAGAAATGATTTAAGATTTAAGCCAGTCTAGTCCGCGCAAAGCCGTACAACATTCGCCAGTATTTATATACAATATATGCATGCATGTCTGCCTGTGTGTGTGTGAGGCTAACAAATATGCGGGCAGCAGACAGTTTTCTAGTTGATTTTTTGCAATCTGCAGTTTTCAGTTGCTTTGTATGAAACGTCGGAAATGTTGCTACAAAACCCAAACCCCAAATCAAATGCTCAAATGCTAAACCCAATCTCGATTCTAGTCGAGCTTCAGCTAACAGTTCCAGCTCCAGTTCCAGTTCCCAGTTCCCAGTTCCCAGCTCAGTCATCGTCTGTCTGGAGCTGAAGCTGCACCCGAGACTCAAACCAAGCCACAGCCAACCAGCTACACTTGACTGCAGCAGCAGCAGCAGCAGGAGTGGGGGTCTGTGCCGCTGCCGTTGCCTCTGTCTCCACCTCAGCCTCTGGCTGCTGTCTGGACACGTCGTCTCCTGCCTGTGTGTGTGTGTGTGTGTGTCCTTCAGCTGAGCAACACCTCGCGACGCATTCGTGGCATGTGGCATGTGGCAGCAACCACCACCGCGTTTAATCAGCGACAGCAGCCGCAGCAGCAGCCGCCGCTTCTTCTTGACCATCCGCAGTTATTGTTGTCGCTGTTGACGTTGCGACGTCGCGTCGCTGCCGGCGTCGCTGCTGTTGTTTAGTTTTCTTTGTCCCTACGTACATATTTTTGGCTGTTTTTGGTGGCTCGAGCATTTCAATATTTGCACACACACACAGAGAGAGAGCAACCACCACCCACCAGTGCTTAGTGGTTGCCATTATTTCCTCTGCTCTGTCTGCTGCTGTCCTCAACTCTCACTTGCCACCAGCTAGCACCACCTGCTTCGGCTCTTAGCTCCAACTCCTGCTTCTGCTCCAGCTCCAACTCCATTTACTTCTATCATATATCATATTCAGGCGCAACACCTTGCTGCCCTTGCCACGCCCCCGAACCGAACCGCCCCGGTCGATTTACTTTTGCTTCAAAGCACTTTTTTATGCATTTTCCATTATTTTCGTATTTCAATTTTCAATTTACCAATTTGTAGTGCTTTTTTGTTGTTGTTTGTTCTTGGCAATTTATTAAGCGCTTTTCCCTTTCTCACGTGCAGAATTGTTCACGCTTTAAACTTAAATTGAGACACTTTCGTGCAACATGTGGCATGCTGCCTGCCAGAGTCTGCCTGAGTGTCTGAGTGTCCCTGGGGTGCGTGTGTGCCCAAACACTTAACAAATCTTCAAGCAATAAACGCCGCACACACACGCAGTGGGACAGAGATGGAGAGGGAGAGGGAGATGGAGAGAGATGTACAGAGGCAGCAGATGCAACTGCAGCTGGGGCTGGGCTTAGCGCCTTGATGCATGCTGCAATAAACATGCAGCAAGTGGCAAGACGTCGCACAGCACAAATCTGCATGTGCAACACACACACACACACTCACACAAGGACTCGGCAAGGACTCGGCCTGCTCCTTTGCAGCAGACAACAAATTTGTAAGCCAACACACAGCCAATTAACCAAGAAGAAGAAGAAGCTGCAGCCAGTCCTTGGCCACTGACCACTGCCACTCTGTGTATGTGTGTGTGTGTGTGGCATGTGGCATGTGGCATGTGGCCAGAGCTGCAGCAGTTGGAATCATTTTTCAAAAGGCCAAGCCAATGGACACTTGACTGAGCATTTGCTTAGCTTCCACTTGGCATTTGCCTCACTCTCTTGCCCACTTTCTAGCTCCCTCTCACTGCTGCCGCTGCTGCTGCTGCTGTCCTGCTGTGTCTCTGTCTCTTTGTGGCAATTGTGGTACAATTGTGTGTCAAGGTCGCCTGCTGCTCCAGCTTCAGCTTCAGCTCCAGCTCCTGCTGCTGCTGCTGTTGTGGCTGCTGCTTCCTGCTCCAAGACGATGCGAACAATAAGTTCTTCAGCTCCGCCCCGTCCCGTTTGCTCGCTCGCTCTCTTTCGCTCGCTCTGGACTTAACTGTATTGTTTGTGTGTGTGTGTGTATTATGTAGCTGCCTCTGCCTGTATGTGTGTGTGTGTGTGTGAGCTGCTGTCTGGTCTGGCACTTTGCCGTCGACATTCTTGGGGAATACCTTTTGGCACAACTCAGACTTGTCTGACTGCCTAGACTCTCCCTCAGTCTGTGTGCGTGTGTGTGTGTGTGTGTGCTACTTATGGCTGCTCTGCTGTTGTTGTTGTTTCTGCTGCTGCTGCTGCTGGCTTTGTTCACATTTATTTTTCCGCCTCCTTCGTCTCCGCCTTCTGTTGCTTCTGCTGCTTCAGCTCCTTCGCCTTCACTCAGCTCTGCCTCAATTTTTGCTCTCGAAAATTGTGTGAAAATTGTTTTTCTTGTTGTCTTGTAGTTGTTGTTGTTGTTGCCTCGTGTTGAATGGCCTTTTGGCTTTTTGTTTAAGATTCTGTGGTTTGTGCATTTGTAAATAATCTTGTTTTACAACGCATCAAGTCTCGTAGACCAACAGCCGGACAAATCCGGTCAGCAGCTGAAGCAAGGGGGCGTGTGTGTGGGTGGGCGTGGCAGACAACCGGACGGCTACATAATTTATGTGTGAAAAGTCTCTCTCACTCTTTCTCCATGTGTGACTGAGTATGTGTTTGTGTTTATTTGATTTTGGCTTAAGAATTTCCAGCTAAGGATACGCATATATATGTATATATGTGTGTGTGTGTGTGTGTGGCAACTTGAGTCAATTATGTTGCAAATATATCAGGTTAACAAATTAAATGCTCTTTGCCTGCCACACAAAAGTGATTGGCTTTAAATAAACACTTTAATTGCTGGATTTTTGGTTACATTGCAAGGAAGTGCGAAGCTGAAAGGAGTCGAGTTCAGCTAGAAGGAGTCGGCAGGACTTGCTTTAAATATTTTGCTGGTGATTATGTAAGGATTATTTAACTAATTAAATAGCTGGCTAAGTCTGCAATGATTGGAAATTGGTAAAATGTCAAAAATAGAAACGAATAGAATAAGGTGAGCAATTTATGACAAAAATATTAAGTGAAACTTAAGTAATATAGATTTTGATCATTTAAAATAAAGACTATGCTAGTCTTATATAGAGATTAGCTCGCAAATAATGTATATTATAATATAATAATAAGTCTAAGAAAAAACCTATGTAGTATAATATCAAATAATTTTTTTTTCAATATTTTATCTTTCTCTCGTTTTAAAGGTTAATAAATTATTTAAATATTTCAATGAATAATATCTAATAGGTATAGCTTATAGATATGTTTTACTAATGCAAATGTGATAGATCAATTTGATACGATTTTGCAGATAAATTGTAAAGAAATTTTGTATGAGACCAGAAAATTTTTCTATGTAACTCATTTTTTTATTAAAGAACTTATTTTAGAGATGAATTATAATCAGCTTCAGTAACTTCTTACGTCATTCTGTGAAATGAGAGTGGCTTGAGTTCGGAGTTCAATTTGTAGCAGTAATAATTGATATACATAGTTCTATGGTATAGCCATTTGATTTATCAGTTTTACATTAATTATAATTATTTCACAATAATAATAATAATTTAATGAAACATAGATGGCGCTAGTTCTGCGATTCAAATATAATGGTCCACAAATACCAAAGGTTGCTGTCTTTGCTAAGTTGCTTGCGTTTACTTTATTACCTACATAAACCACTGCAAGCAAGCACATGCGTTCCACATGCTGCCAATTTCGATTGAGCAATTGTTATATAATATATGTACATAATATACATATACATATATATAAATATATTTCTTTTTAAATTACACTAGTGTTTATTTAACACTTTAGGCAATTTATTATTTATTTGTTTAACACTTTAGGCAATGGCTGATATCTGTTACATGTCTGTAATTGGACCATAAAAAGTGCGTTCCCAGCTATCTTAACTGCGATGTGATCTCGGCCTTGAGTAAACATGTCTAGACAAATGTTTATATGTTTATACATATATAATTTAACGAGTAAACAAAAGTTTGCTTATCAGCGAGATTCCAATAAATAAAATATATCAATAATTCCCTCCATCCTATGAGCAATGCGCTAGCACGAACCGCTGAGCAACTCATGCACGACTTTCGAAGCGATTCCAAAGTACAAAACGAAATGAAACGGGCATTACGTAGTTTCCAAGCAGAGTTATTTAGACGCCGTCATATATGTATACGCAGTGATATACATATATACAAGTTTAATGATAAGAAGTTATCAATAACTATGGGTAAACTGTGAGAGAAGCAGTAGACAGAGAGAGGGCCCAGCCAGAGCCGGAGCCACGACTGCCTCAAAGATACTCGAAAGACATTAAGTAATAAAATTTTCTAGACATACGTATATAAATGCATACAAACATATACATATATATAAGATAGAAATAATAAATATTTCTGAGCATAAGAAATCCCATTGGTAACCATTAAAATCCGGCCTTATCGCCGACATGCTTTCGCCGCTTATCAGCTGAGGTTGAGCGAAGCGCTCAAAAATCTAGCAGTTGCTGGCATTGATTCAGTTGAGTTTTAGCCATAGACTAGAGCGGTACACAAAGTCGGGGAACAGCAAAAAGAAGAAGCATAATACACGGATTTTAAAAAGAAATACATATAAATCTAAATAATATATAGATATTAAAAAAGGAACTAAACTGCGAATAGTGTCAAAAATAATATAATAAATTCTAACTGAAAAAAAAGAAAAGTTTTTTAAAAATATATATATTATCATAAAAATAATGAAATACTATTATAAATAATATAAGTAAATATTATCTTAGATATTACAAATCTTAACAAGTGAAAAAGTACATCAATTTAAATCTAGCATAACTTTTAAAGTATCAAATGAACTACAAAGTAATATGAAATACTAATTAATAAACAACAATTATTGTGATATGTATTACCAATACAGACACATATATACATATATGTGAATAATACTTAAAATCCAAAAGACTCAGCATCATAAAATTCTATAAAAAGTGTAAAGCAGCCTTTAAAGCACACCATAAACACCAAAAAAAAGACAAATTATAGTATATATATATTATATATACACAAATATAGCGCTATATAATCGCCTGACTGATAAGTCGCCGCGCTTAGTGCACGCAAAAAAAAAATTAGAAATCAAGACGCATTGCAACTTTTGAACTCGTCGCGCTGCGATGATTTCCCATACAGTGAGGTGAGCACTGAAGGAATTGAGCATGTGCACAGATAGCCGAATGCTAATACTCTCACTCTCACTCTCTCTCCATCTCTGTTCCACCTCCTGCCCATTGCAGAGTATTTAAGCTGATGTATATCGTTGCTGGCATTCTGATAAGCAATGAGGAAATCTGTGACACAGTCGATCGCATACAAATTGCGCCACGCGTCGAGATGAAGAACGAGCTGGAGCATCGAGGATCGCGACGTTCGCTCCGGGAGGACAGCGGCTCACCCAAGTCGAAGCGCCGGCGCAAAGTCAGCGTCACGGGCCTGGCCGGAGACGTGGTGCGCGGCGTCACCAGCAAGGTGACCAACCAGGTGACCAGCCGCATGGGCAATCGCTGCAGCTGGCTGTTCGACGTGCCCCACATTGTGGCACAGTGGCGCAAGCTGGCGCTCAGCTTCACCGTCTGGACCATACCCAACTGGCTGCTGGAGTACACGTCCAGCTACATCAGCCGAAAGTTCTTTCTAAACAGCGACTGTGATATGATCTACAAATAGCTCGAGGGCGCTTCGAGAATTGGTTACTACGTATACTTAACGAATTGTATAACACCTAAGGGCACCTAAGAAATCGCCCAATATATATAGTCTCTATGTAGACGGTCTGCTAGTCCGCCTATCGCAACTTGACTCTGCGGGCAGCTAAGCTGATGAAACTTTGTACGGCTACGGCATTTGCTGCCAGCTAATAAATACTGATCGAATCGATTAACTATATCATATAGAGGTCAGTTATATACGTACATATGTATATGACCAACAATTTAGATCTTATATGATAAACTCATTACAACTTGTGCAATTGCGAGTCATTGTAAGCTTTCAGTTTAATTTTTGTTTCAATCAGACTACTTTATCATATAGCTCTGTCTTAGGCATGTCTGCTTGAACATCTAGTTAATGCTTACTTATTGCTTGCAAATAAGATAAGCTAACAAAATTGAAAACAAAAAAAAAAAAATCGTTTTTATATTAAGATTCACGAAATAAACTGATCATAATCGAGCTTCTATGGCTATTTATCGTTAATTAGGATTATATTGAGAACATTTTGTGTATGATTGAACTTGTTTTTCATTTTGAAGAATTGTTAGATGGATTAATTAGTTTAACTTAAGGTTAATCTGACACATGTTCACATGCAAATGTTTTACTATATGATCTAAAATGGAATTTAGCTCCAGTATGAAAGAGTTCTTTGCTAGGGTATTCAGAACTCTCTAATTTGCCACAACTATTAGGCAAACACCCTCCATCTTCTCCCGTACTAAATCCATTTGAAACTTGACTAAGCCACACAGAGAAGTGAAATTTATTTAAGTTGTTTTTAGAGCTAAGATGTAATAGTTAGGCATAAGTTGAAATAAAGTTAGTATTTGCCAAACATTTAGACATCGATATATGCGTATATATATAGAGAGATTTATCTGTTTGTATATATTTTTGTAACTTCTGGTGTATATAGCGTATGGTCCCAACAACGTTTCCACTTCGATTCCCCACCTCCCTCTCTCTCTCTCTCTCCGCGCTCTTTAGTCACCCTCAGCTATATAGTTCTCGGAATTATCCGGACTGTTGCCGCCTCCTGCTCCAGCGGCGCGCACATTGAGACTATTGTGCAGCATATTCGCTATGCTGTCCACGTCGAGATTCTCATCCGTGGCCGAGATCTTGCGCAGCGCAGCGCAGACGATGCTGAGATCCCCCTTTAGCTCGCTGACCACTGCGGTTATCTTCTGGGCATTGGAGAGCACCTCAACGCTGCTCGTATAGGGATTATAGCGGACGCCAAAGGGGCGCTGAATGCTCTCGGCAAAGGAGCTGTGGAAGAAGGGGAGAAGGTCTGGCTAAAGAAGAGTTCCCTATATGAGCAGAGCCTGCCTACCGCATTTGCTCCTTGGCCTCCTCGAAGGAGTCGGTATAGTAATAGGCATTCTGATAGGATGTTATGATGCACTCCTCCTTGCAGGTTATCTCCGGGTCGAATTTCTTAATCTTGTCGTGCGCCGTTATAGCGTGCTGCAGCTCCGCCACCGAGCTGAGCAGCCCAGCGCCAAAGACCTTGAAGCTGCCTTCCGACTGCTTGCACAGGCCAAACTCCACGGTGAAAAAGTAGAGCTGTAAAGGAGACCAAATAAAGAAGAAGTATCGAACAGGCGTATTCCATGTTCAACTCACCGTGGCCAACTTTTCAATATCCGCATCGCAGGCGCCCAGAGAAGCCAGGCCAATCTCCTGTGAGAACTGAGCAAAGCTCGAGTTGGCCAACAACGGCATGTGACCCAAAAGTTCGTGACAGCAATCTCTGAGAATGGATAACACAATTAACAAACAAACACACTCACGCACACACGCACACAAACACGCGCGCGCGCACTTACGGCTCAGGTGTGTAGAAGGGATCGGAGGAGTGCCTGATGTACTGCGTGCAGTGGAACACGCGAAAGGCCAGCCCGGAGAGAAAGTCGCGCGGCGACAGATAACCCGCAACGGGACGCAGCTGGAAGCCCGTCTTGCGCTTCAGATAGCTGCTCACATCCTGCAGCTGGGGCACATTGTCCTCCCGATAGCCACAGAACTTGACCAGCTCCGGCCAGTTCTCCATGTACTCCGGCACCGCGTGCAGCTGGTACAGGCGATGCAGCTCCAAGAAAACAGTGCCCCTAGGACACGCACACACACGCACACACAGATACACACATAACGAAGTTGCCAAACATAAACAAAAACAATTGAAATTGAATTAAACTTGCACTTACCAAGTTTTTACCTCCTCCGGCGTATACTGAACCCGGGGTATGGGATTGCCACTAAGAGGGAGAGAGAGAGAGAGAGAGAGAGAGAGAAAGCTTGGAACTGAATGTGAAATAGATTAGAGAGCTGACTTACTGCTTGAAATTGTTGGCTATGGCCGAGAACTGTTCGCGACGCTTGCGATAGATGGGATCCTTGAAGCCGGGATGATCAGCATCCAGCTCGGAGCCATACATGAGCACGTTCTGCGCCTGATCCAGGTCGGAGATCTTGCGCGGAAACCAGACCATGTCACCAAAGTCTGCCGCAGAAATGTTGTGATAATAATAGAAAGTTAATAAATAAATAAATAACAGTTTCAGAGTCGCAGTCAGTGAATAGTCTATGATTTGATATTTGTGCTTTCAAGTTTATAATTTTGGTAGCTTGATGCAGACTTGATAGATAATATAGAAATGCCTTATCAAGTGGCCATAGATGATGATAGAGGTAGGTCAGAGTCTAAGCTGTATTAGCAGTCAAGTGATTTCTGATTGGAATCTCTAATTTCTACAGTTTATAGGATCGCATAGTTTTAGAGGCACTGCTGCAGTCTATAGTTTTTCATTTTACATAAAATTATTGATTATATAAAATCAAGTCTTTATAAAAAGTATTCTCCAGTTATCCCAGCTATTCGATTCGATATTCCATTTGCTACTCACCAAAGCTGGAGCAGGCGGATAGAGACGGTGCCCGGGCCAAGCTGTGGGCATTCACCGACGTATAGTTGACCGAAGCCACCTCGCGATTGAGCATCTTTACCACCTGATCCAGGCGACGGGGATCGCACTCGACATCCACCAGGACATCCGCCTGATTGCTGCTCACCTCCAGCGGCGACAGCTCCAGGTGCAGCACATTGATGCCCAGCTCCTGGAAGACCTGCAGAGCGCGCGCCAGATTGCCCACCTGATTCTTGAGAGTGAACAGAATGGAGATGCGCTCGCCGGGCACATGCGAGCGCTGCACTGCCTCCGTGGGGCCAGGCTGCTTGTTGTTGGAGAACAAGAGGAAGTTGTCGCCTGGCGCCGAGGCGTGGCGTGCGAGAGTGGCATGAGACGAGGAGGAGGACGGCGACGGAGACGGCGACGGGGACGGGGATGAGTTGGAGTCCTTTTTGAGTGGAGTGTGGAGCGGACTGCCCTGCTTGACGGCCCACTCCTGCTCACCGCTGCGATATAGCCACAGGCCCAACAGACTCTTGCCCGATGCACTCATAGTCGATACAACTATATAGCTTTCTATGTATATATATATATATATATATCTGCTTATATAATCAATGGTAATCCAATTTAGTTTTAATGCACTTCTTCACAAATTCACAGAGTTTTTGCACACGCGTCGTATGCGCAATCGAAACGCAACGGCAACTGCCAGATCCTGTCGCACAGCCAGCGCCTTTTATAGCCAGCAGACAGAGACAGAACACACACACACACACTCACACACACACACATGAGTAGATAGATAGCTGCATACATATTCAATTGTATTTATCAAGTGTGCGTAGCGAGATAAATTTGTTCAAGGATATAAAAGCTACAAGTGAGTTTTCCTTTTTTTTTTTTTTTTTTGGTCTGTTTGTTTCTTTCTGCCTCACAGACTCCACCTCTGTTGTATGCCTCTGTGTGTGTGTGTGTGTGTGTGTGTTGGTGTGTGGGCGCAGCTCGTTTTGATTGGCCAAATCACGCTGAAATCAGGCTAGCTCTATAACGCATGACGTCATTTCACTTTCTAACCAACAACGGCAGCAACAAGTTTCAGTTCGAGTTGAACTTTTATTTTTATTGAATTTTACTTTTCTTCCCCTTTTTTTTTTTATTATATTCTGATTTTGCTGTCAACGCTTGACTTTCAAATGCGTTTGCTTAAATTATGCGGGCATGAAATACCGTAAATTGGAAAGTGAATTTACGGAGTAGTTAGAGCTTTTAAGTGGAGGAGCAAGCACTGACATAGAGATGCGACAAATGTGCTTAGCTTGGCATTAACTAATAAGAAAGACAGAACTATTGTATAATAATAGGCATAAGAATAGGGATCTCAATTTGAAAATGATTAAATAATCGAGAATATCAGTTGAGCTGGTTTCGAAGAGGTTTGGAATAGGGAGAACTAAGAGGTGAGCTGATGTAGATTGATGTAGCTGAGGTGGATAAAAAAACTGGTTAAACAAACAAAAAAAAAAAAAAAAAACTAAACTAAATACATAAATAAATAAAAAAAAAAATCTAAAAAAAAATATATATCAAACAAATTTTTTAAATATAAAAATTTGTAAATCCTACATGCTACAAATGTATTTCAAAATATTAAATATTTTTTCATATTTTCACACATTTGTGTGTTTAAAAAAATATATTTACATAAAAACTAAAGTCTCAGCTTTTTTTTAGAGTATAATATATGACATTATATGTTTTATATATTTAAGTTAAACATAAAATATATTTTATACAAAATCTAGAATTAGTCAAGCCTTTTGGGCCAGTGCACGGTATGTGGCATGCGGCATGACGAGGCAGCCACTTGATGCGCTTGCTTTGACAATGTGCGGCCACCGCACGGCACTGTAAAACAGAGACAGAGCAATCATGAGAGAGAGCAAGGGAGAGAGAGAGAGGGACAGAGAGACAGTAAGAGGAAAGGAGTTGAGCTGTGCCCCAGTGGCAGAGTCAATAATAGATAAATGGCAATTTCTTTTGCGGTTCTGCCTTTGGTACACTTTGGGGGCCCATTGTTTGCGCTTAGAGAAAAGCAAACAACGGGCTGGGGAGCTGCAGCTAGCAACGACAAAAAAACAACTTCAGTTGCTGCTTGAGCAGGAGCTACTTGGCTATTAAAATATGCGGGTGTAGCACACACACACACACCCGCACACACACACACACAATGTGTGGGCAGAAATGAGCTGATGTGATAAACGTAATGGCTACTACACGAACTCAACGTCTGTCTCCACCTCTGCCAGTGGCTCCCACTCCACAAACGCTTAACCACACTTGAAACGGACATTCAAAGTGATTGCGGCTGTTGCTATTGCTGTTCCTCCTGCTCCTGCTCCTGCTACTGTGCGGCAAGCAGTTGATGGATTTATAGCTGGCGAAGCGTCTTAAAGACCCTTTTAAAGATCCAGCCACCCCTTGGACCATATCTCAGCTGCTAAATGAATGAATGACTAAGTGAATGAATGAACCAATGAATGGCGCTTCTGATTTCTGTGTGTTGATTTCTGTTGATTTGCGTCTAATTAAGTTAAGGCCGTGCTTGGCCTGGCCTGGCCTAGCCTAGGCTGGCAAGGCAAGGCAACTGTGAATGAATAGACATTGACATTGTGAATCTATATAGATGCGGCTGTATATGTTTATGTTTATATGTGCTTATACATATGAATATGTACTCAGCCAAATGTCGTAGTAATTTCTCCAAGTGTACAGGCATTCGCTTTGCACCCCTTACTCAATCTTCATTAGATCTGTCTATAATCAATGCATATCGATTTCGCTTTCATTTACTCGCACTCGTTCACATTCGATTTGTTGCCTTCCCTCACCTAATTATCTACAGTTGCTAATGCTTGCTGAGTCTTGAGTTATTTAATACTTAACTCCAAGAGGGCATGATTAACTAAAGTGTAGGAAGGTATACAAAGGGAATCAAAAACGTATATAAGTATTTGAGACTTAAGCTACATTTAGTTGACCGAAATATGGAATTAAAAAGTTACATATATCGAATATCAATCCAACATATAGCGAAAATAATTAGGAAATGATGTAGACAATCAAAACTTGAAATGTTTGTGTGATAAAAGTTTCCTATATGAGTTCGAAAAGTTTCACTCTTCGAACTCTATTCTTCATATGGGTAAGTCGAAGCCATTTTAAGCAGGAAAGAGATTTTCCAAATTATATTAGATTGTGTAGATTTACATATACTACAATCGGCTAGCTATTGCAATTAGATATTAGTAGATAATCTTTAATACATATTCGAAAACTGTAACTTTTCGAAGTTCTCTTCCTCTTCCGGTTTAGCCCATTCATTCATTCATTTCAAGTATCGCATCAACACGCGCCACAGTTCAAACGAACTAGGGCTTCCGACCTGCAACATCCGCTTGTGGCAAGCGACAGCATTGCAATTCGCAGCACTCACCCCCAATGCGTTTGGGCATCGAAACAATATGCGCATGCGCGTGCTTTCGCAACCCCCAAAAAGCAACTCCAGAACGGCTTGGCTGCTTGTAAACAAAAACAAGTTACGAGCGCTTACAGCAAAAGAGCGTGAGAGAGAGAATTAGAGAGAGAGAGAGAGACGTAAGCAAAAGGGAAATTGTGAGCGCAATGGAGCATGCTCCTGACAGCTGAGGCTTCGCACACAAATGTCCCAGGCAAGACTTCGCAGCTAGCGAAGTGGACGTCAAACTGCCCTGAAGTGCGAGAAGAAATACGCGACGTCAAGGAAATTATTGATTATTTTAAGTTTGTGAAGTGAAAAAGTGTTTCGGCTGACTGCGGATATGTTGAGTAGCTGCAAATCTTGAAGACAATTCCAGGCAATAAGCAAATCTAGTGAAAAGTTGAGCCAAAGTTAGTTAGCCTCTAGCTGGTAGGCGTGGCAGCTGCGCCCACTTAACAGAGCCATGGCCGACAGCGAATTCGAGGAATTCCATAGGCCCATCTTTGAGCCACATGCAATCAGCGCCCCATTTGGCAAAAAGAACACCACACATGCATTTTACTCGTAAGTAAATGGGTGAAAAAAACACACACACACATACAGACACTTGAAAAATCAATCGACTGAGTGGGCGAACACGTGTTCCAAATAACTCTACTCGATGGGGGGGCCAGAGTCGGAGCTGATTAGCCCTGGACGGGCGGCCAGTGCGTCGGGCAACAGCTGAGCTCAGGGATGCTGGGATTTAGCTGCTGTGCCTCACAAGATTCCAATGCAGCACAATTCAGACTAGAGATTCAGAGTCTGGTATATATAGGGTATATAGGGTACTAACAGCTGTCCGGCTTTACCTTGGGCAAAACATGGATACCTAATTACTCCAATATTTTGCATGGAACCCTGAAAATAAATCAGATAGCCAAATGGTTAATCAAATAGTCAAGCACAAGTCAATCAGACTGCCAATTAATCATATATCAGTAATCAGTCAATAACACATCAATCAATCCATCTACCAGTCAATCAATCAATCACCTATTCACTTGCCGTATATTTCAGCAAATCATTTGTATTTGCATTTCCCAGTTCCTATTCTACAATTTTATTAAATTTCCCCTGTTAACTAGTCTAATACCCAACGATGATCTGGAAGACTCGCATTCGTCGAAAAGCGACGGCTCCGACCAGGAGGATGTCATGGCCGATGGCAAGCTGCAGCGTCAGGTGGAGGACGATGAGCTGGGCGATGGCTTAAAGGTCACGTTGTCCTCGGACGGCTCGCTCGATACGAACGATTCGTTCAACTCGCATCGGCACCATCCGCTGAATCATCAGGATGCCATCGGCGGCTTCATTGGCATCAATGGCATGACCCCAGCTCCGACTGTGACAAACGTGGGCCCCATCACGGAGCTGTTGACGCCCAACGCGGCAGCCACACGACGCCGTCGCAAGCTGCCCGAGATACCAAAGAATAAGAAATGTGAGTGGGCCCCGATAATTATGTATTCTCAATTATTGGATTTATTGGAAATACTCCGAGTAGAGTAAATAGCGATCCATGCATGCCTTAGTTAGAGAGATGCATCTCTGTCCCGCGTAGTTGAAGCTAATCTACTCATGGCCTCGTTGCAGCTTCCATTCTGCATATTCTAGGTGGTTCGACTGCTTGCAATCTGGCCGAGGAGTTTCGCATGGGCGACGCAGCTGGCAATGGCATCGGAGCAGGAACAGGAGCAGGAGTTGGTAGTGGAGTTCAGCGCTCGTTTCTATCGCTCAAGTGTGGCTATCTGCTGGACGAGGACTCCAGCCCGGACTCGGAGCGTTTGCAGAGCTTGGGCGATGTGGACAGCGGTCACAGCACCGCGCATTCGCCCAACGACTTCAAGAGCATGTCGCCACAGATCACATCCCCGGTCTCGCAATCCCCGTTTCCTCCAGCCCTGGGCGGCGTACCCTTTGGCCAGCTGGAGATGCTGGAGGCCACGCATCGCGGCTTGCACAAGTTTGTGCCGCGACATCACGACGAGATCGAGCTGGAGATCGGCGACGCCATCTACGTGCAGAAGGAGGCCGAGGACTTGTGGTGCGAGGGCGTGAATTTGCGCACAGGTCGACAGGGCATCTTCCCCTCGGCCTATGCCGTGGATCTCGATTACAACGAGTTCGATCCGACGGTGCAGCTGGTGAAGAAGGAGCGCTACCTACTCGGCTATCTGGGCTCCGTGGAGACGCTGGCTCACAAGGGCACCGGCGTCGTTTGCCAGGCGGTGCGCAAAATTGTGGGCGAGTACGGCAACTCGCCGACGGGACAAACTTGCATACTAGAGGTATCCGATCAGGGTCTGCGCATGGTCGATCGCTCGGCGCCAAATGTAAGTGCGAGTTGAAAGTGAGAGTCGGGATATTCTAACGAAAGAAATGTTCTCTATATGATGTTCTCGCTCTTGGATAACTGAATGCTCTATTTATATTATATTATACTCAATATTCTTCATATATGTATCTCTCTTCTCTCTCTTTTGTAACTCTTTGAATAGAACAAGAAAGAGAAGAAACCCTGCATCGATTACTTCTACTCGCTAAAGAATGTCTCCTTCTGCGCATTTCATCCGCGCGATCATCGCTTCATTGGCTTCATCACAAAGCATCCGACAGTGCAGCGATTCGCCTGTCACGTCTTCAAGGGCTCCGAGTCCACAAGGCCAGTGGCCGAGGCTGTTGGGTAAGCATCCACACACACACACACAATGATAACTCAATTCAATTCAACTCATATGTATGACAATCCTCTTCTCCTCCTCCTCTTCCAGTCGCGCCTTTCAGCGTTTCTATCAGAAGTTTATTGAAACAGCTTATCCCATCGAGGACATCTACATTGAGTAAAGAGCGCAATACTTTAAAAGAACAACAAATATAAAGAACAAATATACCATACAAAATATATATCTCTATATTTTTTGTGTGATTATTAGTAAATACAACAACAACAAATGGACAACAATTTTTGGTCTTCGTCGAAAAGCTACAAAAATACACAAAGTGAAAGAAAATTCCCAAAAATTATTCAAAATACAAAAATCATGCAATAAAAATAAATTTAAAATAATAAAATAAAAAAAAAAGCAAAACTCTTAAGCTCATATTTGACAGTTCTATTTAAACTATAGTAATATTTGTTAACGAAATTTTTCTCAAAGTGTAAATAGTTCATTTCGGTTCGTAAAGCCCACAAAGAACACAGCGATTAGACAATTTAAGTGTAACTTATAGAGAAACGCTATAATCCACAAAACAGAGGAAAGAGAAAAGAAAAGAAAACATTTTTCGGAATAAATATATATGCGATAGATATATGCACAAACCAGATGATAGATAAGCTGCACTCATTCAACTTTGAAGTCAAATGGAGCTGGTTGTAAAACAATAATATGCCAGACTTTACACTCAGAGAAATAAATACTAAATAAATAAAGTCAAAGAAAGAGCAGCTTGAACTCTTTTATATTCTAAAATTGATATGAATTAATTATGAATTTAAAAAGGAATACTATAAGATGTTTTCTACTTCCATTTAGTGTTTTTGAATGCTTAGTTTAAGTATACAAATTATGAAATTAATATATTTTTACTTTTCTTACAATAATTTAATTAATTTCACTAAAAAAAATGCCTAACTTACTTTATAATAATTGCAATAAGAAATATTACAAGTGCAGTCGTTTTTTCTCTGAGTGTACAGACTGTGTGTGTGGCCAAAGTAGCAATAAGCCTTGCGATTTTCGAATAGAACTTTCATCTGGCTTTTGTGCAGACGCTTTATTGAAAAACAAAACAAAACAGAAAAGAAATCAAATATCAGATTCTAATTTCTTATAAACAAGGCTCACTCCACACGCAAGTTTTCTAGTATTATAACGAAAAACAAAACCCAAAAGCTCTAAGATGTGTAAAACAAATATATATATACAAAGAGATGAATATATATGTACTTATACAGAAAACAAAAGGAAATATATATCTATATATAAAAAAAAAACAAAATTTAAATGATTTTATATCATTATGGAAAAGACTGTGGAAGGTAAGTAAAAGACTTTTGTTTTTAATAATTTATGTATAATTTCTTCTATATTTTCATATTTATAATACAACTTAGCTTTACTAGTTGGTTGGTTTTCATTTTTTTTTCTCATATTTTTACAGCATTATCTTGTTTCCGTATTTTACATATACTATATCGAAGTGTTGCTTAGAAATCATGTTCATAATTATTTAACATACAAAAAAGTTGATTTGTGTATATATATGTATATATACATATATTTATATATATATATATATATATATATTCTGTAGTATGTTACACAATACTTATATATTTGGATTTACTAGGCATGTGCTTAGATTGTTCGTTCTATATACTTATATAACACCTACCCACTGTTAAATCTACATATCGATCTTTAGTTCCTGACACTATACTAGCACTATAGATTTCCCTATGTAGCCCTACGTACTTACGAACTAACTGTTGCCATCTGCTCAACACCTATATCATATCAATAATAATAATAATAATAATTAATAATAATAATGATAATAATAGTATAATAATAATTTCATTAGTAATACTTATTGTTTGCCTATTTTGCTTATACAATTAATGTAATTCTTGAAAAGTTTTCCTTTTTTTTTTGTTTTTTTTGTTAGGCATATATGTATATGACATTTTCTTGACTTATCTCAAGTATTTTCATATTTATTTAACGCTTGGTTTGGTCTGTATCGAACATATGGGAACTAAAAAATATACGATCTATTTCTCTCTATTTTGTGTGTTTTTCATTAACAAGTTCAGAGAATATTGCTTGATTTGTACAAAATACGGCACCAAAAATATTGTGTCCCTACTTTTTATTATATACATATGTATGTATGTACATATATATACCCAGTTCCTTTCATGATTTTTATGTTATCCATATACTTTACATTTTGTTTTTTTAATTGACAAATTGTTTTCAAGGATTACTATGCTATATAGTCGTTCTTTTGGTTCCCCACATTTGCCAACTTCACGATATAAAGTATCAGATCATAATATTATCATTCGGATTGGCTTATAGATTGATGAAAAACTAAATTGGGCTTGTGCAGATTGCAAGATTTAAATGTTTAAAATGATTTGACTCATTTTTTTTTTTTTTTAAATAAGGCTTTTGCTTGTTGTTTTATTTAAATTTTCGCTAAAAACTACTATTTAAAATTAATAATCAGTATTTATTAATAATAAGATTTTAACGTAATAATTAAAAAAAACATTTCATTCACGCACAGACACAGGCACGCACACAGTCACACAACTATTTACAGTTAAATCTTTGCCATTTACAACTCCGAATAGTTCTAAAATTACAATTTTTTGCTTGCTTGTTGAATATATTGGAATAAATATGTTTTATTTCTGTATTTTGTTTTTTTTTTTAACTTTTAATTTTTTAATAGTTTGTCATTTCTCGATTTTTTATGAATGATAAGTCGAATTTTTGAAAAAATATGCCATAATAAATATACATATATACAGTTGAAGCAGCTCGATGTGATTGATTACATATTTTGTAATTTGAAAACCTTTTTGGAGGCATACAAATTGATTTGTGATTTTTGCAAGAATTTATAGGTTTTAATTGAAATTTTGTGGATTTCTTTATCATCTGGAACTAGAACTGGAATGCGCAATCACATTGAGCGTCTGATAATAACTAATGCAGCTGCCTAAAAATAGAAATGCAACTAAACACCAAATGTTAAACAAAGAACCTCTGGGATAAACTTAATGTTTTTAACAAAATAGCAAAGGAATATTAAGATTAACCTGTTTGGTTATTCATTTAGTTATTACTCAGTTTATCACAAAGTCTTTGTATATAACATTTAGTGCTCAGCCGCACTATATTTTCGAATTGTCTGTGCAAAATCTGTTTTGGACTATTTCGAAGATGTTCAAAAAGGCTTTAACAGAAATTAATATAAAATAATAAACTTCATGTGTTTTGTTGCAATTTTTAAATTTTTTTTATGGAGTTTCGATACGGTTTTTCTTTTGGCTTACAATCTAAAAATACAAACATTCCATTCTCCAAAAGTGTTCTTGATTTTGTTAATTTTCATTTTAGTTTCTATTCTACTTTTATAAGTTGCTGTTCGCTTTAATATATGCACTTAGTTGCGGCCACGCCCCCAAAATGTTGGTAGCCGACTTTCGATTTTCGCTAAGAACTACAATTAATGACTACGAGCTACAACTGTTAAGTGTTTCGCTTTTCATTTATGATTTTTGCATTTTTCTTCGATTTTTAACAAATTTTCTATTTTTATTTTTGTTTGTTTATTTAATGATTTTTCTCATTTTTTTTATGTCATTTTTAAATAGTTATTAATAAATAATTAAAATATATATAATAATATATATTTTGTTTTATATATTTTAGTATTTTTTTATTTTGTTATTTTATATATGAGTAGGTATTTTTATGGAAGTGGGTTAACTAGAATAACGCATGCTGATCCGAATGCGCTATATAAACCGAGCATTTGAATTTGTTTATTAATTTTTAGCTTTCTCTGATATTTAGGCTAAACATAATTGCGAATTTCTACTTCGTGTTTAACTTTTAATACAGTATTTGATTTTTTACATAGGCTAGACTACGGAACTATATATAAAATTCGCTTTAATTAAAAATTTACAATCATTATTTAGTACTTGTTTATGTACGTTGTTGTATAATTCATATATTTATATATATGTATATATATATAGTATGCCTATATAGTTTTAATATCTTGCGTGTGCACAACAAAATTGGAGCAGGACTTACGAGCTAACTGTACAAATTAGGGCTTTACAAAAGTGTTTTTCGGAAAGGGGATAATAATAAATGATTTACAGATGGGTTTACAAAAGAACATGCATGAAAGTGGATAATTATGTAGGGTTTGCTTTTATAGGACACTTTGTTGCTGCTGGAAGTAAACGATCGCTGAATCGTTTCTCGCTCTCTCTCTCTCTAAATATATATATACATATATATATGTATATAGTCGGATCTACATATATATGTATATACATATATGTGTTTCATATACATATATAGCTTGGTCGAACGCTGGCTTTATGATTATCATCTAACCTCACAGTCTTTTTTCAGTGGAAGTAAACCGCCGGTGCGGCTGCCGTTGCTGTTGTTGCCGTTGTTATTGTTGTTGTTATTATTATTATTGTTATTGTTGTTGTTGTTGTTGTTCGAATTGCTGTTGCAGGAATTGCTGGACGCGGACCCGGACCCGGAGCCACTGGCCGACGGCAACGAATTGTTGCTATTATCATAGTTGCCCACATTGACGCACAGCGGCGAAGTGGGACCAACGCCGACACCAACAACATCAGCACCACCCACGCCTCCACCAGCGCCACTGACAACCGAGGCAGCCGTTGCACCGCTGCTCTCTGGCAACGAGGTGGAGTCATGCACATCCGCACTCTTGCTGCTGTCGATGACCAGGCAGGGCGGCGACGGCGTGCTCGTGTCCTTGCCCAGCAGTGCGGGCGAGGCATTCGCGTTCTGGGAGTGAGGCGTGAAGCTGCTATTGTTGTTGGTCAGCGATGGCGATGCACCGACCAGTGGCAGCAGCGGCAGCTCGGCAGGTGCCGCTGGGGAAACGGATGCCGCTGGCGTTGGCTCCTTGTTGTCCGTCTTGGCACCGATGACATAGGCGCCTCCAGCTGAAATACGCGCGATCTTCAGGCGCAGTGGAGCCTCCATTGGCTGCTGCTGCTGTTGTGGCTGCGGCTGCGGCGGCGGTTGCGGCTGCTCTTGCTGCGGCTGTTGCTCCGCGTTGATCTTCGTGGTGGTCGTCGTCTCCGCCTTGCGCTTGTTGATTCTCAATATAAGCTTTGGCTTCTCGCCAGGCGAGTCGCTGACCGTGTTCTCAATCAGCGTGGTGGTCATGGTCGTCAGGGTGGTGGTGGTGCTGTTGTTGTTGCTGAACTGCAGCAACTGTTGCTGCTGCTGTTGCTTGAGGCGCTTCTTCTCCTTTTTGTCCTTCTTCGGCTTGTCCTTCTTGTCCTTCTTCGGCTTGGCCAGCAGCGTCTCATTGTCGCCCGCCAGCTCGCGCTTGTTGTTGTCCTCGCCCTTGTCAAAGTCCTGCATTACCTTCTTGCGATAGTTCATCGAATCGCGCTTGATCTCCTCCAGCGTCGGGGTGCTGTAGTTGCTCGTGAGCCGCTTCTTGGGCGGACAGGCCCTACGCGTCATCTCGTAGCTGTAGCTACTGCTGCTGCCGTCCAAGCCACTGACCGACAACCCAGCATTCGTCTCATTCGTGGCTGGCAGTCCGCGAATCTTGATCTTCAACTTGGGCGCCTGGTGGTCATCCTCGCTGCTCTCCAGCGTCTTGCTACGTCCACGTCGCTTGCCAGCACTGCTCGCCGCCCCGGTTTTGCCATTGTCCGCGCTGCCCGAGCTGCAGGCGCTGCGCCGCCGACCATCTCCCGCTGGCTGCGCTCCAGCTGCACCACCCGCCGGCAGCTGCTCCTCGAGGCAGGCATTCGCATCGAGGGCCCGCAGCTCCCTGTTGCTGGCGGTCTTCTTGAAGCGCTTGGTAGTGCCGCCGCCTGCCGGCAGCTGCTGCTGTTGCTGCTGCTGCTGCTCGTCGTCCAGCTCGCTGGCATCCGACTTGCGCATGTTCTCCAGCGGCTGGCTATCCGAGGCAGCGGGCAGGCCACACGAGCTGTCGTCGTTCAGCGTATCCTTCTGCACCACATACAGACTGAGCAGCTCCTTCTTTCGCATGCGCCGCGAGTTTCCGCTCACGCTCAGCGTGCAAGCCGCCGAGGTGCTGGCCACAGTGGCGCCGCTCAACTGTGCTGTGACGGTGGTTTGCACCACATTCGCCTGCACTAGGCTGCCACTGCTGGAGAGGCAGCTGCTGTTTGTGACGCTGCTGTAGTGCAGGTCCGGGTAGGCGAGCGGCTCCTTGATCTTGAGCTTCAGCTGATTCAGCGCAGCCTTGGTAGTCAGCGTGGTGGTGTCTGAATCGATGGATATTTCCTCCGAGGTGGCCTCCAGTGAGGCTTCCAGCGCAGGCACGACCAGCTCAGAGACGAGCGTGTTAGTGGGCGGGGCTTGATTCGCTTCACTTGATTGCAATGCGCTGCTTAGCAGGCTGCTTGGAGCTGCACCACTAGCGGCAGTCGCTCCACTTGGTGGTTTATTGGGCGAGGTGTTATTGCTGCTGTTGTTAATGTTGTTGGTGGTGGTGGTGGTGCTGCTGCTGCTGGTGGTTCCAGTGGCGCGCAGTGCCGACTGAAACTGTCGCTCATCCTCCTCGTCGAATTCGCTGAGCGTCTGATCCGCAGTGCCCGAGTCGAAGGCGCCCAGGAGATTGTTCTGGTAGGCTTCCTGGGAGGCGGTGCTGTGCGGCGCCTCGAAGCCAGGATTGTAGGTGCGCATATCCACTGGGCCGGGCAGCACGGGCTGCACAATGGCATGCAGCAGGGGATTGTTCGCCTTGCTCTGGCCACGCAGCTTGCAGCTCGAGTAGCTGGTGGTGTTGCTCGGCGCCGCTGCACCACCGGCCGCGCCCGCATTCGGCGTACGCAGCTCGAAGCTGCGTCGGCGATCGCGCAGCGACTGCAAGTTCTCCACGCCGGGCCCGCTCAACTCGTCGTCGTAGTTGTTGAACTCGTAGGGCGTGCCCACCAGGTTGTTCACGATGTGCGTGTTCCGACCGTAGTCGGCAATGGCAGGCGGCAGTGGGAGAATGGTGTTGGCTGCATTGCCTCCTCGACCACGCCCACGGCCGCGTCCTCGGCCACGCGTACCCGCCTGCGAGCCACTGCCACGCGGCGCCCGCTGCCGCGGCTTGCCTGCCAGCGTGTGCGTCAGCGGATCGTATTTCGGCACTGCGGGCGCGGGCGCAACTGTCGGCGTGGGCGTGGCTATGGGCGCCGGCGGCGTGGGCGGCGGATGGAGCGCAACGGGCTGCCTGGGCGATTTGCCGGGCGACTTGCCCTGCGGCAGCTGCGGCGACTTGTGCTGGAGCTGCTGCTGTTGCTTCTGCTGCTGCTGCTGCTGCTTGGCGGAATTGTTGCTGCCTCGCTTGGTGGGCGAGATGCTCTCCTTGTTGGGCAGGGGCAGCGGCGGCAGGGCCGGAGCGACGGGCACTGCTATGGGCACTGGCACAGGCACGGTTACAGGCACGGGCACAGGCACCGCCACGGGCACAGTCACCGGCAGCGGCACCTGCACTGGCTGCACCTGCTCCACCGACTGCTGCTGCTGCTGCTGCTGCTGCTGCATCATCGCGGGCAACTGCTCTGCACAGCTGCTCAGCAGTGGATAGGGCGTCAGATTGCCATCCACTGGATATTGATGATTGGGCGTCGTGGTCAGTGTCAGATTGGGCGTGGCGTAAGGCGTGCTCACATAGGGCGTATTGGGCTGTGAGCTGTTCCCGAACAAGGTCTGACCGCTCGGCTCGGCAAGCGTTGCCTGCACCACCTGCTGCTGCTGCTGTTGCTGCTGCTGCATGATGGCCGCCAGCTGTGGATAGATGCCGCCATTGTACTGGCTGTTGGGCGTGCGCTGTGGGTGAGTGGGCGTGGTCTGCCGCTGCTGCTGCTGCGTCGCATTGTTGTACATGGACATGGCATCGATGCCATTAACGAGCGGCGTATGGCTGCCAAAGGCATTGCCCGCACTGCTGCCGGATACTGCGCTGTTATTGCTGCTCGCTGGAGCACCCTGATTGACTGTTGCTCCGGCTCCAGCTCCGGCTCCGACTCCTGCCGGCGCACTCACCGCCGCCGCAGCATAGCTGTTGAAGTAGCTCTTGTCCAGCTGCTGGGCCAGCTGACTCGGCGGCTGATCATTCGACTCGGACACAGAGCTGGGCGAGCTGCTGCGCCTCGCTGCAATCAAATCGTTCTCGTTCCAGCGCTGCATGCCGCCAAATGGCGACTGCATGCGCGTGTTCTCATCGTAGTCGCTCAGCTTGTTGTTCGACTGCGAGTTGGATGAGTTGATGGCCGCATTCGCCTGCGTCGGCAGCGAAGAGGCGCCTCCTGCCGCACCTGCTGCATAGCCGCTCAGGCTGTTCTTCACAGCCGCCGCAGCCAGATCCACAAAGTCGGGCGTGGGCGGCGGCGCGGCCACTGACACGGGCGTGGTGGGTGTTGCAGTTGGAGTCGTGGCCAGCTGGTTGCCGTTGCTCGGCTTGAGCGCCAGCTGCGGCGAGGATTTGTTCAGGTAGCAGCTGTAGTTCACATTGCCGTAGCCCAGGTTGTTGGCACTCGCATTTGTGGTAGGCGTGGCATTGGGCGTATTGGTCAAACTGTTGGCATAGCTGCCACCACTGTTGGCCGTCAGGGGAGAATCCTTGATGGTCAGCTGACTGGCCACCGAATTGGGCGCCGAATTGCCAAAGAGACAACTCTGTTGCTGTTGCTGCTGCTGTTGTTGCTGTTGCTGCTGCTGCTGCTGTTGTTGTTGCTGGAGCTCCTTTTGCGCATGTATCAGATCTTCAGGATCAGCTGCATTGTGAAAGGGAAACACCGAGGGTATCGCTGGCGTGGGCGGCAGCAAGTCCAACGAGTCTTTGCAATCGTCCAGCATTGCCTTGCGCTTCGTCTTGCGCAACTTCTCGACCAGGTTACGTGTCGCCAGCGTGCTGTCCTCCTCGAAGATTTGCTTGCTGCCGGCGCCAGGGCCGCTGCTATCGAGCAGGCTGCTCATGGGTCCCGAGTTGGGCGGATTCAGCACATTAGCCACATTGGTGGCAAAGCTGTTGGTATACTTGCTGTCCTCCATCTCCAGAATGGCATCCACAATGGGCTGATCCAGCTCCGGGGTGGCGCAGCGCGTGGCAACAGCCTCCGGTAAAGGAAGCGACGGTGGCTGCTGTTGCTGTTGCTGCGGTTGCTGTTGCGGTTGCTGTTGCTGCTGTTGTTGTTGCTGCTGTTGCTGCTGTTGCTGTTGCTGCTGCTGCTGCTGCTCGCCTGAATTGGAGTTCGAGTCCAGCTCAATGATCTCTGGCGGCTCGGGTGGTATGACCGTGACAGCAGGCGAGGATGTGGATGCGGAGTATATGCGGAGTATTGCATTCACCATCAACTCATTCTTGCGCTCCTCCTCCAGCTCGCGCGCCATTTCCATCTCGTTGAGCAGATGCTGCGTGTGATGCGTGTGCTGCTCCTCGTCGTCCTCGTCGCGCGTGCGCCGGCGTCTGCGGCGCGAGCGCCAGGGATGGCTGTGACGCCGCTCGCTCTGATCGCTGCCCGCCTCATCGGAGAGCTCATCATTCGAGGGCGTGGGTGTGGGCGAGGCGGGCAACGGAGCTGCCGGCGGCCGTTCATCGATGTCCGCCGCCGATAGCTCCGCCAGTTTGCTGGCGTTAGCCGAGAGTTGGGTGTGAGTGGGCGCGGTGGTTAGCTCCTCGTCAATGTCCATGGGCTGTTCGCCCGACTCCTGCTGCGCAGTGGATGGCCGCTGAATTTCCGGCTCAGGACTCGGCGCTCTTTGCTTGGCTGGAGGCGTCGGTGTTGTTGTAGGCGTTGCTGTGGGCGTGGGCGTGGCATTGTTCAGCTGTTGCTGCTTCTTGTCGAGCAGCTTATCCAGTGCACTCGTCGTCCGACCCGTCGCCGCCTTACGCTGCGCTATCTCATGCTCCAGATTGGGCGGCGTCTTCTTCGGCGATTCCGCTCGAGACTTGCGTCGGGAAGCAATTGGCTTTTCCGGACTGGCCTTCGCTTGGCTGACGACGGCAGCAGCAGGTGAGGGGGGACGCGACTTGGAATTGCGTGTGGCACGTTTATTCACATCAGGCGGCGTCTGCTTGCTTAGATCATCCAACGAGGATTTGCGTCGCTGCGAGGATTTGGGCGTGGCATTTGGCTCCGGCGCTTGCGACTTTTGCGGCGTTCTCTTTGGCGATTTGTTTGTGGAATTCTGGCGCGTTCGACTGGACAGAGGTGCAGCTGGAGCTGCAGCTGCAGCTGGAGCCGGAGCTGGCTTGTCCAGCGACTTGCGCGGCGAACGCTTTGGCACAATTGAGCTAGAGGCGGAGGTGGATGTGGATGCTGTGGCGGAGGTGGAAACGGAGTTGGATGCGGATGCAGAGGTAGAGGCAGCAGCTGTTGTTGTCGGTGCTGCTGCTGCTGCTGCTGCTGCTGACGGCTTGCGCTTATCTTGGGCTGGCGGCTCGCTGTCGCTGTCGGAATCGCTGCCACTGCCGCTGCTGCTGCTGTCGCTGTTGCTGCTGGAGGAATTGCTGCTGCTGCTGTTGCTATCGCCCGAGCTGGTGCTGGACAAATTAGGCGGTGCAATGCGTCGCTTGACGGGCGCTGGTGCTACCTCCTCCTTGGAGCGCCGTCGTGGCGTCTCCTTCAGCAGCGAGTTGCGACGCACAGGCGTCGTCTGCTGCTGCTGCTGTTTGCCCGACTTGAGGGGCGACGTGTTTGTTGTTGTCGTTGCCGCCGCTCCTGCAGTTACTCCTGTCGTCAGCTCCTCATTGGCTGCACTTGTGCTCGACTCTTGGCTTGATTTGACCAAAGCTGCGCCACTGCTCTTCAGCTGTTCGGCTGCCTTCTTGGCTGCCTGTCGCTGTGGCACATACGAGACGGCAAAGTTGCCCAGCTTGGCCAGCTCATTGTTTTTGGGTGCTGGCTTTTCCTTCTCCTTATCCTTTTCCTTTTCCTTTTCCTTTTCTTTTTCTTTTTCCTTTTCCCGCTCCTTCTCTTTCTCTTTTTCCTTCTCCTTTTCCTTTTGCTGCTTGGGCGGTCGGCCGCGCTTGCCACGTTCCGCCGTCGTCTCGCCCGCCGTCTTGCCCGTCGTCTTCTGCAGCTCCTTCGGTCGCGCCTTATCCGCCTCGAGCAGGCGATTGGCTGCATCCTTGGCCTTGCTCTTCGAGCTGCTGCTGCTGCTGCTGGTGGCATTGGACGCACTTACTCCAGCACTGCTGCTGCCTGGCTCCGGCTCCCTCAATCGCTCGTTGGCATCGGGCAGCTGCGCAGTGGCGAGATTCGTGGAGATGCGCATGTTTTCGCTAGCCTTCTTGGCTGCCTGCCGTTGAGGAACCACCAGTAGATCCACTGGCGGAAAGACGGGTGCATTGGCTTTCGATTTGTTGGCTTTTGATTTGCTTGTCGTTGTTATTGCAGTTGTTGTTGCTGCGCCACCAGTCGCTGTCGCTGTCGCTGCCGTTGTGCCTGGCACAAACTCCTTCATGGCGGCCTTGGTGCGTATCGTTTGCTGATTTTGTGAATCGCTCACATTGCTCTCGGCTGCCGCCTGCTCCTCCTCCTCCAGCCGCTTGGGCACCTCACGCTCCGGCGTCGTTGTCGTCGAGCTATCCGAATCGGAATAGATGTGCTGGCCCGGCTTTCGCAGTGCTGTTGTTGCCGTTGCTCCGGCCAGGGCTGGATTGGAGTTTGAGTTCGCTGAGTTCGCATTGTGAGTCCGAGCCTGTCGCTCGCCTAGCTTCACAGGCAGCAGTTCCTCGCTTTCATCGCTGGACAAACAGTTGGGGTCCTGCTGCCGCATTTCCTTGTCCATCTGAGCAAGGCCGCGCGTCGCTGTGGACGCTGTAGATGATGAGGCTGTGGCGGCAGCTGCTGCATTACTGGACAGTTTTCGTCGAGCTGTGCTCGTTGCAGTTGTGCTTTGCTTTGACTTAGTTGCTTGACTTTTGGCAGGTACTGTTGCGGTTGCGGATGCTGTGGCCGTGGCTGTTGTTGACTTGTGGACTCGTTTGACACGCTGCGTCCGTTCATCGTTGTCGTCGCTGGAGGAACTGCTGCTCCTGCTCCTGCTTCTACTGCTGCTGCTACTGCTGCTGCTGCAGCTGCTGCGTGCATTGGCAGACGCTGCAGACGCACACGCAGCTGCCTCACTCTGACGCCGCTGTCGCTGCTTCTTGCGCTGCTCAACGCTGCGCGCATAGGATTGCTTACGCACGGGCTTGGCTGCTCCCGCTGTTGATGTGCCTGTGGCTGTGCCTCCTCCTGGCTGCGCTTTACTGCGATAGCTGTGGCTTTCATTGCCTGAATCGCTGTCGCTGCTGGAGTCGGAACTGCTGTTGCTACTGCTGGCACTGCTGCTGCTGCTGCCGTGCGCCGAGCTGGAATCAGCCGATGACGAGCTGCCGCTAATCGTTGGGGCGGACGGGCGGCCAATAGCATTAGAGGATTTAGATAATTTATTCTGCTGCTGCTGCTGCTGCTGTTGTTGTTGCTGTTGATGGCTCGACGTCGCCGTCGTTGCCGGGCCGCTCTTTGAGGCACGCCTCCCCGCACACGGCACCGCCGAGGACGCCGTTGTAGGCGCCCTTGGCGAGCCACGTGACTTGGCGGCTTTGTTAGCCATTGATCCAGCTGCTGCTGCAGATGTTGAAGTTGTTGTTGTAGTTATTGCACCATTGTTGAGTTTCTTTTTGGGCGAACCCTTGCCAGCCGCCGCCTGCTGCTTGCGCTTGTTGGGCGATTGAGAGGCGCGTCCACGTGCCTGCTTCTTACCCTTTAGCTGTTCCAATATATATTCCAAGCTCTGATACTGTGCCGGCACAGTTAGCTGATCCGAGCTGTAGAACCGATCGTAGAGAGTGGGTCCATCGTTTGCATAGAGTATGGCATCTGTGTCCAATGCGGGCTGCTCCTTGTTGTTGTCCGTTGCTCCCGGATGCTGCTGCTGTTGCTGCCGCTGCACAACTGCATCATCCAGCACAGCGAGCTGCTTGTAGAATACCTGCTCGCGCAGCTTGAACAACGAACGCGACAGTTTCTCTCGTCGACTGACCATATAGCAAAGATTACGCACGCGCTCCAAGTCCTGACGTAAGTGGACAACCAATTTATGATTCTCGAGATCCTGTTGCTCCTGCTTGCGTGCGAGCATCTCCACATCCTCCGATTTAGGTGGAATTAACTCACGATTATGTCGTGACTTACGCTTCAGTTTCCAGTAATTATAAATGGCCTCAATGGCATCCTCATCCACATCGTACAAATGATAACTAATATCATTGATATTCACGTGTTTATCGAACTCCGCTTCGACCTCCTGAATATTGATGATAAATACAAATATATAGACATATACATACATATAGAACTGTTATCAATCTAATAATATAAATTGTTGTATATAATTCACCTGTAGTCTTTGCGCACGCGCCTGATTGCGCTCTTCTGAGGTCATATCGTTCTTGCGATGATGGTTTTTGCGTCTTCGGTGATCTTCGCCTTTGGCACCTGCTGTTTGCCCCTCCTCGCCAGCATGCCCACTGCTCGACGAGAATTTGTTGTTATGCTTTTGCATGCAACTGGATGCCGATGTATGCGATGCGTGTGCACCCTCCTTTTTGCCCTTGCTCATGCTATGCTTTTGACAATAGGAGCGCAGCTTCACACCATCCTCGGCATTACCCTCCTCGATAATGGCGCGCATCTCGAGCCCGTGCTGAAACGCACAGGTGACATGGTAAGCCGTCTTGCACGTCTTCACCGAGCACTGTATACAGCTGCCCACACGCTCGCGACAAAGCACACAGATCAATGCCCAACGACTTTGAGGAATGCTTGAGATTTTCGTTATCGGTTCCATTCGATCGACACAGCCAATGCTAACTTCTGGTATCCATAAGGCGCAAGAGACATGCGCCCAATGTTTCCCCGATTTATTAGATTTCATGGCGCCTCCCTTGTTGGGACAAAGCACACACTCTGGCTTAATGCCCATCGAACAAGTGCGACAGAGCCACTGGCCTGAAATGCAATTGTGAATGTGATGTAGTATAAGATCCAGGGAATGCTTCACTCTCTCTCTCTCTCTCTCTCTCTCTCTGTTACCTGATGGAATCGCTGTAATGCCGTAACAAGCCTGATGCACACAGATGTTGCAATTATCACAGAATACCATTTCGTTGGCCTCCTCGGAGTCGGGCGATCGACAAACATCACATATAACATTTTCATCAAACTCAATGCCCAGACCCTCCTCCTTCTTAAGTATGACCTGGATTTGCTCCCAGCAACGAACCTAATCAAGAGATAATTAAGCATTGGCCAAGATTTTTAGTTTTGTTGTATAACAATCTACCTCCAGTTCCTCGATGACCCGCTCGAACTGCGTTTCGTTAATGGGAAATGCTCCACATTGTGCACGATCGGCATTATATAATCGCAGCCAAGCCTCATCGATGGGATCGATATCATAGGCACATGTGTTCTCCGCCAGTGCAACAACATTCGTCAGACAATGCAGGTCCGGCGAGTAGTGTTCATCTTTGGTGATGCGCAGGAAACGATTTTTTGGACTGTAAGAAGAATGAAAATATATATGCTAAATATCTTAATATTTTTGGTTTAATCAATTTCTTACAGTTTAAAGTCATGCGCTGGCGATACAATTGGGTCGGACAGCACATAGACACACGGCTCGGGCAGCGAATCGGGATTGACGGGCACCTGTACGCCTTTCTCCCATTCCTGTTTCCATTGATCAGTTACAATCAGATACTCGGAGTTAGCCAACGGCTCTGAGTCTGGCAATTTCATTGCGCTAATGAGATCCTTGCTATAATAGAGCATACAATGGGCATATTAGAAATAAGTTTGATTGATTTATATATACATATACATGGGTTTTTCTTGGACTTACCGATACAGTTCAGCTGGCGCTTCGGTTGAGCTTCGATTGTAGATGCTCGACATTTTGATATCGGCCACGGAGCGCGCTTGCCAGGTGTTGCTGCTGCTATTGTTGTTGCTATTGCTATTATTGTTGTTGCTGTTGCTTTGCGCTTTACTTTTGCTGGCCGATTTGGCCTTGCTCGGCAGCTTTGATATTGACTGTTGGTCGCTGACAGCAACTGTTGCTGCAGAAGCAGCAACTGCTGTTGTTGATGTTGTCGCTGTTGCTGCTGCTGTTGATGACGCTGTTGCTGTCGCCGGCGCTCCATTGGGCGGCCGTCCTTTTCGACGCTTTGTGGGCGGCGGCTGCGGCTCAACGTCTTGTCGCTGCTGCTGTTGCGGCGGCTGCTGCTGCAGCTGTTGCTGCTGCTGCTGCTGCTGATTACCGCGCTTACCTCTTTGTGACATTTTTCATTTGTGTGTTGTTTCTCTTTGTTTGTGTGGGTGTGTGTATATATTTGATTGGTTTTGCCTTGTGGAACCTCCTGCGCTGAGGGGTTCGACTTGTGCTACTTAGACCGCCCGCTTTTGTTGCTCAACTGCGACCTATAGATGGGTTGAATGGAGGTGCAGGAAGGGCAGTTATTAATTAAGTGATGCAATTTATTATGGACATTTCTTACTACATGCTTAAGGCCACAATTGGCGACACCACAGCCACACCGCCGGCTGTTGTTGTTGCTGTTGTTGCGAGCTCCGCTGCTTTTTGTTGTTGTTAATTGAATTGTTATTGTTATTGTTGTAATTATAGTTCTTGTTGTTGTTGTTGTGCTGCTGCTGCTGCCGCCCGTTTAACATGGACGCCGCTGCCGCTGCACCAGCACTAATCCCGAGTAGCGCCGCCACTTTGCAGTCTGTGCAATGCACTGCTCTAAGCAATAGATGCGCGCTACCGCTCCCCTTCCAACGATTTCTGTTTGTTCGACCGTTTGTTTCACTATTTTTGTTTTTGCACGCACTTTGTCTCTGTGTGTGTGTGTATGAGTGTATGCTAAAGCTTACACTTTTGTTTTGTTCATTGCCCGCCTAAACGAAAAGAAAACAGTTAAATTATATTTGCGACAAACCGATTTTCGATTTGCAAACTTTTTTCTTGTACATTTTCTATGCGCTTTTCGTCACAAAAAATACACAAAAAAGAGAAGAAAAAACCTGAAACTGACAGTAAAAAGGAAAATATCAAAACGCGTGTGGCATAACAAAAGCTGACTGCTGTATAACGCAAACAACACATTAAATGCCATCCCAAAAAATCCATCTATCTCGCACGCTCGTTTTAAGGGCGCGCGCATTCACGGCATTGGTGGGAGCGAGATAGAATTGACCGTGCGTTCTGCAGCCGTCAGCTTTTGTGCAAACGTCTCATCCGCTCTTCAGCTCACTGCTCCCCCCTCTTTTATTCACATTCGATTCGACGTTTTTGCACCTATTTTTTTTTTCTTACTTTTTATTGTAGTAATATTATTTGTTTTTGCACATTGCACATTTTAAGAATGCATGCGAAATTATGCCCGTGCCCACTGGTTGGCATTGTCGCCACATTTGTTGCTTTGTTTGCTGCCTGTTTTGGTTGTCGCGTTCGAGCGAATTTCGATTGATATATATTTCTCTGGGCTTTGCTTTTGCCGCCGCAGACACACACGCGAGCACTTTGTAGTAGTTGGAATAGATCTAGCAAACAAATTGCACATTACATTTATTATGCACTCGCGTTTCGCGCAATTGGCATAATGTTTGCGACAAATATGCAATTTTTTTACGGATTATTTACAAGATTTTCTTCTCGGTTTCCTTTTCTACGTCTGCCATTTTGCTTTTCGGCTTATCGATTATTAGAGCTGTACCGAAATCGATTATCGATAGCGGGTCTCTGCTTTTGTTAGTTCGTTCTTTCACTTATCGAAACTAGTTTCAACCCTTGGTTCACGGAACCGATACCGCGCACAACAAAAACAAATCCTAAATATTAAAATGCTAATGTTTATTGTGAGCTAAGCAAGTCAATGTCTGAAAAGTCAAAGTATTTAAATATTTGGTTGTTTTTGTGTTGTTGTTAATTATGTCGCATGTTGGCGGCTTATTATAAATGAACCTTCGATGGTCGCGCCGATGTCACTGGCAATTTGTTATCGAATAACTCTCAACCACCAAAAAAAAAAAAAAAAGAAAAGAATAGCAAACGAAGAGAATACACAGAAGCGCAAAAAACAGTTCGCACAAATTTTTTACATCATAAAATAATGTAAGGAGGAGATGCTCGCTGGCAAATAGTTATTGCGACTTACAGATTAAAATAAACGATAAGCACTTTGGTGAAACCGTCCACACGAAGCTGCGCTAATGCAAATGCATTTCTTTGTCTGCACTTTGCTGGAATAAAGTTCTCGAACAAACGTTTTTTTTTTGCTCGGTCGAGTGCGAATTAAAATTCCTGAAAAATGTCAACAACTCCAAATTCCAATAGTAGTGGTAGTAATAGCAACAACAACAACAATAATAAGCAAAAACAACAACAGCAACAGGATACATACAGTGACAGCAGCAGCATCGAGGAGAATTTAGAGGCTGCTGAGGAGCGTCGTAGGCGCATCCTAAAGAATCGCAGTCGCAGCAGCACCTACATGCAGAGACAACAGCACACCGCTATGAGCGTGAGTAGTGGTGCGATTTCAAAACATGACAAGTCGATGACACCAACGACAAGCAGCGCAGCCGCGGCCGCCGCTGCTGCAGCTGCCGCTGCAGTGCGTTTGGGTCCACCGGAGCGCATATCGATGTTGGTAGATGGAGTACGCTTCACAGTAGAGCAAACCTTGCTTACCGCACATCCCAATACCATGTTGGGCACGATGTTTGGCACAGGCTTTCAATTTGTACATCCCAATGAGCGCGGTGAATATGAATTAGCGGATGGCATATCTCACTTGGTATTCCGTTCTATACTGGAGTATTACAAAAGTGGAGTTATTCGCTGCCCGCCCACTGTATCGGTGCCTGAGCTGAAGGAAGCATGCGACTATCTGCTAATACCCTTCGACGCGACGACTGTGCGCTGCCAGAACCTAAGTGAGTATGTTGTTGCTGCTGCAGCTGGGCGTCTCTTAGTCAAGTGCCGTCCCCGTTTCTTGCTTTTCTCGTTTGTTTTTACTTGATCTCTCTGTGCTACACCAAAAAGGAGGCCTGCTTCATGAGCTGAGCAACGAGGGAGCCCGCCAGCAGTTCGAGGTCTTTCTTGAGGATTTGATATTGCCTTTAATGGTTGCCTCAGCACAACGCGGCGACCGTGAATGCCATGTCGTAGTACTGCTCGATGACGACATGGTCGACTGGGATGAAGAGTTCCCCCCGCAAATGGGCGAGGAGTATTGCCAGAGTATGTCCAAAATATCATATAAATATGTTTTATTTCTCATCATTTTCTATCTGCAGCTGTGCACAGCACTGCCATGCATCGCTTCTTCAAGTACATCGAGAATCGTGATGTGGCCAAGCAGGTGATGAAAGATCGAGGATTGAAGAAAATACGCTGCGGCATTGAGGGCTATCCCACACACAAGGAGAAGATACGTCGACGTCCTGGCGGCCGAGCTGAAGTCATTTATAGTTACGTTCAGCGTCCATTCATACACATGTCGTGGGAGAAGGAGGAAGCCAAAAGTCGTCATGTCGACTTCCAGTGTGTCAAGTCCAAGTCTGTTACGAATCTCGCCGAGGCGAATGCCGATCCGCCTCTGGAACTAGATGCAAGTGAGTACGACTTAGTACTTATTTTTATTGCGTTGATAACTATTTGCCATTCACTCTCTAGGTGGCAATCCCATTCCACCGCCCGCCGTAGCTGTCGTGAATGCTCATGTTGATCTGGCTGCACCTGTTGTTGGCCTGGTTGGTGTGGGCGCGGCTGCTGATGTTGTTGTTGCTGTGGATGAAGCCGCCGGCGGCGTCGTGCTAAACGAGCAGGATCATGCAGCCGTTGCGAATGCTCCACCCGGCATCGTTGATGAACACGTGTAGAGATCGACCCCAAGGGTTAGAGTTAATACACTGCCATCTTAGCTGCACGCACCCTCTCGAAGCAAGGCTTTGTACGTTTTGAAACCGAACTTTTTGTATACACTATCGAAATATAACGAACACATAAATTATGACATAACATGTATACGTTTGCCAAATAAGGACAGCTGCAAATCGGATGAATTAACAGCTACCCTTTCAGGTCGTCTGCTCCTCGTTGTTGTTACTGAGTAACTCCTAGTCGGAGAGTCTTCGTTTAGACCTCCTGTACAGCATAAGTTGCAACAACTTCAACAACAAAACAATATTTTATTGAATTAAATACAATTGGCCATGGCTATGCTTTTGGAAGCTGTCGTAACTTAGACACCATCAAAGGATTCGCGTTCGCCTTGGGCAAGCGAGGAGGTCTCCCAGTTCAGAGATCGCTCGATGGCCATCTTCCATTTCTGGTAACGCAAATTGCGTTCCGTGGAATTGATCTTCGGCTTTACAACATCACGATCATCCGATTTGGACAACGGGCCTTCCATATTATAATGTGGAGCAATCGTTTTATAGGCAGCCATTGCAGCACCCTGGAAGAGATGAATGAAGTAAGCAAGAACTGACAAGGATTAGGTTTGGGCTAATGAGTCAACGTACCAGCGCTGTGGTCTCCGCAATCTTGGCGCGCAGCACATGAATGCCAACCAGATCGGATTGCAGCTGAAGGAATAGATTGTTGACTGTCATGCCGCCATCGACCATCAGCTTAGCGAGTGGTATTTTGCAATCCTTGTGCATGGAATCAAGTATGTCGCGCACCTGGAAGCAAACAGCCTCCAGCGTGGCTCTCACAATATGCTCACTGGTTGTCTCCTCACTCAGGCCACATAGCACGCCCCTTGCATCCTGATTCCAATAGGGAGCATACAGGCCATTGAATGCGGGCACAAAGTAAACATCCAGCGAGTTGTCCACCATGCTGGCCATCGTCTCGATCTGGCCCGTGTTCTGTATGAGACCAATATTATCTCTCAGCCAATTGAAGGCGGCGCCGGCAATGGACACACTGCCCTCCAGAGCATAGTAGGGCGTGGCCTTGCGACCTAGTTGATAGCCCACCGTCGTGAGCAATCCATGCTGGGAATGAACTATTGATGAACCCGTATTATACAGTAAAAAGCAACCGGTGCCATAGGTGGCCTTCGCTTGGCCCTTGGACAGACACTGTTGACCCACCAGCGCTGCCTGCTGATCACCCAAATCCGCTGTGATGGGTATGCCCTTTAGCGAGCCCGCAGCAATGACGCCAAAATGCTCTGCGCTAGAGCAGATTTCCGGTAGAATATTTCTTGGTAACCCAAAGAATTTCAGCAGGTTTCCATCCCATTGCAACGTCTCGATGTTCATTAGCATAGTGCGTGATGCATTTGTCACATCTGTCTTGTGCACGCCTCCGTTCACGCCACCCGTTAGATTGTACATCAGCCAAGTATCAATGGTGCCGAACATGGCGTCTCCTGCATCCATCGCCCGCTTAACCGAAGCCACATTATCCCTCAGCCAGCGCAGTTTAACGCCCGAGAAGTATGGCGAAAGCGGCAGACCACACAATGGTCGCAAATAGTTAATGTTGCGTGCATTATTCGGTATTGTCTCCAGCAACTCCTCCACAGTGCTGGTGGTGCGATTGTCCAGCCAAATAATGGCATTGGCCAGCGCCTCGCCCGTATTCTTATCCCAAATCAATGTAGACTCGCGCTGATTGGTAATGCCTATTGCCAAAATGTCCTGAAAATACAAATGTCTACAATTAAAAATATTAATGACAAAATATTATAGTTTTCTCAATTTGTTGTTTGACCTTTAAATAACTTTATACCTCAACTAAGGTCTTTCTGGAATCCAAGCTCTTGGCGCGAAACTTAGTTTCAAATTTCCCACAGTAGGGCAGCACCAAATGACTAAGACTAAGTGACTAAGTGATGGCAATACTGTGCAAATAATAAACAATAAATTATGACACAAACGGCTGATAAGAAAATAAAGACAAGTGCAAAAGTGAAGTTGCCAGTGTTGTACAAGAGTTTGTTTTCCAATGAAACAAGTATTTAAATTTAGTCATTCCGTTTTGTGCTCGCTATTTGTGACGATACGGCAGCACTAGACGGGCAATCAACAGAAAAATGAAGGCGACAAAAACCAGCTGATAAGATAAATATATATGTATACAAAACACTAAATTTAACTGCGTAACACTTGTTAAGCTTCGATCAACCTTTTGTTTGTTCGTCTCGATGTCAAACATAGTCAAAATTTTCAGTCGAAGTGTCGTCCACATCATCAGAATCAGCAGCAGTAGCAGAAACAAACAGCAGCTGCGCATTATGTCAGCTCTACCGAGTGGCGGCTTAGCCGTCGGTGGCCCGAGCATTGTTGCCGTTGGCCAGATGCAGTCCACGAACGATAAAGCCGGCAATTTGCAGCAAGTGGAAGAGCTAGTTTTGCTTGCAGCCCAGAAAAAGGCTAAAATGCTCTTTCTGCCGGAATGCTGTGATTTTGTTGGAGAGAATCGCAGCGAGACGTTTCAGCTAGTCGAGTCGCTGGACGGACCGCTGATGGCCAAATACAAGGAGCTGGCCAGGTGCCATCAGATGTGGCTATCTCTGGGCGGCATACACGAGTTAAAGGCATCCACAACGACATCACCATCATCAGATGACAAAACGGAGCAAAGGATATATAATACGCACGTAGTGCTCAATGATCTGGGTGAGGTGGCGGCCGTCTATCGCAAGCTGCATCTCTTCGATGCGACAACGAAAGAGATTCGCTTGCGCGAATCGGATACAGTAGCACCGGGCGAGCGCTTAGAGAAACCAGTGGCCACGCCAGCTGGGCAGATGGGTCTGCAGATTTGCTATGACCTGCGCTTTGCAGAGCCCGCACTGCTGCTTCGCAAACTGGGCGCCCAGGTGCTCACCTATCCGGCAGCCTTTACCCATGCGACAGGCAAAGCCCACTGGGAGATTCTACTTCGTGCTCGTGCCATTGAGACGCAGTGCTTTGTGATCGCTGCCGCACAGCAAGGCTGGCATAATAAGAAACGCCAGAGTTGGGGTCACGCCATGATCATCAGTCCATGGGGCGTCGTTCTTGCGGACTGTGGCGGCGAGGAAAAGCTAGCTGTGGGTATAGCCGAGATCGACTTGTCGCAACTGGCCAAGATATACCAGAGCATGCCCTGCTTCGAACATAGACGCAACGACATCTATAGCTTGACCGCCTTCAATCTGAGTCCATCCAGTGCGGAATATGGACAGGATCGGCCCTTTGCAAACAACACCGTGGACAAGCGAACCATATTCTACGAGTCCGAGCACTGTTGGGCCTTCACCAACTTGCGCTGCGTCGTCAAGGGCCACGTGCTGGTCTCCACGAAGAGGATTACGCCACGGCTCAATGGACTCAACTGTGCAGAGGTGACAGATCTATTTGCCACTGTTTGCATGGTGCAACGAATGCTGGAGACTATCTATGGCACCACCTCAGCGACGGTCACCGTGCAGGATGGCGCCAATGCCGGTCAGACAGTGCCACACGTACACTTCCACGTTATGCCCCGTCGCAATGGTGATTTCGGGCACAACGATCAGATCTATGTGAAGCTGGACGAGCGAGTTGAGAATCAGCCACCACGCACGCTCCAGGAGCGCATTGACGAGGCGGAAATCTATCGCACCTTCCTGCGTAACTCTTGCATTAAAGCATCAGCATAATCCTTTCTCTATACGTCTCCGTGTGTTTGTCAATAAAAGATCGTTTTAATAAGGTACACTTAGTCATGATTCTTGCTTTTCACACAAGTCACGTTTTCCATGAATGCCGATAAATAATGCTCACCTTGACATTGCCACCTAGTGCAACGAGCTTTTGGCATGCCCCCTCAATGCACTCATTGACAGTGTTGGTAATGACCCGCGGATCCTGTTCACACCAACCTTCCTTCACAAAAATGGACGGAACCTCGATTTGATGATAGCAAACAATATCATCGGTGCCTGCCCGAAAGATCATAAACCGTGCCGAAGTGGTGCCCTCATCGATGGCTCCAATAAAGGGACCAATCATGTTTACATCCGCTGACTCGCTGCCGGTATCCATTGTCCAAGCTTCCTTTGCTTTTATGTTTGTGTGGGTTACGTATGCACAGACACTAAATAAACCAGCGAAATTTATTGTTCGAGCTTCACTCTATGTTGGCTTTACAACTGCTGATCGATTGTCGCTGCCATTTTTGTCGCACACGATTACGATAAGAGATAAGGTCCAGCCCCTTATTAGCAAAGCTATTTGTACTATGTACCCGATACCTATAAAAACCCGTTTTGCAAAACGTAAATATTTATTGCGAATCAGCGTGTGAAAGCGAATCAAGAAAAACGGCGTTTATGCAGTGATGAGTGCGTGACTAGTATATTAAACCAAATATAAGATCTTTTCAGTAAATATTTTTCTCAAATTAAGTTTATTAAAATCGTGCAAAGTAAGTACAAAATTAATTGCGTTTAGTTTTTAATTAATTATGATATGAACATTTTACAGCACTATCGGCCAGTGTGCACATAAGTGGAGGAAACAAATTATTCTCAGTAAAACTGAGAATGGTCACACTTTAATCGGCGTTTCGCAGCTGGTCAACAAATGACAAATGTTTGGAAATGTTTTCTATTTAAGTATTAGCAATTGTTAATTAGTAACATGTCAATATCGGAACATCATCGCACAGGATTGCGCGATCTACTATTAAATGAAGAAAATATACCCGTGCTGCTGCAACTGGCAAGGAGTGTAACAAAAAATGTGTGCAGCATCGATGATGCCGAAGGTAAAAACAAAAAATAAAATTTTACGATAAAATATGAACAAAGTTTCTCCCTCTCCCAGAGGCTTTCGGTTACCTAATAACACAGGTCGGCGATACCCACAAGCTGCTTTATAAGCGACATATCACTAGAGATGTGTTATTTAGATACCTGAACAAACGTTTTCCTGGCACCTCGACTGACTTCACAAAAGCCGATTTGGTTATGAAAACAATCCAGTATTGGGACACCACTTCTGCGGTCGCTTCCGTAGTGCATATAGCAAACGAACAGGACTACCCAATACATCTGATGGCACGCAAATTTGGTGAATGGTTTTTCAACAAGTATAATTCTGAAAGTTTTATTCTGTCCGATATTTGGAGCGATTCAGCTCTGGAGATGAAAGTCATTGCGAATGATGGAGCTAAAGAATTTAAATGTTGCAGTGCAGAGCAGGTGCTCGAAAGCCTAGTCAAGGCCAAGCAGACATTTGGCTTCTACTTCAATCCTAACTTATCGCATTCTGGTGTCCAAGGACGCATCGATCCCTACGGCCAAGTTATCGTCCTCTCTTGTGGCACACTACACTCAGCGGAACGCTCTGTGGGCGTATTCGAGTGCGTCTTTGGACTACTACGCGATCCGCACGATAACAACAACTGGAAACCCAAGAACTTCAAGTGTTTGCTCCACAGCGAACTGAGTCCGCCTCTACTCCACACCTTGAATGAAAGCAAGACGCTAGAATTCGCCTTAACTCTGCCCACGCCAACTGACTCACTTGACTAGGTGGCCTAACAGGAGCCACAGGACTATGAAGAACCTAGAATTAAGGCAGACTGATTGATATTTATTTGTTTAGAATGTACTAAGCAACTAGTCTGTGAATGAAAATTTTCCGTTTTTTTTTTTCAAATCATCTAAAAGTCCTTATTTTTTTGTATTATGTAAATGCTGAACGTGAAAGTGAACCGAGAATATGTATATATATATATATAATTTGTATATATGTATACTATATATATTTAACATACCTAATACAAATCTGTGTAGACAAATTTTACGAACTTCAAAAGGTAGTTCAATTCTATCAGACTTAAGATTCAGGAATTCATTTCTTCCTACTTGTATTAAATAAATTTGTAAGCTAGGCTAATAAATGATGATTATATATAATATATATATATACATATATATATATATATATATATTAATGCAAAGTTAGGAGGTAGAAGTAATTGCGAACTAGCACTTCCTCAATAAAAATTTTCTAGATAAAAAAAGTTGTTTATCTAAAGTGTATTTAAGAATCTAGAACTGTCATGGTTACCCAATTTATAATATATTATTAGAGGTCCGATCACCCTACAAAACTACATAAGGCGTTAAGAAATCTACTTTTTATCTAGCATTAAAACTATGGAAAATAGATAATTTTCCGATCATAGATTTTTTGGGCCTATAAATGAAGTTCAGACTGATACACTGCGAAACGCTGGAGATTCCAGCTTTCAGCCATATCAAATTTTCCAAGCTTCGCAACGTACGCGGACGGACACAGCACAATTGATTCTTTGATTGATTAAAAACATTTAGACAGACAAATCATGCTCCATAAACTTGATTTGCATGTCACTCATGTGCTCGATCCAAACGGGTCGTGTAACAAATCTAAGCATTTCTCTCCCTGAACATCCTAATGCATATCTTTGGCCCAAACAGTCTCTAAACAGACTTCAATCAAAAGCAACAAATTCAATCCATTGTTAACTTTACCTGTGGCTTGCTCGCAAGAGGAATCCTCGCCTCCTGGTTTACCTGTGGAAGTAGAAACGAAACACGAGAGAGAGAGAAAGAGAAATGTTTCTCAGTGAGACACGCGATTTCAAAAGAAAACACAACTTACGCCCGGACGTGGAATTGTGTCAAAGTTTCGAGACGCGCAGTTTCCACAATTTCGGCCGAATTAGCTGCAAAGTTCAAAGAAAACAAACAGCATTAAAACTGAGAGTTTAACATAAGCCAAATTGGGGTTGGTAAAAATAATATATATAAAGTTGGCCCCATAAATGTTTCTATTTTTTTTTTTTTTTTTGTTTTTTAACTGATGTGAGCCCAAAAATAAATTATTACCAGTTGCGCAGCTCGATTCCATTTCTTTATAGATCAGCAGAGGTCCACTGAAATGGTATCAAATATTAATAATAGTTTCTGATAGAGAGTCAACTGCAGCTAGATGTTATATGTATATATATATATATATATACTATATAATTGCGAGTCTGTGTGTGTGTAGTAGTAACTGAAGTACATGCATATACATATATATAGAATGTATTACTTAGTTTTATATATATATTAAGTCCGTGTAAGCACGCACACACAAATAACAATTCGGCCGAACCACTGAACATTATGTACATATGCTTACAATCAAGATATTATATATGGATTTATATATATAGAAAGATAGATAGATAGGTAGTAGATAATCTATTTATAGCTGAGAGTGTGGATTTTGTAGCACGGGTGATAATAATAACTCGATAAACTTGTTCTAACGTAATTTCTTATAGTCTACAAATAATTGAATTACGTTTATTGTGTCGCTCTCTGTGCTGTCTGGAGTTACATTTTCTCCTGTATAAAGGGATGCGTGAGAGCCTGATTTAGCGATATGCGTTTGCCCGGATCCAAGGCAAACATATTCTCCAGCAGATCTTTGAGCTGTGTCACCTTGCGATGCTGATCATCGGGTAAGTTCTGATCAGCGATTAGCTCCTGCTGCAAATTGCGGGTAGGCTTCACCACAGGCATCACGACGATCTTTTCCTGAGAAAGTCAGTGATATGAGAGATTAATTAGTTACCCATATCCCCCATATCCAAATGTATCCTTGTACTTACCCTCTCTGTCAATTTGTCTATTTCGTGATAGAGGAAATTGCAGCTTTGATCAAAATGCTGTTCTCTAAATTGTCCTTTGCGTATAATGCGATTGGGTATCTTGCCCTTGACATCCATAAAGAACTTGAGCATCTGATTGTTGCTCTTGCCACTGAACAATATCTTGCCCGTATATAGTTCGTAGATAGTGCAGCCGGCTGACCACGTATCAATGCCATAGTCATAGGGTATACCCAATATTATTTCAGGTGCTCGATAGAAACGTGATACCAAATAAGGCGTTATTTCGTTCTCACTGATGGCCGAGGCAGAGCCAAAGTCGCACAGCTTCAATATCAAATTATTCTCATTAACAAGAATGTTATCGGGCTTGATATCCGCATGCAGTATGCCCGTCTTCTTCAGCAGCTTAAGAGCGAGGAACAGTTGCTGAGTATAGCTGCGCACCGCCTTTATGTGAAGGCCCACATTTTTTCCATATTTCTTAAGCACCTCGCGCAGATTCATGGCCAGCGGCTCAAACACCATGCAAAGATGCTAGGAGAAGAGAGTTCAGAGGATTATTAATGGATTTTTGAAAATTAATCGAGACACCTTACCTGCTTGTGGAAAAAGTGTCGATATAAACGAAGGCAATGGAAACGATCTTCAGGATCCGCATCGTTGAGTTTCTTAAGGATTTCCAGCTCGCGCAGACCTGTCTTATGCCTAGCCATAGGAATTTACAAAAAACAAATAATAAATTAAACCTAACTATTGATGAGATCGACAAACATTGGCTGATCGAACTTACATGATCTCATTGTTGCGTATAATCTTGATAGCCACATTGGCCGAGCCACGCGCCTGATCCCTGCTGCGCACCACATTGCTGAACACGCCTTGTCCTGTGTAGCCACTGACGAGGTAACGATTGTCCAGTACCTCACCAATGCGCACACGATAATAACCCTCCGCATCGTCCCAATTGTCAGTTAGAGCAGGATTCTCAATTTGATGCTTACTGTGCACTATCGTACTGGGGGACTATAAATACAGAGAGAGGGAGTGAGTAACTTTCTGCTTAAGCAGTTGCCTGCTCGACATTTACAAGCCTGCGACTCACATCGAAATTGGAATCAACATCCTGATCGGCAAACATATCCCATTCGTTGCGTTTCTCTTTAACGGTGCTGTTCTTCGAAGCATTCGCATCGAAAGATTCGGGCTTAGCAGTCGGCTGCCCTTCTTGTTCAATCGTTGGCGAATGCTGCATCTGTTCGGGTTTCGAGGAGACGGGCGAAATGCTTCTCGACTCATATGAATTTGACTTGCGAGGCGTTGGGCTGGTGGTACGCGATTTCCCCTCAGTGGTAACCAGTTTCTAGAATCGAAATGGAATAAGTATTTGTGATAGGAGCTATGTATTTTTATTTGCATTGGACTTACCTTGACCAGCTCCTCACGCTGCTTCCGACGCATCTCAATGATCCGTTCCTCGTCATCATCGTCCTCGTTGATATCTATGTCAAGACTGGTTTCCTCGTCGCTGCTCTCCTTTTCGTGCATTTTCTGCCCCTCGCTTAAAGAGCCTTTATAGCGATCGCGATCGGCAGCGCCCACACCATTACCAGAGCGTGCGCCACGTCCAGATCCTGTGCCACGTTCACCGCCCCGATCCTGCTCCAGCTGACGTTCACGCTCACGCCTTCTATCTGACTCAAACTTACTACGACTATGCGAACGTGGACGTTGCCAGCGATCGCGATCGCGCTCACGATCACGATCACGGTCTCGTTCGCGTTCGCGCTCGCGCTGCCTACCTCCACGCTCTGACTGCTGCTGTCGACTATCTCTCTCTGGTCGCTTTTCACGATCACGACTTTGTTCGCGTCGCTCTCGCTGCTTGTCACGATTAATCTCCTGTCGCAGATCCTCCATGTTCCTGTTGTACTCTTGGTGATGACGTCTCTGCTGTTGCTGTTGCTCACTGCGTCGACGAGGCGTTCGACTTCGTTGATCTCGGATCGAACGCCGATCCCGCGAGTCTCGCTGCTGCTGTGGCCGACTTCTTTGTGGGACTGTGGGCGATGATTGTCGTCTTCGCTTCTCTGGTGTGGGCGAGGGCGTACGCTGACTACCACTAGAATCATCCAATAATATAACATCGGGTTCGTTTGAGTTATTGATGTTAGACTGTTTATTATTAGCATGTTTACTAGTTGCAGTTGCCAGCTGCAGTGCAGACTGCGAGTTCGGCCTACGCTTCGGCGCCTCGATAGCTGCAACTACGGGTTGCTGCGGCTGCTGGGGTTGCTGCAGTTGACGCTTGAGCTGCAAAGAATTGGAACGAGTCTCATCGCCTTCAGTGTCAGACATGTAGGCACCCAGGCGTGCTTGCAGAAGTGCCTTTTGTCGCATTAGCTCCTCCAAATTTAGCTCATCCTCGAGCTTATCTGGCATCAACACAGGACTAGCTATGTCAATGGGGCTAGAATACATATAATCTATGAGTTACGCGTTACATTCGATATATCTCCAATACCTACACATCACTCTCACTACCAGATGTGGCCACTTCAAGTACAGGCCGCACCTTGTTCTGTATGGTCTTGGTAATCTCTTCAACCAAGCTGCATGGATCTGTATTTGGTTTGACAATACGAAAGTCGGAGCCATTGGGTGTCAGCTTTGAGCTACGCTCACGACTGGCTTGCATCAACTCAGTGAATTTGCTACTCAGACCTTGAGTCGCTGCATTGTTTCGAATGAGCTGCTGCTTCTCGGATGCAGTAGAAGATTCGCTGTGACGCTGATGGCGCTTTTTTGATTTCTTGTGCTTTTTGTGCACCTTTTCACTGCTGCTTGATTTTTTGTGTTTCTTATGCTTTTTAGACTTTTTATGCTTGGCGTGTCGCTCCTCGGCCTCGCTGTTGTCGCTGGAGTCGTAACTGCTTGAAAAAAAGTAAATTAATATACATACACACAACACAAATTTTTCACACACACACACACACACACATGCATAACCTCACAAAGTTTTTCTTAATATTTATTAATATTAATATTTATTCCTTACCTCTTGTCGTCACTTGTCATTGTGTATGATAGATTGTAGCTTGGGCATGCAGTGCTACCTATTTAGTTTCACTACAAATGCAATTTTTAAGTTTTGGCGTGTGATTTCACATTTGCATCGACTTGTGTCCAAACGTTTGCTACTAGTTCGTGACCAATAAACTGAACTCGTAAAATGAACTAGTCCTGTAAAATAACAAATATGTGGCTAACAGTTCGATAGCTGCGAGCAGGCTGACATCGATTGACTGTTATTTATATTTACACAACTTAAAAGAAGTAAACCTCCTTTTAAAGCAAAATAGCGCAATCAGTTCAAATTTATTGTCTGTTAATTAACTATTTTCTTAAATGCTACCTGTTTTCAATTTAACCGCCGTAACATTTGTATGTTAACTTAACAGAGTGCAGCACGCCGGCAATGATTGGAAAGTTTATTAATTTTTGTTCGCTACACTCATTAGTTTATCAACAATTGCGAGCAACTACACTTACGACTTCTTTACGTAGCTTACGACTGCATAGCACAGCCGTCGCCATGGACAAAGTTTATTTTCGCAATGCACAAAACACAGAAGAGCTTCACATTACTTTTCGTTATGTCAACCAGGGGCTCAAGATGGATCGCAGCTTTAACTTTTGTCGACGTATGAGCGAGCGCGTGGAGGAAGCGCTCCTACGCATACGCAGCAATGTTGAAAAGGAGCTCACCAAAAAGAGTAAGAAGAAGTCAAAAGGAGCAGACGCTGTCGAGACGCCGTTGGCTGTCATTCCCAACAAGATTGCCGTGGAGTTCCGTCGGGAAGGTTCGGAGGAGAAAATTCTGGGGGTAACCTTTGAAGAGCTGCTGAAGAATTCTGGAGATGGATTGAAGATGCGAGTTCACGACACCAACTTTGATGTGCTGCTTAATCAGCCTTGGATTGATTCAGTACAATTGCCCAGCTCCATTTTAGCTGGTTTTCCGGTTTATCCAATAAAGCTTGAGCTGGAGTTTGCAAGCCGGGAACATAGTATAGCTGAGTGGTATAGGGCAGTAAAGCCAGCGAATGGTATATTTAATGAGAAGACCAATTGGGAGCGATGTGCAGCAGGATTAATCTATCAGACCTCTGCATCAGACGTTGGCCATCATTTGAAGTTGGTGATTAGGCCAGGCAATGAGCAGGGTGTCCTTGGCCCAGCTACAGAATGCATCAGTAAATTGCCCGTGGAGCCAGGACCTAGCGAGTGTCCATTTGAACAGCGGCATCAATTTACTAAGCAGCCGCTAAGTGATCCCAATGCATTTCGGATGGTCAGCTACAATCTGTTGGCCGATCTTTATGCAGATGGAGACTATGCGCGTACGACTCTGTTTCCCTATTGTGCGGCAAATGCACTTAAAATCGATTATCGTAAGCAGCTGTTCATTAAAGAGCTGCTGGGCTACAATGCGGACATCATGTGCCTGCAGGAGGTGGATTTAAAGATTTTTGAGCATGATCTAAAGCACGTACTGCACAGCTTTACTGGCATCATGACACCTAAGGGAACCTGCGCCGAAGGTATTGCTCTATTCTATCGCACATCGAGGTTTGAATTGGTGAAGAACTATGTTCTCCACCTGGGTGATAACATAAGCACGCTGCCCGTCTTTACGCCGCTGTGGAATAGAATTAAGAGCAACGAGCAGCTGGCCAAGCTCATATGCGAAAGATCCACCACGTTGCAGTTGTCCTTGCTGCAGGTGAAGGAGACTGGTCGCTATATTTTGGTGGCCAACACCCATCTATACTTCCATCCAGATGCCGATCATATACGACTGCTGCAGATCGGCTTCTCGCTCATCTTCGTGGAGCACATCTACAAACAAGTCATAAAGGAGCGCAATATCACTTCTCAAAATATTGGTCTAATATTTTGCGGGGATTTCAATAGCGTACCAGAATGCGGCATCTATAAGCTGATGACGGAGCAGTTTGTGGGCAAGGATTTTGTGGATTGGAGCAGCAATGAAGAGCAAGCTGTCAAAGATGTGGAGCTGCGACAGCCATTCCTAATGAGCTCCGCCTGTGGCACTCCGCCTTATACTAACTACACAACTCTATTCGCTGCCTGCTTGGATTACATATTCTATCAAACCGACTGTTTTGATCTCCTGCAATCTGTGCCGTTGCCCACGCTGGAACAGTTGAGCGAGAATGAGGCTATACCATCTATTAAATTCCCTTCAGATCATGTGGCTCTCGTTGCGGATCTAGCATTTAAATCTTGTTAATAGCAATCTACTATATAGTTGACGCAATATAAACTTTCGATAGTATCGATTTGGTTGTTAGAATAGATTATGATTTCTGTTGTCTTTTTTGTATAAGAATAAATTTTTTATAAACCGTTAATGGATGAACATTGTCCACCTATCTTTACTTAAACAGCTCTCTGAATTTAAGCTGGAATCAACGACACCTTCGATTGCTTAAAATATGGAGTGAAGCCCGCATCGATGGTTGTGCAGGTCTGCTATATATGTAAACACATTATCTTAAAATTAATTGTACTCTCGTTTAACTGGCCACTGCAACATCCACGTCATGGTCATCCTTTTCGATGCTTAGTTCCAGCACTGCATCTTCGTCCACAGACATGGTCATGGGCTCCTTGGAACTTTCGGTTGAGGCGGAGTTTTCCTTCGATTTGCCGCGATTGCTATCGAATTTGGTGGTAACGATGTTATTTAACTCATCATCGTCATCGTCGCTGACTTCCATGATGCCATTATTATCATTCGATTCGGATGCGGCGTCGCTTTCACTTGAGTCTGATGACCCAGAGCTGTTTTCCTCCTCCAGCTGCTGCTCTAGCTCATGTATGGTGTACATTAAGAGTGTGAAATCGTTGCGACGCTTCTGGAATTTGTGCTCCATCTTTAGCTTCTTTTGTGTTAGTTTGTCGATTTCCTTTTTGATGACTTCGATTTGTTTCTCTGTATCCTTGCGATCGGGCTGCTGCTCGATTAAGGAGGCAAGCAAATCGTACTCCATTTTATTTTTGCGTATTTCCTTAGCTATGATAAGTTCTTTTTTGCTTGCCTCGATCTCCTCTTTGGCAAGCTCGATGCTCTCTTTATGCTTTTCAGCTAGTTTCGCGTAGTTCTCCTGCTCCTCCTTGATCATCCGTAACGTGTATACATTTTTCATTGCTGCAAATTGACATTGCGCCAACTGTGCCATCAAACGATCGTACATGATTTGACTGAAATTTTACTATTATTAATATTTAATAGTTTGCTATTTATAGTAAATTGTACTTGGTCTCCGGCGAATCGTTTTTGGAGTTGGCCCACTTGAGAAACTGCTTTAACAGCATGTTCAGCCTGCGATCTTCGCCGGTGCCATCGCCATCAATAAGCAAGCGCTGTTTAATAATCTCCTCTGCATAGAAAACCAATTAGCTGTTACAAATTTTACTTTACAAACAGAGAATATCTTACCGTCGTTCATTGTTGCTATTTTATTTATTTTACCAAACACAAAACACCGGCTGTTTTTTTTCGACAGCTATAGCTACGCTTTTTAAACCTATCGATAGTCTGAAACTCACCACACACCATTATTGGCGATAGTCGATACTTAATTTTCGTTCGTGGATTATCGCAAGCAATTGACATTATAAGATACGTATTAAGTACGGCAAGCGTTTTGTTACTTCCATTTAGTTTATTGACTGAAATTCCCAAAAATGACTGCTGTGCCGCCGCCCGCTAACATATCCACACTTATGCCATTGGGTGAGTAACGAAATACGTGCATTTTTTAATATATATAACGTTTAACGTGTTGCCGGCAGAACTGGTGGATAAATGCATCGGTTCGCGGATTCACATCATCATGAAAAATGACAAGGAAATGGTGGGCACTCTATTGGGCTTTGATGATTTCGTCAACATGTTGTTAGATGATGTCACAGAGTATGAAAATACACCCGATGGGCGCCGAATTACAAAGCTCGACCAGATACTACTAAATGGTAACAACATCACAATGGTGAGTAATACAGCGGGTGATTGAGATTTCTCATAAATATGTAGTATTAATATTATTCCACCTATTGCAGTTGGTCCCCGGTGGCGAGCTTGCTGAATAGCAATATATTGCGGAATATAAACTTCTAATAAACACACACAAGAAAAAAAGGATTTCGATTGTTTCATTCGGTCAGCCTATATGGTGCTGCCATTGACGGCTACTTTTGCTGTCTCTTCCAAGTGGCAACTCTTAATAAACAAATAGAAAGGAAACTGAGCACTCTTGATTATTCTAGAGAGTGCTGCCAGCTGCTCGTAATCGAACGTCTCATTGGTCATCTCAACTCGGTGCGCGCTCCTGCTACTATTATGCTCTCCCTAGGTGGCAACTCTGCGCATGCGCATTTAAATTTGAGCGCACGGTATTTCTACCGCCTTCTATATGCAACATGAACGGCTGACAGTCAACATGTGCCATAAATATAAGTACTAACGGTAATATTCTGGTTGCACGTACTCCCCATTGGCCGCTGCCACATTCAGTACGGCACCAAGCTCGAACGGAAGTGGAACAAACGAAGCGGAAACACACACGACAAACGAATATGAAAAAAGTTTCTTTTCAACAAAACAAATAGTAGCGCAGCATTTGCTGGTCAATGCTTATGACTAATTGCAATTGTAACGTGGTCGGTGATTGAAGCGAGCTGTTGCGCAGATGTTTATTAATATATATAGACATCTATTATTATTTATAAAACGCGATATAATTTCTGTAGTTTTTTGTCGGTATCTGTTGTCGGGCATTTTTCTTTTTGGCAACCTAGCAAAATGATTGAGTGTAGAAATCAATAGACAAAGAAACCATGAACAGCATGAGCCGCCAGAGCATTGCGTCGGCGGCGACAACAGCTGCAGCCGTCTCCATGTCTGTTTCCAATGCCACCTCGGTGGGCTCACTGATAGCAGCCGCCGCTAGCAGCCAACAGCCAACGGCTTCCCACTACGTGAATGGAACGGGCAGCTTGGGTCGTCTAAAGTACCATCACAAGAGTCTCGATGCCAGCGACGAGGAGCTTGAGTATGCGCAGGTAATGTGACTAATGTGCATTAAATCAAAAGTCGACAAAGTACAAAGTTCTCATCATCCTCATCCTCCTGCTCCTTCTCCACCTCCTCTTCCTCCTCCACCGCCAGCTGGCTGCTTATTAAGTCATAATATGTTGTCCTGCAGCTCAATTGAAATCGCCTTGTGGCGGCGGTGGCGGCGGGTGGTGAATATAGCTCTTTCTCTTTCACTCCCTTTCTATGCATATGTTGCCTTGGTGGTGGCTTTTCCCTTTGGTGTGGGTCGAGCTGGGGTTGAAAGCCGCCTCAGCTGTTTAACCTTTAGTCCGTTTCCATAGCCAAAGCTTACGCTTGGCCAGACAATTGGCGAAGCAAAAAGCAAACCAAAGCATCGACTCAAATCAGTTTTCAATAATTTAATGTTACCGAAATAGCTGACCTCCTCCTCTCCAGCTCACCTTTGCTAAATCTAATTTTTTCTACGGAGCAGAAACTCCTACGTGCTCCTTTGCTCCTCTGCTGCTCTGCTCCCCTGTGCATTTCCTTCTCTTCTACATAATTACAGTTTCTTCGTTCATAAATTTTTTCTCTCCTATAGATTTCTATCGGGTATCCTTATCTCCTCTCTTCTCCCATTCTTTCGCTCATCAATCTTTCTCTATTTCTCACTCCACGTAATATTTTGTCCTCCTCCCCCAGTGCCTCCCTTGCTATAACTTCTCTCCCCTTCTCTTGTTCTACCCACACTCTCTTGCTCACAAAATTAATTCAATTATGTTTTTTATGAGATTTTTGTGTTATACTTAATGAAGCCCAAACCGGAACTGTTTGTCATGGAGAGACCTTTTAGGTTTTTCATATGTTGTTGTAACATTAAATATTTTTGCTTTTGCATTTTTTTTTCAGTCATTTCTTTGGGCAATTTTAAGCTTAAGCTTGTTTTGTTTTTCTCCTTTGCACTTCTTCTTGAAATTTCATTTCATCTATGATTTCTGGATGCTCTATTACATTTAATATTTATAAAGAAACTACGAGTAGGGCACAAGCTTATAAGGTAGTGTAGATACCAATACCATCTAATGGTAGAACGAAATATACAAGCAGTTAAAGATATTCATAGAAACCAAATATATCTAATATATGTATTTTACTACTTAGGCAAACTTAGTGTTTTAGCCACCTCTGTATAAACTGTAATCCACGTAGCTCAACGGCTATATAAGCCCTTCTGTCAACCCTCAACTTACAGGGTATGAATAGTAGTTTACACCTGGGGATCATCATCATCTATGGCCAGCCACAAATGTGGCACAACGAATGCCCGCAGGCAACGCCACAACCAAATGATGTTTGCCCAGCTGTCACGGCTTTTTACAAAAAAGTATTTCATGAATATGGTATGAGGAGTTCTTCCTTCAAGCTAACACTTTCACTGGGCTTTAGACGGGTCAAACGACCGCTAGGTGAGGACGGGGAGGGCGGGGGACCACAAGAAATAGGATTTGAAACAATAGCAGGCAAACAAGACGCAAACAGACAGCACATTTAAATAGACAGCGACTGGGCCTTTCATTAAAGCTTTATCGCTTAGGGGAGCGAGAAGGCGAGAGGAGGCAATAGACAGATTTATATACATATATACATATATATATTGAGAGACCGAGACAAGGAGAGAAAGTATTAGGACATTTGTGAGGACATAAATGGCTCAGTTTTTCGCCTTTTAAAGCGCTTCAAAATGAAAACACGAAATAGCATTTAAGTGAGGGTTGAAGGGTTAATGAGGATTAAATTAAGCTTTATAAATTACTAGCTGCCCCGGCAAACGTTGCTTTGCCTTATCCATTAATTCCTCTACGTCTGTTGACTTCGAATCTGCTAACTTCTCTTCGCTCTTTGCTGGTTTCGCTCGTCTCGTGCCTCTTGCAATTTCTATGCACCTAACTGGATGCAGAAGAACTCCAGGAGATCATTTAGAAAATGCCTGCAGCAGCAGAGAATGTACCCATTGGATCGACTGCAACGATCTCTACCTGGCGCCCAGCTCAAAATTTGAGTGCCCCTCAGGCTTTGAGTGGAAGTCGCCCTATATAAAGGGCAGCAGCTGTGGAATTTGTTGTTTGTTAAAAAAAAAAAAAAAAAAAAAAAAATTCAATAAAAAAAAAAAAGTTTGAATAAATAAAAATTTTTAAATTAAAAAAAAAATTTAAATAAAAAAAATAATAAATAAACCAAAAAAAAAAAAAATAATAAAAAAAAAAAAATGCTCTGCACGACCGACTGACCCCACCGGGTCTGGACGACTGAATAAATTCCACAGCTGCTGCCCTTTATATAGGGCGACTTCCATTCAAAGCCTGAGTAGCACTCAAATTTAGCAGGGCGCCAGGTAGAGATCAATGGGAACATTCTCTGCTGCTGCAGACATTTTCTAAATGATCTCCTGGAGTTCTTCTGCATCCCTTGCTCTTCTTAGGCAGACGGACAGAGAGACAGACAGTGAAATATATGTATATATATATATATATATACATATATATATATATATATATATATATATATATATATATATATATATATATATATATATATATATATATATATATATGTATATATATATATACTTTCTTTCTTTTATATATATATAGATATGTATATTTGATAGTGTTATGATATTAATGAATAAAAATATGGATGATGGTTGTTGTTTCTGTAATGTTCTGGGAGTCTACTTAAGAGCAGAATGAAAATATGATCGACTCAGCGATTAATCCAAGAGCGCGTCTGTGACTTAAGTCCTCCTAACATTTTCACATCCACTCGCATATACTTTGATTACTATCCAATATCTCTAACACTTTATAACGTCTCCATATATTCGCAGCTCTCGCGCTCCACTCACATCTTGGGCCGTTACAAATCGGAGCGTTTGCTGCCTGGCTCCAAGCCGGACGAGGACCGCAGACGTCGCACGATCATTGTGGAGAAGAGAAACGATTCGTATGGCTTCACACTGCAAAGCTATGGCATACACTACAAATGCGACGAAGAGCTGGAGATGATTACGTATGTGGACTATGTGGAATACGGTGGACCGGCCTATCGAGCCGGCATGCGTGAAGGCGACGTTATACTCTCCATCAATGGCAACGATATGGAGAAGGCGGATCATAAGACCATTGTGGAGTTTATCAAGAAATGCGATATGCGCATGCGAATGGTTGTGCTCTTCGAGGATTGTGTGAGGAAGGTGAGATTGAGCATTCAAATGCTGTAGATCATTCTCTAAAGAAATGTATTCCTATGCATAGGTTGATCTGCACATGCGCTATATACAGCTGCAGAGTCTGCTGCAGCAGAAGATGAACGAGCTGGAGCGAGTGCATCTGCGTGAGCGGGAACTGCTGGAGGGCAAGTGGAAGACGCACAGCTTGCCGGCGAGAAAGAAAGCAACTGCCAATACCTCGCCGAGTGACGGAGAAGGCGTCTCTCCAACCGAGGCGAGTGCGATTGAGCCGGGCTTCTATAGACCCGCTTTGTCCACAGAGGATGTGGCTAATATAGCACTGAGACAGCAGCCAGTTATAATCCCTCCACCCGCACAGTTTATGCTCACGTATCACTATCTGGATCCCAGCTATCGGTATCGCTATGTGCTGCCAGGAGGAGCAACAGCTGCTGGAGGGGATCAGCAGTACGTGCTGCAGAGAACCGAGTCACTGGACACCAATAGCTGCAGCCAGGTAACAGCTAATAGTCAGTACCACAGCGCGAGTGCTGGAGGAGGAGGAGGAGGAGGGGCAAGTGGAGCAGCTAGCACAGTGAAGCCACCTGCGCCGCCGCCGCGTACCTGCGAGAAGCACAAGCCACCAGCCAAGGAGAAGACCAAGCATTGTCATGGCAATGGACACTCCTGCAATCCTTGCCTGGACCACTTTCGCTGGAAGTCTGCGGAGAAGTCGCACAGCAACGGCGATAATGTGAGCCTGGATGCTTACGATCTGGCCAGCCCCTGCTGCGAGACACAGTGCGTGCCCTCACGGCGTCGCCATCGCCAGCACAAGGAGCACAAGCACAAGCATCGAGAAAGGGAGAGGGAGAAGGAAAAAGAGAGATTGGAGGCTAAAGAGAAACAGGCAACCAAGACACATGCTTCGCCTGGCGCCAATGTAAGCAAGTCAGCTGCGACCGTGGATCGACAGCCTAATCATCATCATCATCACCACCATCATCATCATCATCGACATGCACAAGAGCAGCAGCAGCAGCAGCAGCAGCAACCACATCATCATTATCATCAGCAGGCGCCTTCACAAGCGAGCAGCGTTCGCTCCCGCTACTTTGATTTAGCCTCTGGATTGGCTAGCCATTGTAGTCTGCATTCCTGCACCTCTAGTGAATTTGCGCCCGCTGACTCGGCGTCATATACCACCTCCATAAGCACGGATACGTTATTTTGGGAGCCCAAGAGCGAGGCGGCACAGTCTTCCAGGCAACACTCGACCAAATCCAGGCAATCCTGTGAGCAGCATTCCCAGCAGCAGCAACAGCAACAGCAGCAACAGCAACAACAACAGCAGCAGCAACTCCATGGGCATCATCATCATCATCCGCATTACCATATGACTCAAGTGCAACCCCCACAGATCTATCCAAACACCATTGCTTATGTGCAGAAGCCCAAATCCTGGGATAATCTAGCAACCAAGACGCTTGTGGGCCAAAGCTTTAACTATGGCTATTTGGATACAGTTGCCATTAAGCCGGCGGTCAAGCTGCAAATAGCACAACAACGGCATTCCATGCCTAGGCGCAATCCGTATGGCCGCTATTCCACCTATGGCGATGTGGAGAACTATGCGCCGCCTCCTACCGAATTCGTGGGTGAGCTAACGACCACAACAACCACAACCATAACGGCCAAGTCCACAGAGGAGCTCCTGGCAGCCTGCGATTGTCTAACACCACAGCAACAGCAGGCGCTGAAGGCGGCGCAATATCAGCTAAGTCAAACACAAAAGCTATCTCATCAGAACTCCTGTCAGCTGGGCTACTATTCGCACCTGCCCAGGCCAACGAAGGATGTGGCCAGCTCCACAGGACAACAGCAGCCATCGGACAATGGCTGCGACGTTGCCACCGTGTCGGAAGCAACGCGTTTGTAGGCAACGTCCACTAACAACTCGTGCAGCTAAACAAAAACCGTCTTTCAAGCAGACCCCTAAAAAAGAGCACTCGTTAAAATCCAAAACAAAGATTTGGATTGTCATTAACTAACTGCACTGAGTGTATTTCCTTTAGGGGTCTCTACACGAACATTTGTACATCGAAACAGAAACTGAATGAAACATCATGCAGCCAAATTGTAATAATTTTACATTTAAAGAAAAAATGTAAAGCATATGCGCACACCTTAGGAGGCCACAGTAAGCCAACGTCGAGTTCAGCTAAACATAAACCGTCTTTCATACAGCCATCCATCCAACCTAAATGCACTTCAGCCGAAATGTTATATTCCTCAACAGTCTGGCAGCATTGAGTGCATTTATATTTGGGGGTCAGTGCATAACAATTTGTACATCGAAGCGAGCAGAGAAACATCATGCAGCCAAATTTTAAACTATTCAATTTTTAAAAAAAGTTGCAAAAACATATACAAACAATATAAACATACATATGATATGATATATGTAGCAGTGCAGTTTCTAATTAATTTTGGATTTATTTAAAGACTGACAGCTATGCGTAGTATATTTTAAAACAAAAAGTGCTTAAATTTATATAGTCAAAAAGTTACAATACATACATATTATGAAGTACATATATTAATTTTATGCATGTAGCTATTGTTTTTAAACATACTGTAGATACAACTTAAATATATATATTCTAATATATAACTTAAATTTATTAATAGTTATTTTACATAATGGAAAAGCTGAACAATGTAGTTTGAATCATTGTGATAGTGCAAAAAGGCAGATACTGATAAAAAGAATATAATGATTTTAGTGAACTATATGTAGAAATATGGTTGATAAAACGGCGCTTTTGATGTAATGCAATTTGTGAATGTTACGGTACTTTATTTATATATTTAATATAATAAAAATCATTGTGTGTTCATGTAGTATAACTCAATCGGAACATTTTTGATGTTTTTAATCTTAAACAATCTAATGTCGAATATTGATTGATGTGGAGTTTTAAACTAGCTGGCAACTCTGTGGAGCGATTTGGTTTTCGAATATTTAACCGTTACTCAGCACGCGGTCAGCTGTTTTGGCAGTGCTTCAACCCTCAATTTGATTGTCAAATTACACGCCATCTGGCGGTTTGCGTGTGCACCAGCAAGTGTCAGTTTTTTGGGCAAAAAAATCAATACCAACCCCAACCCAAACCCGCTCGTTAAAAATGTAAATGCGAAAAATTCAATACTGTGCAGCCACACACGACGGTCGCAACGCGTTGTCACAAAAAAAAAAAGTTAAAGCAGAAATCGTGTTCGCAAAATTAAATTTCGAAATTCGCACACATTTAGCAGTTGCAGTGCACGTAGCGCCAAAAAGAGAAAGAGAATTATAGTAAAGTGCAAAAGCAGCGAAAAGTGCGTGAAACGCGACCGGCAAAAAGGATACAAAAGGCCACAAAGCGTACAGTGAAAGTGACATAGTAGTAGCCCATTAGAGCAGTTCACAAATTTGTTAACCAAAAAGAAAATAAGCAAAACACAAACACACACACACACCACACGGCACTAGCAATATGTTAGGTGTGGCTATGGAGCGCTGTTAGTGAGCTGCCGGCGCCAGCATCAACAGCAACAACAACAAACACGGCGCGGACTCGCAGTCGCAGCTGTAGGGCGAGACGGAGACGAAGAGGGCGAGGAAGAAGAAGCGGAAGCGGCGAACGGAGCAGCGCGACGCGCCCAGCTTTAAGCGGCAGCAGTTGACAAACGGTAACGGCAACGGCGACGGCGACGGCAAAGGCTGCGCTGGCAGCTGCTGTTCAAGTTGTTGTTGTTGTTGGTGGCAGCGGCGGAGACATAGGCAGAGGCAGCGGAAGAGCCGAGTACAACAATGATAAGGTAAGTTGCTTCTCTACCCCTTCACTGCGCCCTTACCCTGGCCCACGACTCAGGCCGTCAATAAAAATGCAGTGTGCACTAAATTGCAAATGGCGCTCGATGTCAATTAAAGCGGGAGGGTTGTTCCGCAAAACTCCAAATTGCAAAGTAGTTAGCCAAATTGGTTAGCTATTTTATGGCTAAAATATGATGAATGTGCGGGGTTAGTTTTATTTCTTTGTATGTGGTGCTTTGTGGTGGTTTGAGGGCCAAGCGTTGTTTTACTGAACTGTTAAGTTGTTGAGCAAGTTGGCTTTGGCTAAAGCCATAGGGCTAAGAATGTGGCTAACATTAATGCCAAGTCTAAGAGTAAGACGACTATGCCCAAGACTAATCTAAACTATAAGCTAGAATAGCATATACATATATCTGATATTTTAGCTATATTTGACTGTTTAATGCTGCTTTTTGGGCCAGCTTATCTTCCTTTTTTTTGAGAATTTTCTTTCAACTCTATATTAGTCTCTCTGCAGCAAATTTAGCCTTTTTTCTGTGTTGCTTCTAATTGGCTTTTGATTTATTTTTATTTTTTTATGTATTGTCAACTTTTGCTTCAGGCAGCACAACGTAATCAATTCGATAAATACAGATTTGACAACAAATTTCAACTGCCTCCAGTCATGGGGCCATACAAATCGGAATGTCCAGCGAGCATTGAAAGTTTTGCCTTATTTATTTATTTTTGGCTACTCAACAGACAAGAAGCCGCAACCAGAACATCTCATAGAGTGGTAGTACAGTGAAAGCTCGCTACATGATAAACTTGGCAGTTTAGAGTTAAACATTGGTGACCCTAAGCAATGGTTTGTTCAATAGAATGTTTACTGTAATTGCAGCTGTCATCAAAAATGCACAATTTGCAGTAATACACACATATATAGCACACACACATATATACATATATATATATATTTATATATAAATATACTTGTTCAGGATAAACTGTGTTCAATGCGAGGATTTTGTGGAGGCCTCTGAACTTGATAATTTTGCTGCGGATGCAAATGACAACATCATTATCAGTGTCAAAATGCCATTAAGTGTGTGTACATGTGTGTGTGTGTGTGTGGCATACAATGCCTTTGAAGGATTACACACACTACCACACATCACAAACAAAAAAGAGGAAGAATTATTGAAAATGAAAAGGAGAAGCAGAGTGAAAGAAATGTGCTGCTTTGTCAAATATGGCAGAGAGCATGGAGTAGCAGCGAGTAATATTTGCCAGAGTGCCGGCGGGCATTGAAAACACACGCACACACAGACACACACACGCACACATACATACATATGTATATGGACACAGACGTGTGTGTGCTTGTGCCGCTTGGCAGTTAGTCAAAAAGCGTCTAGCGTTGAGCGCCAAAGTGCGTTGCATACTTTTTAGCGCGCTTTGTTTGACTCGAATTGGGATTTTCCCCGAGCAGCAGCAGCAGCAACAACAACAACAACAAAGCGCTGCAACAACAACTAGTTAAAACAGCCAGACGTATATGTGCGTGTGCGAGCAGAAGAGAAAGAGAGAGAGAGAGAGAGAGAAGGAGGAGGCAGCCAGTTTTATATATACATATATATACATATATATTTTTTTTCTTGCCACGTTGACAACATGCAGTTGGCTTTGCCAGGCGACAAAAATGTCCTTGACCATTTACACTTTTGCGTAGAGCCATACAAAAATAAAGAAGAAGCCCCTCTATTCAATTTTGTTGTAGGATATGCTATATCCAATGTTATTGAGCCTATTCCTGAAAGATAATAAGCGGAATTGACTTATTAGAGCCTTCAGTAAATTTGTAGGAAATACTTTTAAATCTTAACCCTCAAATATATATGGTATAAAGTTTCCTAAATTTACCAGCTCTTAACATCTACTTGAGCCTTATATATTCGTGTAGCTACTGTAATTTATTGTATTAAACTTATAAAGCTTCAAGCTTTTTTAAGTCTTCTCTTAAAGCAATGAGTCGAAGTATGCCAGGCAAAGCCGGCTAGTTCTTTCACACAATAATATCTTGAAGCGCATACTTTTCTTCAGATCTCAGACCCTTACATAACATATCATAACAAAATACTTTTGAGAATCAGCGAGCATTTGAGCTTATAATTGAAAAGTTTTTGCCTGTAGAAACTAAAACGAACTCGCTTTGGTTTGTTGGATGTCCTTGTTGCAGCACTCATACATATATATATATATATATATATATATGTATATATTTGTGTGTGTGTGTTAATAAGCATTGGCATAGTGGCAACGGCTTTGCTTAGTATTTGTGTTTTTTCATTTCCGGTTTCCACATGTTGACATGCTGCTGCTGTTGCTTCTGCTCCTGTTCCTGCGGCTGCTCCTATTCCAGAGCTGCTGTTAATGATAATAATAATCATAATGAAGTCAGCAGCAGAAGCAGCAGTGAGCACTCCGAGCGAGAGGCGTGAGTCAGCTTGTTAGTTTATCAGCTTTGTTTGGCACATCTCGCACCGCCCATTCCACGTCGCTCGCTTTCTTCTTGTCCACGTTGCGTATGCGTAATTTTCATATTATGTAATTTGCACTTGTTAAATGGACTCTTAATTTGATTAGGAGCCGCCATAAACATAAAGTGCCACATTTCCTTATGCTCAGCTCAACTAAAAACCATATTTACGCCGCTGGCAGCCGCTGCTCCTGCTTCTCGTACTCCTGCAACCTCTGCTTGTCCATCTACTGCTTCATCTCTTTCTCATCTCAGTTGTGACTGCTGCTGATGAGCTCATATTGGAAGTTTTTTCCTTTTCTTTTTTTTTTTTTGTGCCAGCGACCTAGTTTGGTTCAACCAAAATCAATGTGGTCGCCGCGGCGCCATTTGCACTGCCGACCCTTTTGCTCTGCTGGTTCTCTTTTATCCACCTACTGCCCCCACTCCAGCCGCTCCTTTCCAGCATTTAATCATCATTTTTTCTTCATTTTCCACAAACATTTTCTTTGGATAGTTTCCATACCCTGCACACGTTCCATCCCTGCCAAATGGCAGAGTTTAATTGAAAAACAATTGTGGACAACAAACCAATTTCTTTTGAAAAGTTAAAAAAAAAAAAAAAAACAATTAGATATTTTTGAATATATATTATAGCTATATACATATATTATAGTAATGTATTAAAATATAATTTCTGCCTGGGTAAGTAGTATTCTATTTCAAATGGAGGAAGCTTTTAGTTCACTAAAACAGCAATATTTATCGTATATTTAGCTATTTTCTGAAAGACTATATTCATTCTTTCAGAATCAATTTATTCTATGCATATTTATAAAGCCAGTCCATGATATCTGCTAGTCTATCACATTTATCAGTCAGCTCGTGCTTGCTCACTTGTTTTCAATTTGACTTAGTCACCTGCTCGGGCGTTATTAATTGAGCTTTTGCTGCATTGCTGCCCGATGGCAGCATCGATTGTCTCTCTGGGTCCAGCTGTAGTTGCTCTGTCTCCATCTGTTCCTCCCTCCGCTCAAGATTGAAATTTTAATTAAACTCGAATAGAGCTCTGGTGCTCTCAGCTCTTCAATTGGTTGCATCATCCAAATTAGCTGCGACTGACTCACATTTAATCGGAATAAAGTTTGCAAAATTACGTTAATACTCTTCTTCCATATGGCTAAATACAATATACATAAATTGAAATATGTCTATGTGTATGTTGTATGGGTATATTATGTGGGGCATAAAAATTAAAAATTAAAATAATAATAAAGCACAGAGGAACAAAACGCCCATTAAGCATACGCCGCATTGCCATTTATTGTATTCCACGAATATTGACAATGGCATTCGCATCAACATTATTATGTGCTGTAGCTATTGAGTGAATTGGGAATATTGGTTGTCATAGAAAGTATGTAACAATCGACAGTTGAGACTGAGACTGAGACTTAGACTTAGACTGAGACTGAGACTTAGACTGAGACTGAGACTGAGACTGAGACTGAGACTGAGACTGAGACTGAGACTGAGACTGAGACTGAGACTGAGACTGAGACTGTAATAAGGGATTTCTCATGTGCTTTCTGGCTTTGGAATTTCCTAGGGTATTTCCACACCGATCAGCCACAACTGCTGCGCACTTGTGCTTAGCATCTTGGTAATTGAGAGGCTGAGTGAGTGTGAAGTGGGCAGTGCTTGCCGAGCGTCTATTGCATATAGATAAGACTACATAGGAGCCAAGATATACAAATATTATAGATAGATACGTAAGCTGCACAGAGATTAAAGCGAATTGCGTGACTCAGTTTGCTTATGAGCACTCTCTGTGTTGCATCGAGAGCATAAAGTAAGCTTTATCTTTTTTTTAGTACAGTACATTTAGTACAAATATATATTTACTCCTATTCCAGCACATCCAGTTCGCAGACATAACATTTTGGGGCGGCAGAGAACGGCATGGTGAAAATGGAGTCCACTGAGGAACAGGATAGAAAGCTTGTTTTGGAGTTTTGCCATTTGCTCGAGAAATCCAAGCAGCTCTTCAATGGGCTCAGGTAACCTGATCTATCTATAAGTCAATACATTTAAATGGATATTAATGCTGCTCCTATATTCAAGTAGAGATCTGCCGCAGTATGGACATCGTCAGTGGCAGGCTTATTTTGGACGCACCTTCGATGTCTACACAAAACTCTGGAAGTTCCAGCAGCAACATCGCATGGTCCTCGACTCCAAATATGGACTGAAACGTTGGCAAATTGGCGAAATAGCCAGCAAAATCGGACAGCTTTATTATCACTATTAGTGAGTATCCCAAGTCTCTCTCTTATAGATTGTAGAGTTTCTGTAATATAAACCATTGTCATCCTAATGCAGTTTAAGAACGAGCGAAACGAACTACCTGAATGAGGCGTATCAGTTCTATGCGGCAATACGTGGGCGTGCGTACTACTCGCGCGCTGCCAAGGAGGATCGGCCGGATTTGATGGTGAAGAAATTGCGATATTATGCACGGTTCATAGTCGTCTGTCTGCTGCTCAAGAAGATGAAGCTGGTGCGGGAGCTCGTCACGGAGCTGGAGAAACAAATACAGGAGTACACGAACACGTAAAATCCTGCATCGAGTGCAGATCATCAGATCGTATATAAACTTTTAATGTCACTTGCAGCTACGAGCCGGAAGATCATTTGGAATGGTCCCTGGTCCTGGAGGAGATCAAGGGCTTCATCAAGGCGGAGGCAGCAGTCGCCGTGCTGCATGCCGACTCCAATCCCATCATCTTGTCGCACAGGTGAGTCGTTGGCGCAATCCTTGTTACCATACAGCAAACACTTTGCCCGTGCTTTCGTCGGCGGAGTAGGAGTATGGAGAGCTTGTGGGGTTGGATATATATATCTATCTATCTATCTATACAATGGGTTCTATGGGCTCTATGTTTGGTTTGTTTTTGTTGTTTGTAGGCGTAGGTATACAAGTTTTGCTTCTGTTTAGTTGCCATCAATTCTTTCATTTTATTGTGCTTATCACAGAAGACTTGAAAACACCAAAGAAACACTCACTGTTCTCATTCATCACGCACTTTTCCATTCAGTTTATCCCCTCAACTCAATCACTCACACACACACACAAACTCCCTCCACACACACACACACATGTACCAGCTAAGAATACAACTAAAATAAACTAAAAATGTTTCGAATATTAGCAAAAATCCATAATTATAGAATTATGTAGAACTGAACTTCCTACCTGTGTAGATCTGTCTTTGACATAGTAAAGATCACTTTATTATAGTTATCATATATGCTTTTGACTAAACATATATCTTCTAGTTAAAGATCTTTAACGATAATTACTTTTAATAAGATATTGTTTGTTATATGATTACATTTTAAAATCTGATAAATACTGTATATTTAGAAATTCTTAACATTCGTTATATAGGTTCATTGCCTTAAAAACTATTTTTAAATAATATACTGTCCGATATAGTTCAGTTAAGATCAGTGAGTCTTAAAGACATTCTAGCCATGATATATGTATGTATTACATATGTAAGTCAAATAGTCAGTCGACTCTTTCTATACTGTATCTCAACTTCTTGCTGGTAAGCATTACACTCACTCACACACACACACTACTTTTTATCAGTTCATATGTTCTCCTACCTGTTACCCCGTCACACCACTCCCACACACACCCCTCTATTCCCCACCCATATATATCACCTCATTAGTGCGCCGCATTCTCAATTCTTCTGTGAAAGCACGGGCCACCGCAATTTGGTTGTGGACCAGCGCAACTACATCGACTGATGGTCAGTGGTTCCGGTTCTAGGTTATCGCCGCTGACGACGCCGCCGTGCGAGAGATCACCGCACATGACGCTCAGCCTGCAGGAGATACTGATTGTTGGATCCGCCTGTGAGCAGGCAAAGTTCTCCGAGCTCACTATGGACATGTTTAGGTGAGTGAAACCAAAAAATTCGTTTGGGTTAATTGGTAATTGATGTGGACTCCTTTCAGAATGCTGCAAACGCTGGAACGTGAGCCCACGGAATCGGCAACGAATCCGCTTAGCATGTCACATGGGCTGCATGGGCACGATGCGAGTCCGGCGGCCAGTCGCATACCACCATACGGAGTGCCCGGCTCCAAGGGCTATATGGAGAATGGCCGTCGAGACTGTCGAGACAATCCACATAAATATCTACTATACAAGCCATCGATTAGCCAGCTGCTGGTGTTCCTCGCCAGCGGCTTCAAGGAGCTACCTTTGGGCGGTGCTCTACTCCTGTACATGTCAGCGGACGGCTGTTTCTCCACCACCAAGCATCCCGAGGACTGTGAGTATAGCTGCAAGCATGCATCAAGCGTAGCGCCACTAATCTCTGGCTCCCTTACAGATGGCTATGAGCTGGGCGGCTTGGGCACGAGTGTGAAGCGTGATAGCGTTGATGGCGGCGGCCTGTCGTGTCGTGGCAAGTCCTACAAGGAGAACCACTGTCTTTATCCCGGCGATCTCTATCCGTTCACGCGTCGGCCCATGTTCATTATCATCGATTCGGATAATTCGTTTGTCTTTCAGCATATACCCCGCTACTTTGGACAGCCCCTGGTCATTCTCATGTCGCCGCAAGATGTGCCGCCCGCTTTTCAAGGTAGGCCTGACGCCCAAGGGCCTCGAGCGGGTTTTGTGGAATTCAAATCGATCGAGTACTTAATGTTTATTAAAACTTCTTTTCTTTCAGCTGATGTACAGCACCATGGTTCGTTGTTTACATTGTTCCTGCACTCCCCGCTCACAGCGCTCTGCTACATTTGCAATGTGGGAGATGTGCCCATTCATCATTGGGAACGCTGTCAGACCTATGTGGATCGTTTCATAACCGAAGCCTCGCGTCTGGTTACGCGCTGTCGCATCGATGAGATCGAGCAGGGCATAGGCTTTATAGGTAAGTAAATGAGTTATGAGTATTGCAAATATTTACATCATACCAATGCGTATTCCTCTCCTGCAGACTCCTCGTATGTTCAGTTCTTTGGGGACGATTTTCTGCGCACACTCATTCTACGTTTCGTGTTCTGTGATGTGGTGCTGCGTTTGCATCGCGGTTTCCGTGGCAGGCATATGCGGCCGCGCTGCGAACCCCAGCTGCCGGCTAACGAACTGCTCGAGCATCCCTCGCTGTCGCACATCATATTCCAGCTGGCATCGGCGCTCGATGTGCGCAACCATTTCTCGGAGGGGCCCGAGTGCGACTGATGACTTTTTTTGGCCGTAGTCTTAGCTCTAGTCATAATGATAATTTTCTACATGATGCAGCAGCAGCAGCAGCTGCAGCAACAGCTACTGCAGCTATTCAATCTCTACTGCCTGAACAGACAGTTCTCGTTGTTCCATTATCTGTACAATATATATTCGCTGGCAGCGAGCTGGTCTGTTAGCTGAAACTAGCTGCAGATATTCTCCATTGTCTGGCTATTCAAATTTGTATAGCATACCAGATACGATATATCATATGAGTATATATAAATATATATAAATATATTTATGTATATATATATGGATATGTATATTAAACGCGAAATATATTATAATAATAATCGAGTAGCTAGTTTTCTTATATAGTGCGTCGCGCAATGGAATGGTCCAATGTTAGTTGCTTAGCATATACATTATAATAATATTAAACAAATATAACAAATATACAATAAATAATAAAACGCAGCAAGAAACAAAAGCAAAGACAAAAACATAAAAGAGATGTAAACCTAACAAACGAATACTGCCAAAGAGAAGTTGAAAAAGGAATCAAATTTTGTTTGAGGACAGCAAACGATTTTTAAGTCAAGCAATTAAAACAGAAAATGAACAAACAAACAACAATTTTCATACGCAGCATTAAACATTTAGCTTTTATACAACAAATTATAAATTACATATAAATTTATATCTATAAACACGACACACTATATAAGAAATGCGTTCTTTTTTTACTGTACACGACGCTTAATATATAAATAAATGATATATATATATATAAATAAATACAAATACAATTACAAATAATAATTATAAATGATATTGTACGTATGTAATATTGCATATAGGTATTATTATGATTACAAGATGACTGAAAGTTACTGTTTCAAAAAAAGCAAAAAAGTTAGCAAAAATAATAATTACATATACATATATATATATAAATATAGTATATATTTAAGCTAAACACAAAAAAATAAATATATACAAAAAGATATATTTTGCGTATGTTACAACAGATAATTACATTAACGAAAAAGCAACCCAGCAAAAAAGGAAAGAATAACATTTTATACAAAAATTATATATAAATGAAATCACATTCATATGAGCAAGCCCTATATCATATCGCAGTGTTCCAAAAATACAAAATTCTTGGTTTTGAATAACGTTAACAAAAATGCTCGATTCTATAACACAATATATATATATATATTATACAATATTTCATATATGAAACAAATGCAACTAATAACAAATTTTTGACAGAGCCCCACTCAAAAAAAAAAAAAAAATAAAAATAAAAAAAAATAAAAAAATACATTATAGTTTAATTAAACAAAAAAAAAAAGATTAAAATTTTATTGCAAACCAATTTTAAGCTAAATTTCTAAATTTCTCTCTCTCTCTCTGTCTTATAAACAAAACTAAAAATCAAGCAAACCCTTTATTATTTCTTCTCCTCAATTCTTAAATACTCTTAACAAATTGTATAGACTTTTTAACCAAAAAAACAAAAAATAAATTGTTTTCAACTTTTGTATATACATAAAAACTATGTAATTAATTTAAAAAAGAAAAAGATTATATAAAGAAAAGTAAATATGATACGAAATGCTCTTGAACCAAATGAAAAAAAGTATTGCTAGCGCATTATCATTTTCCTTAATATTAGATTTTGTACATTTGAAAATTGCATTTACATAAGCAACAACAACAAAGAAGAAGCAAAACTGCAACAAAAAACATTAAGAGATTAACAAAATAATATACAAATTAACTCATAATTAATCAGCAACATTAGCCACACGATAAGCGAAACAAACGAATCCCACAAAGAATACATTCAAGCATTATCATAAGCGAATTGTTTAACACAAACACACACACACACACACAATCACACTATCAAACCATAAACAACAACAAAAAGATAACAAATTTAGAAAAGCCACAACAAATATAATGAAAGTATGGAAAGTATGGAGAGTGTATGGAGTTTGTATGAGTAATAAGAATAAAGCACATGTTTGAAAAGAAATTTATAATGAAAACTACTTTATTTAAGTGTGTGGGATTGGAGCTGCTGTCTGCTGTGGAGGCTTGCTTATTAGGCAAATATTTAAACTGGATTTTTATGGAGATTTATCCAAGAATTCAGTAAGATCGGGAATACTCGACTAGGAGCTAGCTGGAAAAACTGACAATCATTTTATATTATTTTATACGCATGCTCTGCTCAATCCAATCCAAAAACGATGAGACGCGCATGAATACATCCGGTACAGGTCTTTTACATTCGGAATCGTAGCCATGCGAGACCACACCCACCAGAACATTAGAGCCATCATCTAGAACCAGCGGGCCGCCCGAATCTCCGACACAGGGCATACCGCGTTTTGTGTCAACGCACAGAAATGAGTCCAATATTAGTTTCTTTTCCCCAACTAGGACCTTGTTCCACAATGATTCGCACAGTATATTCGGAATGATTCTGACTTGCAGGTATTGCAAGATCTCAGCGGGTTCTTGGTTGGCCATGCGCCCCCAGCCGGAGACAAGGGCTTTGCGGCCTTCATAATTGCTGGGACGTTTCCTCTTGGGCAACTCAGCTGGCTGTATGTATGCACTTAGCTTCAAATCCTTTGGTAAGTGAATTAGTGCAATATCATTGGTTGCGATATGTTCATTGTACTCTGCATGCACAATGGTGTCCGCCTTATCGACCAACATTTCCACTCGGCCCGGCTCATCGTCGTCTGTTGTGTTTACGATTCCCGCGAAAACAAGCACATTTTCACTGCAAGTCGTAAGGGATTAATGACTGATCTTTATATATATATAAAATACTTACAGTTCGAAGTCTGCGAGTTGTAGGCAATGGGCAGCTGTTAAAATCCAGCGCTTGGAGATGATTGTGCCGCCACAATAGAATGGATCTTCACTCTCTTTGAAAGTGCATTCAAGCCACACTTGGTAGGGCAACAGCTTTTGCCAGGCTGGTTTACCATTGGTGATACGTGGATGTCCCTGACCAAGAACCAGACAGGAGCTGCTCAGCAGGCACAGTAGCTGGAGTAACTTACTCATACTATTTTTTCTGTGCAATTGAGTTGAACTTGCATTTTATATAGCCTTCCGCTTAATAGCTTTGCGGCGCGCATTGCTGCTTATCTAAGTTTTACCTAACAAATTATTAACGTGCTATCTCTTTAATAGCTAAAGGCAAAAACAACAAAATTAACTCATTTTCTATAAGGTTTTCTATACAATAGAAACTTGCTCTTTAAGTATTAAAAAGAAATACAATTTCGAGAGAATGAATGGAGAATTTACCTTCAGCTCGAGGACTATTTAACTTTTAATTGTACAGCAATCCACAGTTAAAAGGGTATTTGATGTTTGGTTACATAGTCTTTGTTTAATTTACAATTTTAAAATTGCTAAATAACTAAAATAATGTATATTATTTAACGTTGCCTGCCAAACTTGTAGATGACTTCGTGATGGTATTTCTCCTCCGGACGCAAAATGGTAGAGGGAAAGTTTGCATGATTCACAGAATCAGGAAACTTTTGCGTTTCGAGACAAAATGCGCCATGCTTGGCATAGGCTGCACCTGCTTTCCCAGCCAGCGCACTCTCTCCCTTTGCTGTATCTGGTAAAAAGTTGGATGTATAGAACTGCACGCCCGGTTGATTGCTAGCGATTTCTAACCAGCGACCGCTTGGAGGATGCAATACTCTGGCTACATTGGCGAAGCTCTGCGGCGGCTCAAATTGCACGCAAAAGTTGTCATCGTAACCCAGGGCCGGCTGCAACTGCTCAAGGCGTTCCCCCAGATTGCTAATCAACCGCAAATCGAATTTCCCACCATCCACGGGCAATATTTTGCCTGTTGGTATAGATTCGTTGTCGGTTTCCGTTATGCCATATGCATTGATAGATATGTTATGTTCGTAGAGCCCCTTCCGACCTGCCTTATGGCCGGCTAGATTGAAGTAGGAATGATTTGTGAGATTCACAGGCGTCGCTTTGCTGGTCAACGCATCCATTCGCACATGCAGGCAATTGTCTTCGGTTAAGGTGAAGGTAACTGTAGCCTGGACTTCACCTGGATAGCCTTCGTGGCCATCGGGATTGGTGTGGGTCATGCTGACTCCATTGGGTAGCACGTCCAACACTTTCCAATGTGCCTTATCGAATCCTATAAAGCCGCCATGCAGCTGAAATGTTCCTCTATTGCGGGACACCTCAATTACTTGGCCATCCAGTTGGAACCTGCCGTTGCCTATGCGATTGCAAACGCGTCCAATTGTCGCACCCATATATGGATTATTCTCGCCTTGATAACCTGCCAGGTCATCAAAGCCGAGAGTCACGTCCTCCACTTGACCTTGAGCATCGGGCACTTTAATACTACTGATCGTTGCGCCCAGCGTTAAAATCTGCACTGACATTTGTTCATCATTGGAGAGCGTAAAGCGCCGAATCGGACCCGTTTGCTTAGTAAAGGGATCCACTGCTGCAGTAGCGAAAACATCTTCCGTGACGTGCACCATGTTCACTGCTCTTTGTTAATGAAGTTAATTGTGGAAATGCAGCTGCTTAAATAGCGTTCACTGCAACCACAATTAATACACACATATGTATGTGGACGTAAACACGTCAAATATCTAATCTATATGTTAAGTGGATAATGCTCACCACAAACGCGATTCAAGTGTATGTGTACATTTGTTATATGCGTACCTCTTTTATCTTTTCATAAACAACATTTGTGCAATTCGAATGCCGCGATTATACTTCGTATCGATATATTTTTACTTTCGATGTTCCAGGCTAATCGATTAATGTTAAACAACATAGTGTAAAGATGCTTACTTGAAATTCGTAAGATACTTTCGATAATTTATAGCTCCACTTGTTGCGCGTCGATAAATGTTAAGACGTTCCTGAGCGGTGTTTTGGAATACATTTATGTTTTCCTTAACAATTGATAAGCATTGTTTTCAATGAGCAATAGTAAACGCTATAAAACATGTGTAAATACATTTCAAGCGCACATATATGGCTTCGCTTTCTTCAAAAACAATAAAAAGTTAAGTTTATTTGATGATCATTAACATTGAACCGCACAGCTGTTGCTTCACTCAAGAGATACCTTAACAGTGAAAGCAAGCCAAATGAACTACTCAAGCAGTGATTAGTTCACTCATTGGCCATCGCTCAGACGAACCAATTCTGCAACTCTCTTTTGTTTATAAAAAGCAAAATGGGATTGACGTGGCAGCGGTTGAGATTTAATTTCTTAATATTGGTATTTGCATTGATAGCGTTTTGCCAATTAATTACATTCAGTAGCGCGCAGGAAGCACAACAACCATGGTATGAAAATCTGCCTGCTGTTGCAATGGATTATAAGGTAAATATAAGTGATGCCAATGGAAAAAACACGGATGTAAACAACAACAAATGTTTTTATTTTTTTGTTTAACTAAATAAACAGGTGCATATAGATGCCGGCAAGGAGGACTGCTATCATCAGTATGTGCAAGCGGGTGCTACCTTTTACGTCTCATTCAGTGTAAGTAAATGGTGAAGAGGTTCATGGATTAGGACAAACATTTTTTGCGTTTCTCTATCTAGGTGGTTCGTGGAGGAGATGGCATGGCTGGCTTTGCCGTACGCAATCCGGCTGGCACGATCGTTAAGCCTTATCAATGGCAAGCCACAGCAGACTATACTGATCAAGTCTCGCCCGGAGGATATTATTCCGTTTGCATCGATAATCAATTCTCCCGCTTCGCTGGCAAATTGGTTAACATTTATATAACAGTGGTTAAATACGATGCTTGGGATAAATACGCAAAGGAAATTGAGGAGTTGCAGTTAAATATGCAGAATTTCACAACTACAATTGGTACAGTGGAGCGAAATATTAACGAAATGTTGGGCTATCAGGCGCACAGTAGACATCGAGAGTCGAGAGACTATGCACTGCTGCTTGATAATAATTCCTACATACAAACGTTCTCAATTAGTCAAATTATTGTCATACTGATCACCTGCTCCATTCAGGTGAGACAAATCGAGTGATTGACCGTGTGTCATATACAGTTAATAATCGTATTTTAATTGCAGGTATTTTTCGTTCGCAAACTATTTGATGTGAGATCTAGCTCGAAGAGCCGTATATAGATGCTAATTGTGCACAATACTTTTATGAGAACTTGTATACTTTCCTCTACTTTTTTATACATACGTACACGACCCGAGCACGCATACACACATATTTCCATTCCTCACATGCACACACCCACATAATATCATTAATATGTAATTATTTTATTGTTGGCAAACAGAACAAGTGCGAAACTGAATAGATTATGAGCTGCAACAAATATTTATCATATATACTACTCATGTGATAAATTCAAATGTGTGAGTTTTTTAATAAAACAGAAAGATTACAATTTTTTAAATAAAACATTGTTTATATATAACAGATTTTGTAAAGCGCCTTATGAGTATTTGGGGGCTGTGTCTAAGCTAATTGTATGTTGAGTCCTACAAGCTAAGCAAATTCATTTACTAATAGCTATTATATTTAACAGTCTGAAACATGCATTAATGAGAAAATTAAGGCTTTGATTGTTAACAGACTAGAAACAAAAGAACAAATTTGTTTCTATGTACAACTTAAATGCTTCAATTAGTAAATGATTGCATGACGTTAAGCTTCTTCTACACAACGTAGGTTGGTGTCCATGCTAAGTGTATGCAAACTCCTGAAGGCTTTGCATATTCATTTAGTGTAAGCTTTTAAATTTTATCGTTAACGGTCGACCACGTAAACATGACATGTTAATGTATTTTAATGAGTAGCAAAGTAGGTTGATGAACCAGCCGATCGGCGTAAACCTGAAGTTGTTAATTTAATTATAGCTGTATCTGTTATATTGATTGACATTTGGTGGACTATGGTTTGGCACATCTAGTTGCGAAAAAATGCCTTCGCCCGTATCACTGCCAGGGCGTAGAACGCCTTCGCTGTAAGCAAACGAAATATAACAGTTGATTTAAAAGATCTTGTATAACAATTGAAAAGGTATTTTAGCTCACCCAAAAAAGTTGCCTTCAAATCGCCTTGTACTTGCACTGTGATAGTATGGCGTCGCATGAATCCAGCAAATAGATCCCATTATAAAACACAACGTAAACAAATAAATGGTGATGAACGTCATTGCCAACGAATTTAGGTTTCTATTAATAAATCTCAAATATTCCTTCTCAGATGTTGTCGCTCTGAGCTTTAATCGAACTATGCGACTATCATTTGCTAGCATATCATCTATTTATACCAACCAGACGTTGACCAGTATGTTTATACAAGTACGACATATATATGATCAGAACTAGTTTCTATCAGTGACGGTGATTGAACTAAAAAGGTATTTATTTACGAATAAAGTTTGAGTTAAAATGATAGACAATATAAGTTAGAAAATAATCATGATTCAATGCACATTATTATTATAATTAAATTCAATTGAAATTATTTACAATTTTAGTTGGCGACATTATTAACGACATTAATAATGTCCGTCAAGTGTGAACCATTTAAATTAGAAATAAATAAAATAAAAATCAACAGCAAGCTTGTGTCTTTAAATTTCTCGCACGCAAATGAGAAATACAATAAACTTGATCTGCCATATAAATAGAAGATGGAAAGGTATGAATCCGGTTACGCTATCTTATGTCTGTGATTAAGAACGTGTTGACAAATATTTAATTGGCTTTATTTTTATGTTTGTGTCGTCTACTGCGTCACATCAATTGGTGACGCCATTGATCTGGTTCCCGAATTCGCAAATTTCGATTTTGAATAACCTATTATACATACATACATATATGATTATTTTCTGGATCACGAGCCGCATAAGTTTGCGGCTGCTTGAACTCAGACTGCTTTGTATTGGTTTAGAATTTACTAATTCTAATTACGTGTAAATCTCATTGTTAATGAATTATTGCATGAGATCGTGAATGAAATCTGTTGATGAGTCAGCCCTCTAGGGAATAGTTCTGCCCACAAAAACTCAACTTATATAGTATATTGTCAACTTTTCGCACCACCCTCGTAACTTCTTTATTAGACTCACACACTTAATTGTGTTCTTTTTCAAGCAGACATTTTTGGCGAAATTAAAATGTTATTATGTGTGCGCTTATCTGCGTCGTCTTTCAACTGAGCCCCCGTGGAGGGGAGTCTCTGTGGAGCCTTTAAGGCAGGCAGCGTTGCATTCCAAATGAAGCCGCAAATGAGGCGAAGCCCGGCCCCAAGCAAGGCGCCTAATGGCCCGCACACAGATAAGCTCAGCTGTTGCAATGTGTGTGTGTGTTAGTGCTGGATCTTTAACTGTTTTAAACGCCATTGTTAAAATATTGCTCATACGCACTTCCGCTCGAAATGGGGTCTTTGCTTGGACTAATGATGCCGCCGCATACAGCGCTGGCCAAGCGCCTAGAAGCGACAGTCGAAGCTGTGGCTCCGCCCACTCAGCGACAGCAGCACAGATAGCTGCTTATGTATCTGTGTGTGGATGTTGAGCGCGCAGGCGCATCAACCACCGCAAAGGCTGCGGGCTGCTGCTGCTGCTTGGGCATCCTTTTTCGATGGTCCCTTGTGATTGTGGGAGGAGTGTGTCGCCATCTTGAGAGCGAGATGATTTGTGTGGCCCAGTCTGTGCCTCTGACTGCGCGCTTGCCCGCCTGGCCGTCTGTCTGGCTGTCTCTCTGTCTGTTGGCCAGCTTTATGGATTGGACGAGCGGGACATACACATTAAGTTGGAGTGCGCGTTACCGTTACGAACACGTCGCGGAGCACCAAGGATAATAACGGCACATTTGCGGTTAAGGATTCGTCGGCCACACGTTGCATGGCCTGTCCAAAGTCGTCTCTGACCAAGAGGACAAAACAAAAATAAAAACTCAGCCACAAATAAAAACAGAGCAAATATATAAAAAAAAAAAAAAAAAAAAAATAGAAAATAAGCACACACACAATTTGCTTGTTGCTCGCAGTAGGCGTGCCACACACTCCTCCTCCCTCCCACCGTGTGTGTGTGTGTGTGCGAAATTTTGTTGTGCGGAAATTATTGAAATTTTACTTTTGATTTTGTTGGCCAAGCGCGCGCTCTGCCCTGGAAAGTGTCCTTACGGCAATGTTTAAGGGACGCGTTGCGACGGTCACCGACGGCGTTTCGTCCCTTTCGCACTGACAAATTTCCGTGCATATCCGCTACAACAACAACAAAAGCAACGACAGTGAACAATAGCAACAACAACTGCAACAAACTAAACAAACAATTTGCGTAGTCCCTATTTTTAGTGGTCCCCACCTTTGGCTCCTTCTACGGCCCCTGCTCCTGCTCCAGCTCCTGCTCCTTCTCCTCACACTTCTGCTCCTGCTCCTACTGCTGCTCCTGCTGCGCCTTCATCAGTCCGCAACTCGTTCGCTTGCCGCACATCCGTCGCCATTTTGGACAATAATTTCGTTTCCGCTTTGCCAAATGTAACGGTAAACGGCAATAAAAACACACACACACTAAACAAAATGCCGCCAACGGACATAAAGTGAACCCAAGTGAGGTGAAGTCTTGAGTCCATTAAAAGGAAAGCCATTGAAACAGAAAGTGAATTAATTGCAACCGAAGTCTTTTAATTAAAAAAAACATATGCAAACAATTAAAAATTTGACAATTTTTGGATATACTTAAACTAAGAAACCAGCATAATCCTGAGGTGAGTTGAGTGCAAAGAATGGATTAATAAATCGCAATTCCCTTTTGTTACTTCAAATGTCAACATTAACTGTAGATCAATTCTGTTGGAATTAAGTTGAGCTAATTTGTTTCTGCTTTAATTGAGAGATAAAATTATAAGTTTTTTATATTTACTATTCATACCTAACGAATGCTTTAAAATTAAAATTAATCCAGTTAGCTATCCTGTACGACTTTTTTTCATCTGTCTGTCCCAGAAGGTTTTCGATAATCATAATTATAAAAATAATTTTATAGATGGAAATAATCAGCTGAAAACTAAAATTCCTTTATAGAGCTCTAATTAAAACTCTGAGAAATGAACTTATTATTGCACATTTATTCAGAATTATCTTTTAGACAATTATATATTGGCAATTCAGTAAAACATTTATAGTTTCTTATGATTTTGTTTCTTATCAGATTTTAGTTAAAATTTAATAAAAATAATTTAAGAAAATATAGAAAAATATGATATTTATTTTAGTAAATTTTAGTAAAAACTTTTCCCATCAATTTCACAGAGTACAAGTTTTGAAGATATCTTTCAACTAAATTCAATATACCTTTATTTCCAAACGAATCCTTACGAATCCTTGCAAGACTGGCCTCCACTCACTGCCTTCCATAGCTGCAATCGCCAACGCCGTCGGCTGCTGTGGCCCTTAACAAATCTTCAGTATAACTAAGTGTTAAGAGTGGCCACGCCCCCTTGGCCGCACAGCCGCACAGCCGTACAGCTGTAAGGCCATTAAATGTAGCTGATAGGTAAAATCTTACAAGCCATTAAAGTGCCACAGCGACGGCGCGTGTGTCCTCATCCTGTTAATTAAAAGCAGCAACACGAGCATTATGTCATTAGCCAGATATGCATACACATACACACATACATCTACACACATATAAATATATATATATATATATATATATATATATATATATATATATATATATATGCAAAGTGTGCGTGTGTGTGTGTGTCTCATGTTTTTCACTTTTTATGCAGCCACGCGGCCTCACAACTTCTCAGCTAACCATCATCAACGCAGCTTCCCGGCATCCTGCGCGTATTTCCGGCGTGCGTTCGCTCGCTCGCTCGCTCGCTCTCGCTCTCTGTGTGTGATAACTTCAAAATGGCAGCAAATGCTTGTCCTTCGCCGTGTCCTTGCTGCTCTATTGGCAAACGCGCAATTTGCTTGCCAAACAGCAAACACAATGATAAATAATAAACAAGGCGTGTGCGGGCCGTTTATAATGTCTGCTGCCTGATAATGTTTCACTAGATGCGGCTGCAGCTGATAAGCGAAATTGTAGCTGTTGTTGTTGTTGTTGTTATTGTTGTTGTTGCCTTAAAGCTATTGAAGCCTTGCTGCTGCTGCCGCTGCTGCTGCTGCCGTTGCTGTAGCATAAATTTCGTTGGCATAAATCAAAATTCAGCAACTTCCGATGAAGGCAGAGTGCAAAAATTTGCATGGCATGCAGCACAGTAACAACAACAACAACAACAGCAACACAGGCACGCTTATATACACTGACTATAATACAATAGCCAGCCATTAGAAAATGTACGCTCAAATGGCCGCCCGCCCACGCATAACGCGCATACGCAGCGTTGCCCTGTGCCGCTTCATAAATAATGCCCAACACAGAGATAATTATGCTTGTTGTGCACATATCTTAGACTATAAACACACACACACACACACACAAACCAAACGAGCTCTACTAATTATGTTGGCTAGTGTAATAGCTCTGAGCTGCATTTTGTGAAATATTTTGAAATTGCAGTCATTAATTGCGGGCCATTCCAGCTCTGATTTATGTGCTTATTATCAGTCATAGATATGTGTATAAAGCTGTACATATGCATATGTATATAATTGTACATATATGTAGGCGTTTACACTCAGAAAAATATCATATCAGTGAATACTCATAAATTAGTTTCGCTTATTGAACTTCAATCGTAGTACAGGTTAAAAAATCTTGATGGCACAACAAGCTCTAGGAGAGCAGCTTTCTAGACATGGCATTGCTCAATAGCTTCCCCATAGCTCCTCCATAGTTCCGCTCTCTGTAAGCTTCCACCTCTCTATGAGCAACTGCACCACATGTTTTGTTCTGCTCTTTCTGCGCTTGAGCTGCTCTCTGCCAACATCTTCCTTGTGTCGTCTAATCGGCTCCTCCCACGCTTCTCTTCAATAGCTGTCCCACATCTACTGTACTCCTCTCACCAAACTTCTGCCTCTCTACCGATAGCACCCTTTGAGTTTCTCACTTCTATTATGATGCATACATAAATGTACATATTTCGTATCTCATTTCGTATCTCGATTTCTATATATTTAGAGTCAAGTGGAATCCATTGGTTCACCAACAAGTAGCCGTTGACGCTTCGGAAGGTCGCGCCATGTACGAGAATTCGTGTTCGTATCAAACGGCGCTGGACTTGAAGCGCGTCTCACCGCCGACGCTCGCCCAGGTGAAGACGGAGGATTGCCTGACCCTGGGCCAGTGCTCGCCGGACTGGACCTCGTATCGCTTCCATCAGTCGACGTTCGAGCAGCTGAAGCAGAGCGTGGAGAAGGCCAAGGCGGCGCTGCAGGATCGCAGCAGTTTCTTTGGTGCCAGCAGCGCCTTCAGGTGAGATGAGCATAGCACTCCATATAGAATCCCAATGCTATATGCATTATATTGTATGTCTCATTCATGTAGCGACATCTACTCCAGCCAGCGGCTGAGCGATACGCTGGACACGCTGCCCGCCATGCAGAATGGCAGTGGAGCTGGCAATTGCTTGGGTCTCTCACACAATGCGGGCGCTGGCGTGGGCGTTGGTGTGGGTGTGGGTGTGGGTGTGGGCGTGCTTAATTATAACACCGTAAGCAGCAGCAGCAGCGTCGGCGTCGGCGTCGGCGTACTTGGCAGCAGCGTGCAGCGACATCGCCTCGATACACTGCAGCCCCCCTCCGGCTGCTCGCCAGCGGGCACACAGCACGGAGTCATCACGTCCAGCGCTGGCCAGCTGTCAGCCTCAGCCTTGGATGTGGTGGCCAGTTCGCCCTCGTTGCCACCAGCGCTGTCAGCATCGACCACCTCGCATGTGGAGCACAAAGTGCGAACAGGTAAGAGTAGCTAGAAAAATATATTCGAATTATTATACTTTACATATGAGATATATATAGAACATCGCTTTCTACTAGAGGCTTATCCGAGCTCTTCATTTGATATTCAAATCTAAGTAAAATACATGATCCGGTCTACCATTTCCATGGCCCCGTTCAGCTCTGCAAACCATAGATTTTCCATGCTCGCAATATGTTTTCCGATAATAAAGATAATCCAAATTGTTTGCAGCATATGATAGCCGCTCGTAAAGCAAGCCAAATACCATGTTGGCAGCTCGTATGGCGGCCTTTGACCCACCCGATAAGCTCACCCACTAGCAGCCCACTGACCTTCTCTCGCCATGGTCTAACACAAATGTCAGCGAAATGGCGAAAAAACAAATCCTGCGCTTCCGCCAGCGAAGCCAACAGCCAAAAAACAAAAAAGTTCTTTCTCTTGCAAAAGTGAACAATTTTCGCGTATTTATTTAAACACATTCGGGCAACATATGTTGACCACTGTCCAAACATAAAAACCACCCACAGAAATGGCGAAAAAAGGCGGCTAAAGGCCATTTTTGTTTTAGCCCAAACAAGGAAAGCCAAATTGAATTATCCATATAAACGTCAAGGTCTTCGCTGTTGACTCAAACCCAAACTGTTTATCAATTTAAGCCGGCGCAACGGATGTGGCTTATAATGTGGCCAGAGCGAAGGAGCAGCGGCGGGGGCAGGAGCTGGGGCAGGAGGCGAATAGAAACATCAAAAATGCACTGTCCACAGTAATATCATCGCGTGTCTGGCTAGAATTTGTTATGCCGCCTCCGTCTATGTTGTTCTGCTTCAGCATTTATATCGAAGAAATTTTATATAAGAAATTTTCTATCCTACTCTCGTATTTCTTTTTATTTTTATTGTTTTTTATTTGTATTTTTTCTTGGTTGACTTTTTAATCGCCTTGGCTTTGTAAGCCGGAATTCAATATGACAAGCGGGCGAGTTCTTTTCGGGCTGGTTTTTAGGGTGAACCAAAATGGCCGTTTGCTGCCGTCGACTCGAGCTCAGCCTCAAGCAAATGTATGCAGTGAATCCTTTTCAGTTGTCTCTTAAAGGCAGCATACCTCTCACTCTCACTCGCTGTCTGTCTCTTTCTCCCACTTATTGTCTATCTCTATCTCTTTTCTTTCCTTATGAGCTTTGCTGTCAACTTTGTGCCTTCTGCTCTGCTGCTGTCGCACAAAAGAGTTTTGTCATGCGTAACTCATTATTTTTTGCTCGAGAGCCGTTTGGCTTACAAAGCACATAAAAGATAATTACACTTCCCATCTTGTATAATGCCATAAGATTATTATATATATAACATAAATATGTGTATGTATATAAATGCATATATAGAAACAGACCGAAAAAAGAAGTTTAGATTAGATTTGATAGCTCAAAGCTACTTACCAAATATATGAATTCATTTATAAGAATTCAGATTTATACTTTATATATCTACTCACCGATATGTCAATATGTATGTATAGGCACCAAGTACTTCAGGCCCTCGCCCCCTTGCCCCATATCCATTTCCATTTGCTTATCCCTCGAGGCTCAATTATGACACAGTCACGTTCCCACACGCTCTACATGGATGCAAATTTTAGTCTCGGCTATTATCAGATATGGTCATCAGGATTCGCATTGACATTTCAATTGGAAAGCGTTGCGAATGGTACGACCTATGCTTATTGTTGTTTACATCAAACAAAGATTTACGGCAATTAAACACGGCTACGGCTGCTGTCGTTGCTCTTGCCGCTGGTTGATGTCGGCTCTGAGAAGTGACAACCCTCGCGATTATATCGTTTGCGGTTCACAGGCTCTGTCCGGCTGAAAGAGAGGGTGGCTGTTGCTGTTGCTGCTGCTGTGAGTGCTCTGCCCCCGTCTCCTGCTGCTGCTGAGCGGAGCGCCGTTGCGTGTCAGCCACGTCATGGTCGGCTGGTCGGCTGGTCGACTGGTCGACTGGCTGGTGAATCGGGTCGGGGCATGGCACTCGCCGACTCTCAACCAACCATAATTTGGGTAATAAATAAACGGGCAGTTATCTATGCTGAGATTTATGACTTGGCCCATTTCTAGCTCGCGCACTTTGCCTTTCTCTGTCTCCCTCCTTCTCTCTTTGCCCTTCTCGCTCTCGCTATCCGCGCCATGTCGAATGCCAAAGCGTGTGCAAATTTGTGCTGCATTGCAATTAAAATTTGTTTTGTTTGTTATATTTTTCTCATTTTTCATACAGAGAAATCGTCGCTGGATTGCGCTACATCGTCCTCGCATGCTGTCGCCGCCTCGTCCTCCAGCGCAGCAGCCTCTGCGTCTAGCCATGGCAAAAGCAGCAGCAGCAGCAGCGGCAGCAACAACAACAACAACAACAATGCCAGCAATTCACTCTGTAAGTATCAGTTACATAAATATACATATATATAGTTTATATATATATAATCCAAGACTATGTAAGAGTTGGCTTTAAATGTCGCCTGTCGCCTGTCAATCCTGTGAGCTTTGACAGCTTTCTAGCTGAGACAAAAACCAGTGACAAACTGCACGCGCTGTTGATAGCTACGCGACAATAGATGGCGCTGCAGCTCTACAGAATTTTAGTTGTTATATTGCTATATTGCTATTATATTATATTATATATTTATATATATATTATATAGGTTGTACGAGCGAATTATCGAAATTAAATTAAATTAATAAGAATCAGTTATTTAATAAACTACTAATTATTACTTATGCATTGTAATTCAAATAATAATTTATGTCTGTAAATTCTAAGGCACTGTCCGTAAGTGCCACCTAATCAAACATATCTCATCAAGCAATATACTACCGTTAATACACCCATGGTCAAGGACGGTCTCATGTGAACTATTGGGAACAATGAGGCTTACCTTAATGTCTCTATTGCAAGCACCACTTGACTTTGATGCCTGCAATCTGCAGTAATCTCGAGCCGGCGCTTGACAGCCTTGTGGGAAAGTTGGGCAAACAATCGTCATAGTCTATGGCCACTGTAAACATACAAAACGCAACAGTCAAAACAATTTGGGCAGCGTCAGCGCTGCCAGCCGTTGATAATTTGACTCTTAAGTGCTCATCAGCGCTAATCCTATTAAGCGTGTTGCCAACAAGACACACACACACACACACACACACACAGTAAAAGTGGCAGTCACACGGAAGGCAACCCCATTGGCATAGATAGCTAGATAGCTGGATGAGCAGGGGGTGAGCGGGAGGCGAGGGGGATGAACTCAACAACAATGAGGCTAATCGACAGATCATAAAATGATCAAAATGTTATGTGAAGCGCATTAGGGCGCACGCGTCGTTGACAGCGTAGCTAAAGAGGGACGGGGTGCAGGGTGCAGTAGAAGTGCAGAAGTTGTGGAAGGGTAGCTGGTAGCTCAATCGAAAGTGTGAGATACACTGATTTAGCATTGGCAACTGAGAAGTGGCGCACTTCATTTTGGGCTAGATAAAACAAATAAAATGTGATTATTTGTATTGCCTGTGATTATTGCTTAATTAATGCAAATATCTACGCGGTAAAAAGAGTAGGGATGGGGGAGTGAGAGAGGGATCGAATTGAAAATGCGCTAATGAGGTAGAGTGAAAAGAGAGAGAAGCACAGAAACTAAGAGAGAGGGAGAGGGGTATATCAGGAAAAGAAGAATAGGAGAGACAGAGAGAAAGAGAGAGATAGGAAGTTAGAGACAGATAGGCAAAGAGCGAAAGAAGAGGAGAGAAATAGACAGAGTCTGAAATGAAATGCTATGATGAAATGGAAGAGAAGTTAATGGGTGAAAGGAGTGAGAGAGAGAGAGAGAGAGAGAGAGATAGCGGAGAGAAGAAAAGGCAACAAAGAGAGAGAGAGAGAGAGATTAAGATAGAAATATACTTACACACATAGAGACAGAGATTGCAGAATGGCAAAAACTTTGAAAAGGAAGATTGCGAGATGGTGAGACACATACATTTAGAGAAAGTTTAATGGCAAATTCTTCGATTGTCTCTAATGGAACTGTGTAGATTTCCTATTAAAATGAGACACTTTCCATAAAATTTCAATTATTTGAAGTATATATTTTATATATTTTGTTTATTTTTAATTTATATATATTTAATTTGTTAAAGCTATGCGCAAAGGCCATTCCTATAAATGTTTATTTTACACGAGTTGACTCTAGTTTGTCTTATATTTATCTAATCGTACCTACTACCTAAATATATAATCCAACAGTCAAATGTAGCGCTTCTTCTATGCGAAAAAATATTTATCTCATATTTCTCGTTGCACAAAAGCGCAAATATAATTACAACTGCAATTGTCATAGCACAAAACGCGAAATATATATTTTTTCAAATTCCATTTAATGAAATAATTTCAACTATTTGTGCATTTGTTTTGACAATCGCCTATCGCGCATCTCTCATCAAATATTCCAGCGTAATCTCATAATCTCTGAACATTAGACCCCCATCCAGCCGCTTAGCACTCAGCGGGTGCTGCCACACCCACACACATAACGGCTAACGCCCACAAAGCTGCGACACGTTGTCACATTGTGAAACACCAGAACCCAACCCCTGTCGCCAACGCCCCCCTCCTTCCCCTTGGCACCGTATGTTTTGCTCACTTGAAATTTAATTTCTGATTTCATTTGCGCACAGTTTGTAATTCTGTTCGTTCTCTGCGCTTTTTTTTTTTTTAGCTTGTGTTTTCGTAATTGTTTCAGGCTGTGAAAATAAATTGAAAATGTTTGCCAGTGCCAACTGTGCGACAGTTGGCAACACTGGCAGCCGTAGCGCCAGCCAGCTCCGCTGCTGCTGCTTCTTCTTCTTCTTCTGCCTCGCGTCCCTTTTGACAGCTTCGCGCGCTAACGCGCTGCGCCTTCAATTTATGCGCTTCATATTTTTTAAATGTTACAAAAAATGAAATGAATACAAAATGAATGGAATGAATGCAGTGGATAAGGAGGGCCGCAAAGGCTTGGCGTCAATGTGTGTGTGTAACAGACAGTAGGAAGCGACTCTGACATAAAGCCCATCTCTTGATTAACATCAATGAGTTGTAGCTGTAGCGAGGGTAGCCTGAGAAAAGTATGAATTAATAATAAAATGAACAAATATTGAAGAAAATAATATATAAAATAATTAAATAAAAGCATTTATTAATGATATACTTTAAATAATCATTCAAATAGAATATCTAAGAAGGCGAACTAGTAAGCTATTAATATATTTGATCAGGGAGATGAATTGAGTCCATCTAGCCATGGCTGTCTATCCGTTCGATACTCCTTCTGTCAGTTCATCCATTCACTCATTCATTCATCTGCATGTCTGACCTCCATCTCATATCATAAGGATTGCAAATTATTCGCGTATCTCACCTTATAGCAAAGTTTATTCAGCTTGGGGCATATATTTTTATATAGAGAGAAAGGCATATGGCTAAACATTAGAAATCTTGATATGAAGCGAAAAGAAGAAGCAGAAAAGTTGCATACATTATACATTACTTACATACACTTTGCCATGCATAATCCAGACATTAGGACATACTTATATGACCAAACTTTGTGTTACTTTACACTTTTTCCTCATACGAACTGTTTCTTGATAACTGTATGCTAATAGTCTGGGCTTAGACATAAATTAGAGTGCTTAAAATTTGGCAAGGACTTCTCACAGTTACACACTCGCTGCTAGACAATTCCCCATCAACCCCTACTATTTTTAAATTTTTTTTAGCGTGACTTGGCCTGGTTTACAAAAGTTCAAGCGCTCGAAAAACTTTTTCCCATGCTACGTGTCGCTGTATCTTCGTGTATGTGTGTGTGTGTGTGCGCGCGCTTCTATTGATGTCCAAATATTTTTATTCATGGCCCTTTTCGCGGTTCACTTAACTCCCAGCATAGTCATTATGGCAACCCCCTGAGATTTGCTGAGCTGCACGAGTTGCTCATAAATCAATTCATTGTTGTTATTGTTATGGCCACCCGCTCCACGCGCTCCCTCTCCGGCTGCTTGTTGTAGTTGTCGATAATAATGTCGATGACGGCAACAAGCTGGAAAATGTTGCTAATTTAGTTGTGCAGTTGATTTCGCCCGGCGATAATAACAATTTGCTTAAGGCAACTGCTACGTAAAAAAGTTAAAAATCAATTAAGAGTCAAGTGATGGGCTATGCTTGACTGGGACATACCTTTTCTTATGGAGTTGATTATCATTAGGATGAGTTATTGGCATCACTAAAAATCATTGTCATACTCATTATCATTGTTGCCTTTACGGTTTGTCTAATTTTTATCATAATTCCATTACATTATTATCATCAATCAGTATAGCTTTCTTCTATCAGTATCATAAATATTTAGTATTCTTTACAGCAGTTTTTAGTAATATTATTAGTATTATTAGCAACATTTTCATTATTATTATTATCTTTATTATCGGGAATATAATTCCATATACACATATACATACATAATCTATATCCTCTAGCCTTCTCGCTTGCATATGCAGCAAACTCGTATACCTAGTGTGTAGAATAAAAAATAATTTTCGAGAAACATAGGTAAAGGCAGATAGGGAGAGAGGTGCACTGCGCGAGAGAGAAAGAGAGTAAGAGACAGAGAGAGAGAGACAGAGTGTGTAAGAGAGATAGAGAGAGAGAGAGGGAGAGAGAGAGTACGGCAACAGGTCGTTTCCGCTGCGGGCCCATTGTGATTTATGCCGCTGAAAATGACCCGCTTCCGACATGAAATATCAAAAATCACGCGCACTTGCAAAGTTTAGAAACGACGACGACGACGACGACGACGGCGACGGCGACTACGGCTCGCACTCCGGCAACGTTGTCGTTTGCACCTACCGCCGGAAACGGAGCGCAGCCAGAGCCGGAGGTGGCCGTGTCGAAGCGTCTCCGGTTGGCCAAAAGCGGACTGCAATTTAGTTGTCAATTGAATTTATGAGCTACGACTTTAGCAATTTATTGTGTGTTGCACTTTTTATTTCTATTTTCTGTTCACTTTTCTCAAGCTCTAATAGACTGAGCGACTGCGATTGGGACTGGCATTTGGAGTGGGTCCTTGCGACTGGGCTGGGCTGGCTAGCGTGAGAGCTAAATAATGGCCCAAAAGTCAATCGGGCCAATTGACAGTCGCACGAGTCAAACCGCGTTGTTATTTATGACTGCAATGCCACGTGAACGTGAATGTGAACCTCAACCTCAGCTCAACCCCTTGTTGCCTGCAGCACCCCACCCACCCTCTCTGTCACCCTGTGTAGGTTGTCTGTTAATTGTTTGTTTGCTGTTGCTTGTCAACTGGCCCTTGAGTCCCTTCTCTAGATTTGGCGTGTGAATATGTTAGCTTTCAAAAACGAAAAAAACGAAGGTGAAACATTCAACTTCAAGTCAAACGGCGCAGTTAACCGACGGTAATCGGAGTCGCGTACCGCGCACCACGCACCACGCACCAGTCACCGCTCAACCACCCCTCGCACCACACCCGCCGCCTTTCCCAGCCAGTTTCAATTGCGCAATTATAGCACCCATTGTTTGCATAGACAACCAAAAAAAAAAAAAAGGTACACTAACAATATGCTTTTCCTTTTTTTATTGACTCTTTGGGTTTCGTGTTTTCCTAATTTGTTTTCATTACAATTTTCACTTTTGGCTTCTGTGGGAAGTTTTGATAACAGTTTGATAACTTAATTGTATTTGTCAACTAAATATTATAAGAACTCTGCAGAAATTTCACACAGTTCGAGTTGGGACACAAAGTGCCATAGAGGAATTAAAGTTCAGTCTGTCTTCAAGACTATCTAAGTAGAATGGTAGAAGAACGTCTAACAACGCCGAGTAGATGTTTCAGGTTGTATATACATATACATATGTATAATATATTTTAATATATTTTAAGAAACTTGGTTTCTTCAGACAATGCTATATTCTATGTAATCATATCCCATATTCCATCTGGTGTCCCTTACAAATTTGGCGTAGAAATGTAACCATTATTCCCCCAAGTGTCTACTCCAGCAGTTCTAATATTCGATGACAATACCATTCTTCCAATGTTCGACTATCAATGATATGGGCTCGCCCCTTTACTTACTTTTGCTATTATTGAAAGTCCATTCATCGCTGATTTATGGTATTTATGTTATTTTTATAGAGGTTACCGCCCCTTTGATTACATATGTAACCATATCTCAGTCAGAGTCAGAGTCAGATTCAGAGTCAGAGTCAGAGTCAGAGTCAGAGTCAGAGTCAGAGTCAGAGTCAGAGTCAGAGTCAGAGTCAGAGTCAGAGTCAGAGTCAGAGTCAGAGTCAGAGTCAGAGTCAGAGTCAGAGTCAGAGTCAGAGTCAGAGTCAGAGTCAGAGTCAGAGTCAGAGTCAGAGTCAGAGTCAGAGTCAGAGTCAGAGTCAGAGTCAGAGTCAGAGTCAGAGTCAGAGTCAGAGTCAGAGTCAGAGTCAGAATCAGAGTCAGAGTCAAAGTCAGAGTCCGAGTCAAAGTCAGAATCAGAGTCAGAGTCAGAGTCATATAGCTGCGCATATACTATTATAATAACAAGTCATATTATTCATATATTCCATACACATATCCCGTTATACTACCTATTAGAATAATACGCAATTTTCGACCAGCGTGAAAAAAAAAAATCACGCTGCAGGCCAAATGAGCAATCGTCGCTGCGACGTTGGCCAAAGAAAGGAGCAATCACTCCAAGTGTGCGGCCCACGGTCCTGGCCAGCTGCAGAGCGCGTCCTGTCATGCCCGCTGGGCTGGGCTTGGCCGGGAAAGGCAGGGCTTTCAGTCAGCCAGGCAGGCAGTCGTCCAGTTGGCCACGTGCCGTCGCGTGTTATATCATTCATACGTCATTACAGGCCACGTGCGCAGCGCCTAGCTGTTGTTATTGTAGGCAGTTTGTTTTTGTTGCATAGACACAGGCGCGTAATATTAGCAACAATCTCACTCTGCCTCCCACACGGCTCTCGCTCTCTTTCTCTTTCTCTCTCGCTCTCCCTCTTTCGCTCTGCTGCTTTATTGAGCTTGAGAAAACAAATCGCAGCGTTGATTGCGTTTCTTATTAACTGCAAATGTTGGTGGTTGCCCCAGTCAGACAATATGCTGACTGTCAAGCAGCCTTAGCCTGCCGCTGCACCACCCTGTCCCGCTCTGCCCTGTCCTTCCCCCACAATTTTCATGTCATGTTTGTCTTGACGCTCCGCTGACTTCTTTTGGCTGCACACAAACAAATGGAACACGAACCTTCGATGCATTCGACGTGGCTTTGGCGCTGGTGGTTGGCCTTAAGATGACGCATTAGAACGCCTCAGCTCGCACCACACGCCGTAGGCGTGGCACTTTTGGCGACTTAGCAACCGCGACGCCAGTGTGCGAGGTGGAGAGGGGGGTGCGGCACGGCACGGCGCGGGCTTTGCCTTTGCATGCAAAATGGCGGAAACAGCGCCACAAAAGAAATTAATTTAAAGTTTTCGCCACAGAGCGTGAAAATGAAATTACATAATGAATGCAATTAAAATACCAACTAAATTTCGCACAGCCAACACACACACACACCTACACAGTCACTCATTCACACGCACATACAGTTGGCGCAAACATTTTAGCCAAGTTAACTGGATTTGGTCTACTTCAGACGGCACCCGGCTACGCCTTTGCCTTTGGCTGCCAAGAACAGCAAATTGCTATTTAGCCATTTTAGATTCCATTAGCAAGAGTTCCCACATACACACTTACACACCCACACACACACCCACACATACACCCACGCACTTGTAGACAAACGTATTTAGTTACGAGGGAAGGTTCAAAAGTATGATTTATATGTAGTTACATACAAAGTCTAAAAAGCTTAGATAGGGCATTTGAAATAGCTACAAGGAAGAGCTGCAGAAGCCTTATACTCTTTCAGGCAGTGAGAAGAGTATATTAGTTTCATGCTACCTCTCTCAAAAATAGTAAAATTTAGCTTTAGCCAAACAAGTTTCATTTTAATTTTCTTCAATTTTCGTATTTTATTTAAAATATTTAAATAAAAAAAATTTAAAAAAAAATTAAAAAAAAAATTAGTTTAAAAAAAAAAAATAAAAACAAATAAAAAAAGTAAAAAAAAATATATTAAAAAATAAAACACTTTACTGCTTTGCCCTGCACGTACAACTGACCCCACCGGGTCTGGACGACTGAATAAATGCCGTAGCTGCTGCCCTTTATACAGGGCGACATTCACTCAAAGCCTGAGTAGCACTCAAATTTTGAGCAGGGCGCCAGGTAGAGATCGTTTCCGTCGATCCAATGGGAACATTTTCTACTGCTGCAGGCATTTTCTAAATGATCTCCTGGAGTTCTTCTGCATCCCTTGCTCTTCTTAGGCAGACGGACAGAGAGACAGGCTGTGAGATAGACATGATCATATTTATTATATGTGTATATATAACGTTGACCCGGCAAACGCTGTTACTTACTTCTCTAAGAGACAAAACTTGAAATCACGCTTGTGCTTATGCGTTATTCGTCAGTTTTGCAGTATTTTTAAGATATATTCTGCTATTCGGGGCGGAGACAAATCCAACAAATCAAAAACCATGAAAATTGGTCCAGCAGATCTCGAGTTATAAGTGTTGTAACAAACACGACTTTGTTATATATATAGATTTATTTTTTTTATTTTTTTATTTTGTTTTCCAAACTGCTTGAACGCCTCTCGCTCGTCTCAAGTGCAGCTCAGATGTTAAATGGCTGCCATCAAGCCAAAAGTTGAAGCCGTTCTCCAGATAACTTTTATTAAATAACTGCTTGTCAAAGCAAGGCAACACACACACACGCACGCATATATACTCGCATACACACACACACACACGCTCAGTTGGCACACACATTGCCTTGAGTTGCCAACTTTTTGCGAAAAAGCGAAATTTGTTTTTAGCAGCACAAAAAATAGAAAAAAAAACTATGCAAAGCTTTCGCTGTTCATGTGCATGTGCAAGTATGTGCGTGTGTGTATGTGTGTGTGTGTGCGGCTGCAATTTGTATGTTAACGCCTGTGAATTAGCCGCCCACCTAGCAGCAGTCGAGGCGAGGCGAGGCCAGTCGCTAGATTAGCAAAAAACTGAAATGAGTTTTGCAACTGAGAGAAGAGAGTGTGAAAAAAGAGAAAGAAACAAGAAAATAAAAACAATTTCAATGAACTCCAAAATTAATTAAGCCAGGCAAAGGACAGGGGGTGTGTGGGTGCGTATGTGTGTGTGTGTGTCTATATCAGTTATTTTGCATAGCTGGAAGCGGAGCTGTGAAAGGCAGCAAGTAAAATTGCACTTGAGCTAAAGCGCCGCTGACGTCGCTGCCAGCAGCGCAGTGAGCGTCGCAGCCAGCGCAGGCTGTGCAATCAGCGGCGCAACAACACAATTGTCGATTTGAGCCACAAGCTCCTGGCAAGCAGCTTGAATGGCCAACACTCACACCAGCTGAGCCAGTTGGCATTGTATTCAGGTGTAGCCCAGCGAGCCACCCACTCATACACACACACATATACACACAGACGCATGCACACCCACGCCCACTTGAATTTCTCCAAGTTGGATTTGTGGGTGTCGTCGCAATGTGGGCGAGCGACGAAACGGTAATATCCTTGTGTTTGGTGGAAGGAAAAAGGAAGTGGATAATACATCCGTCCTTGTTGCTTCGTGTCACCCACTAAAAAGGCAACGCCACTTCTCAGTGGAGCCGACGCCGTCGCAGCAGCAGAGGGACAGCGCCACAGAACGAAATAGCACTAGCATAGCAGAGCCTCAGCGAGCAAGAGGGAGAGAGAGAGAGAGAGACAGTGCGAGAGAGAGAGAGGGAGCGTGTGGGCTGACTGCAGCGTAGCTGATTTCAAGTGGAAACGGTAAACTCCTACAAAAAAGAGAGAGGAATAGAGAGAGTGAAAGAGAGGGAGAGAGAGAGAGAGAGGGTGAGGGGGCGGTAGTAGATGATCGATTGAAGAAGTTTCTAATATAACTGAACAGTATAAATGTTTGCCAAAAAAAAAAATCCATTTGCAAAAGCTTTCACTTAAGCGAGTGCATATGTGTGTGTGAGAGAGAGAGAGTGAGTGAGCGTGTGCATGTGTTTGTGAGAGCTAGGCCACACCTTGTCTCAACGCTGATTGGTGCTTGAGCGGAAAAGGGGTGGCTGCCTTTTGGTGTGGATTATAGCCTAAGTATATCCTGGCGAGCATAAAGGACAACAGCAGCGACGCTCACGTCAAACAGAGCCAGCAACACACACGCACACACACACGCACACGCACAGCAGCAGCAGGCCAGACAGATAGATACACAAAAGCTGCAGCAGTGGCAGTGGCAGTAGCAGCAACCACCCAACCACCCAACCACCCCCACAATGCGACTGGCCGAGCCTGCGCCTTTCGTTCGAGGGGGTTGTTCGACTCGCTGCTGCCTGGCTGGCTGGCAGTGCCAGGATATGCCAGGATATGCGCGATTTGACGACGGAATGGAATCAATTGTTACGCTGCCGTGCCACAGATCGGACGCACAGTTTTCAACAGTCAAACACATCTGAAAGTGATTTACGCTGCGTATACGCGATATTTATAAGCGTGTATATATGTATATTGAGCTGAAGACAAACAGCGTGATTGACACACATATATGCATATACATACATATATAGAGCAGTGTCCAAAGTGCATTTTGGGTTTAGCTTCGGCCCCGGAAGTGAAGGTGTCCGGTAACGGTAACCGGTTCCGATCGTCACTTTTCCCTTTCCCGTTCCCGTTCCCGTTCCGTTTTCCGGAGCGCGCGCGCGTTTTGACTTTTTTTTAAAATAAATTAAATTGGCAATTGGACAACAAACACTTGACAGGCCAGTGTGTGCGTGCGTGTGTGTGTGTGTGCGAGTTTGTTTATTTGAGTGTGCGTGTGTATTTGTGCACTCATTTGCGTTAGTTGAGGAAGAAGCTAAGGAGCAGCTGCACCGCCGGCAATCGGCGTCGCTGCCATCCACAATGCTGGACATTAAATCATCCGCCGATTATTTGTCGAGATCCACAGGCAGCTTCAGCAATTTCTCAATGCTCTTCGCAGGTGAGTGGGCGATGTGTGAATCCAGCCGGCCAACGGTGATGGGCAATCCCACATGGAATCCAAGTAAATAAATAATAAATATCTAGTCATAGTTATCTAACGAGTTTAGCATTAAGTTGTATTTTCACAATATTACTCATAGCTTTGCCTCTTCCCTTACCTCTTTCTAACCTTTGGCAATTTCTCCTCTGTTGCAGATTCCTCGTACAAATCGTCGTGGGGCTCCCACAGCTCCACACAATCACAAGGTGAGCTACGATAATATAAACAAAATATCAAAATTAAATGCTGAAATATCACATTCAATAACTAAAACTCTAATCGGCTAACACATTATCAGTTCATTTGATAAAAGTTACGTTCTTTTTCAAATGAAAGCCTTTTTGGGAGAATGGAAACATCAAATGCAAGAATTGCAAAGCGAATCAGTTGTTGTGAGCTAGCAAAGTATATACTAAACTATTTGAAATAAAAATTACAGTTTTTTCAGTTTAAAGAAAGAAGTCCTAAAACTAAGTCTGAACAGTTTTCTGTGTACTTTTATGTAGCCAAAGTCTATTGCAAGTTGTTGTGCTTCCATTCAATGGTTTCCTTATCATACACCTATTTGATCATATTAGTATTCATATGTATGTGGGTGTCTGTCCTAAAAGTATGTGGAATTTTGTATTTACTTGAAAAATGATTTATTTATCTATATATGTCCATCAATTTTGTCTTTAGAATACTAAAGGAAACCTTAGTTGATTAAATTCCCAATTAAGATTAGATTAGTATGATCATGTTCAGCTGTTCCTTCAATGCCGTCTTTTCTATCGACAATCTTAGAGAAGCATTGTCGTGTCACGAGCCAAAATGAGAAATTTGTTGGGCATAACTAAGGAATATGATTCAGAGATTGATTGAGAGCTGAGAAGTAAGCTAATGTATGAGCTAATTTTTATTATTTAACAAATTTCCATTTGACTTAATTGTCTCTCATTCCATAGCACACCATTCCATATGTAATACTTATCGATAGTCATTGAGTATTATTCAGTGCATATAAATGGTACGTTGATAAGAGCTAGACTGCGTGATATTTTATTTCTACTCGTATAAATTTGCATTTTAATATTGATTATCCTTAGTCTACATACCTCTAGCGCTTGTCGTTAGGTATTCCTATATCCTTAATTCGTAAACTTTGCCACTTGCTAAAGTTTGCGCTCCAATGAAGTAGAGATCTGTTGAAAACTTCGATACTTGTTAGCAGCCAAATGACATCAAATTATTGGCCACAAATCAGCCGAGGAGGAGCACTTGAAAAGCCACACACTGATGCTGATTAGCATGCGAAGCAGCCAGCACACACACACACATACACACACATGAAGGGAGCTCAGTGAACCGTGCAAAATGCTATTCAGTCTATTGAATGGAAATACGAAAAAAAGGTGGGCACAAATTGAAAAGGTGTTGCCTACACGTGTTCTTGTCTATCAGCAAGTCAGTCGGGGCAGTCAAAGGGCTGTGCGGCTGTTAAATGAAGCGTGCAAGCAGAAAGAGAGGAAGGGAGCGGGAGCAGAGTGTAAGCAGAGTGCGTGTGAGCAGAGTCTGCTCAGTAGAGACAGAACTTAATTAAAATTATGTGTATTATAAAAAGACACGATCTTCTAAGCCTCGAGCTAAAATCTTAGCGACAAACTGTAAAAGTGTTTAATACACAATTTCAGCTTCGCTGAGCGTGTCCCGGGCTAAGCTAACCAGCCGCCCAACCACTGAGCCACCGCCGCGGCGCTGCCTCCCGCACTCAAATGCAATCGGGCATCTTTTGTGCTCTTCGCAGTTGAGTGGCTGCGCAAAAGCGTAAGCCCAAAAATGTCATACAGAAAAGTTGTGCCCTCCCCCTCTCTCTCTCTTGCTCTCTCGCTCTCACTCTTTGCTTTGTTGTATTTTATTTTTTTTGTATATATATTCTTTGCACAATGAGTGACAACGAAAACAACAGCGGGCGGTGCATAACCACTGAGCCATGCCCGTAGCAAGAGTCCTTTGCCCCCCGCCTGTGTCCTTTGCCTGCGGCTTTAATTTGTATGGAGCGTGAAGTTTGCCGCAACTTTCAACGCTTTTTGACACACCTCTCCCGCTCGCCCGCTCTCCCTCTGCTGCTCTCTCGCTCTCTCTTCATCTGCCGCTCTGGTCGAGATCTCATCGCATTTTAAATTGAATTGCCAGCGGCATTGTTTTGCCTTCTATACAATCATATTCCATTAAAATGAAAGAGCCCGACGCCTGCCGCATTGCTCATATCACAGTCGCTCTCTCACTCACTCACTCACTCACTCACTCTCGCCCTGTCGCTCTCGCAGCTTCCCTCTCCTGTGTAGCCTTTGGCTCTGATTTGCTTTGATGACAGAACTATGATAATGTTTGTGTGCTGCGGTTGAGTTGATGCCTTTGATTGTGCGAAATGACAAGTGTTGTGGGCATCACGATATTAACTGACAACTGGTTGACTTTACGCCTGGCTGCCTAGCCTCGGGCAGTCTAATGAGATTTACCATAGCACAGACAGACACACAGCCAGACATTATTAGCCCGTCTGATCGCAACGCTTTACAAGTAGATTTACATTTTGATGAGAGAGTCCGCTGCGAATGTTAGCATTGACAGCAATATAAATACATATACCGATGCCATTAATGATACTGATACTAATACTAATACTAATGCTTACACACATAATATAATACTTTCTATATCTACTATCTACATCTATACATATCTACGCTAGGACTTTACCTCTGTCACTCAAATAATCGCTTGTAATTTAGGAGGGCCTACATAGATAAGATCTACCTCTATTAAATTCATTCAATTATAACTTTATTCCTTACTCTATTTTCAATATTTTATTGATATGCAAATGTGCATATATGCCTCTCTTTCACTCCCCTTTATTCACTCTAATATTATTCAAATTCATTTGTAATCTTTGCAGGCTACAGCTCGAATGCCTTGAGCATTAAACATGATCCGCACTCACAACTACGGCAACCTGGTGAGTAAATCAAATAAATGCTATATACATATGTGTGTGTGTGTGTGTGTGTGTGTGCGTGTAGTTTATGCTTTATGCTAAATAAAGGAAAGGTTTGAGTCGCTGCGGCATTAAAGGCATATTAAGAGTAGGTGCTTGAGCTCACGTGCCGCATTGTTTAGCCCAAATTCAAATATAAACAGTGCCTGTTGGCTGTTTACCAACACTAATAAAGTCTCGCAATTGAAATTGTGCGCACGCTGCCAATGCCACTTGAAATTCGGGCACTCGATGTTGTTTTTTTTATTTTCAATACTTCTCTTGCAAATGTATTGAAACAAATACCTCCACTCAATGCCGTCCACTCCAGCGTCCCTTTACACTTACCCCTACTCTCAGCGAGAGCGCGCGCTGCTGCTTTAAAGTGTAGTAAAAAAAAAGACCCTCAGAAAATACTGTCGCAAATCAAAACCTTAAATACGCCACTCGAAATGGAAATGGAAACAAAAGTATTCGCAGTCGCAGTCGCTGCCGAAGCGTAATGGAAACAATTGAAATGCCATAAAGGATTCTCAATTAGAGCGCAGCCCCAGACGCACTCCAACGAGGCTGCCGAGAACTTGGCTTGCTTTTCTGCTCTTCTGGTTTTCTGGCTTTCTGTTTCTATTTCTGTTCATTTCATTTCATTTTTTTTTTATTATTATATTTTTTGCTCTCTGCTGTCAAATTTGACGGCCGTGCCTGAGAAGGACGCGTGCCAGCGCGACTTACTGCCGACGGTCCTGTTTATGCGCATTAAATTGTGCACAGAGAACAAAAGACGCTAGCAAACAATGCACATGAGCATATACATGTTATGTGTGTGTATATAAATGTATTTATGTATGTGCGCCTATGATGCGAATTATGCGGGATTGTGCCGTAGCTGCATCGAAGATGTTCGCCAAGTTTAGCTGCCATAACCTTTGGCTCTCTTGGCTTTAGGCAGCGCTTGAAAGTATGCAACGTTTTTTCTCTCTCGCTTTGCTCTCAGCCAGGAAACGCGCGCCGGATAATAAGTGAAATGGATATGCCAGGCATATATATATACATTATATATATATATACACTCACACATATTTGCAGTTTTGGTAATGCATTTCATTTCATCAGCGGAAACGCAACTTGCCCACGTACACAATTCTTTTTCCTTCTGTATTTTTATGCATAATGTATTCCGTTTTGGCAGGTCCTTCATTAGAGGTCCTTCATTTGCATAAAACACACACACACACACTTAAGCGTAAAGTAAAAAACTAATGTCTTGCCACCCTCTTTTGCAGATCCATATCAAATGTTCGGACCCACCAGCAGCCGACTCGCCAGCTCAGGTGAGTTTGAATAATCACAAAAGCATAAAGATACAGGTGCTTAGATTAAGTTGAATAACGTATAAAACGTTAAAGAAACCCCCCTATCTCTCTCTCTCTCTCTCTCTCTCCACCACCCTCTGTCCGCCACTGTTTCGCTGTCTGCATTATCATATCAATTTCTGGCCGAGATTCGGCGCACCCTAACAAATTAACCCGTTGCATGCCATGCAAGGCAAAAAGTCGAAAAGCGCTCAACCCTGCGGGCTTTTACTTGCCTTTCTAATTTATGCGAAAGGTGTTATAAACTTCTGCATTTTTTACTGTTTCATTTTCGGAATACATTTATTATTCGCATGCGTGTGTCTAGGCGCTGCAGTGGGCGTGGCCAGGCAATTATTTTTCGTTATTTGACTTGAATTGCATTTGTCTGCAGCACGCGCCCAAAGGCTGACTTTACAAAAACTACATACACACATACATACGTATATTTTTGTATATATATAGTCAGCCCCACATATAAAGTAGTCTCTAGCTGTAACAGGGACTCAACAAAGGGTTAAAAAGTAGGTGTGCATCCATCACTTATGATTAATGGCTTAAATGAAACTCATAAAAAATCAGTTAAAAAACGTGCATCAGGGAGATGAGTTCTCGAAACTCATGAATAGATGATGTATCTTAAAATATTGTACATTAGATAAATATACATATACATAGATAACAAATTCCATTATATCATATATAAGTATATTAGTTAAGATTAATATATATTAAAGTATATATATATTTATATATATATATAAGAGTATCATTAACTATGCTTACAGTATTAGATAGATGTTAGGATCTAAAGAACGTAAAGCATTCGCCTCTATTATAAAGATTATATTGAATAGTAAATCGGGTGCATGGCACAAGGAGTAAAATGTTAATTCCCAAAGATTTACTGAATAACTGTTTCAGTAAATAAATATTTTTGCAAATCGTATTCTATAATTTATTCCTAGTGTAAGCGAAAGTAAGGTCTTCTCAATATATTTTTAAATCTTATGAAAATCTACTTCGTTTTATTAAAGTTTAAAGTAAGTCTATATCCAATTTTAATAATTTAATTTAATCCTTTCATCTCCAAAAATCAGTTAAACAATTACTTCAGCTACAACTTGCTTGGCTGCCCAGCTCCAAAGCTATCGTAACTTTCGCTTTAGTGCAGTTTTATATAGTTTTACTATGCTATTACACAGTTTTATGTCTTACTCAGAAGTTTTTAAAGTTTAATTGAATTTTTTCCCAGCTGCAGCTGAAAGTTTGAAACAAAATCAATAATTTTTATTGATCCTGCGGCTGTGTGAGCTTTGCCGCCATTGCTGACCGCTACGCTGTGTGTGTGTGCGTGTCTGTGTCTGTGTGGGTGTGTGGTTTGGCACCCACCCCAATATGCCCTCACGCCGCCTTACCACGCCCCCGCCCCAATCAGGCGGCGCACAAACATGGCGTTTGAACGGAATTAGCATAAAAACTCAGACGCCCAACATTTTCCGGCGCGACATTTACACGCGCCGAACGCCATTGCTCCCCATTTATAGCTGCCTCTCTTTTGCACTTGGTGTATATCTTCCTCTCTCTCTCTCTCTCTCTCTCTCTCTATCGGTCTCTAGCTGTCTCTGTCTCGCCCAGTCTGCGTGCTGCATTTGTTGTTTAGGCTTAGACCGTTGCCAAGTTGACTTCAACTTCAAGTTAATCGCAAAAGCTCACTGAGAAAAACACATACACATGAGCCCAACACACACATAGATATACACACACATACACGTGTACACACATGGCCGTGCGCTTTCGCTTTTTGGGTGGCAAAAATGCTGTTTTTGATTAATTATGGCTTCCTTTGGACACGGAACCGCTTTGTTAGCCAAGTCCGGTCTCAACTGCAGAGCTGGCGCTGCGCTCCTCCTGCCTCGCGTCTCATTTGCATGGCAGACACAGCTGCAGCCTGTGCATGCAACCAAAACATACTAAAAAAAAAACACTAAACCCTAAAACTAGCTCTAGTCGTGACATAATTGCCAGCCACAGCACAAAAACTTGTTTGTAATTAAAAAAAGAAAAGCTAAAGAGAAAGAGAGAGAGAGAGAACTGTTGGGAGCTGCAGCCTCTGTCGGCATATCAAAGCCACATTTCCACTGCTCCTGCAGCTAATTACGTTGCTTTTCCGACTTCGTCGTCGTCTTCTTCTTTTTCTATTCGCTAAGCACATTTATAAAATTAACATTTCTTAGAGGCGGCGGCGTCAACGCCTTTGTGACCAAATTGCCCTCAAATTGGCCAGCAGAGGCTAAATTAGGGCGTGTTCGACTTGAAGATACCTGCTAGACTGTGCAGTGGTAAAGTAGAAATAGCAAGTCAATCTATTGAACGTAGTCTTTGATAATAGGCATAAATATCGCACGATATGCATGTAGATATGTATAAGCTATAGATCTAATGAAATATGTAAATTATTCACTTTAAAAATGTTTGGCATTTGAGATATTTTTGATAAAGGTAAACTATATAAAAAGAACGAAAATCCTTCATTTATTAATATATAAAATATAGTAATACAACCTTCCATCTATTGGCCGTCATTAGGTGTAACGCCTTCGCCCACTGTCTTTGACTTTTAATAGCATGTCAATTGCTGGGCACGCCTACCTAGCTGGCTGAGCTATCACTCATTCATGTCAGCAACAACATCATTATTATCATCATCATCATCATGACCATTGTCGTGCTGGCACTTAACACATTCTCTTGACCATGATTTGCAATTAACGCAATATTCATGACGCTTCTCACACATGAACAAACTGAATTCTGAATTCAGAGCTCAGAGCTCGTGTCTCAGCCACCACCCGAAGGGCGAAATTTAACTCAACTTTAGCTTCCCAGGGCTGTCAGGGTTTTCAACCCCCAGCAGGCAGGCTTTGTGTGTGTGTGAGCTCTTTTTTTAACGCAAGAAAGATAGAGTGAGACAAAGAGGGAGAGAGAGAGAGTTTGTTCTGGGGCTGGGCCTAATTGCCAAATGATTAAGCGATTTATGATGTCTGCGTTGAATGCGTGTCGAATCCTTTGCACAATACGAAAATCATAATTTCGTAAATGTTTTAGCACGCACAACAAAAGAAAAATCAAAGTGTGCTCATAAATATATATATGAATGGTGTGTGTGTGAGAGAGAGACAGAGAGAGAGAGATTATGTAACGACCGCGACGACATTTAGTTTCTGATTTGAGCTGTTAAAATATCAAAGGTCAACTGAAGATGGGCTAGGGCCATGGCTGATTGACTTAAATAAAATTATGCATATATGTATTATATTTCAAGACAATATTTAGCTGTCCTTGGTATATTTTCATGATAGACTTTAACACTCAGTTGAATATGAGGTCATGTGGCAGTGCTTGATTGTGTGAAATATCAATAGGAATGCCTCTTAAATATTGTATATGAAACATTAAAGGGTGTTGACATGCCACCTGGTATACTTTATCTTGTAGGTATAATTCACCTTCAACTATTAGCTTACTTTACCTAAGCATTGATTTATGTTATACTTAAGAGGAATTGCCTTATTTGACCAGCATAATTGTCCGCTCTAGAATGTATTCTTATCTGATACTAGACATCATATAATAATCTATATATGTATATGTATGTTCCTACTTCAGAAGCCTCTTCCGCTCATCCACATATAATCAAATTGAATGCCAAATATCATTTGGAACATATTTTATCTGTCTTACACTTGCACTTACATGCCATGCCATTTGCTGCGGCCCTTCTTGAGTTCATCGTAAATCCAAAAATAAAATTTTTTGTTGCTCTCTGGCATTACATAAATTTGGAGCTGCAGTGGAGTGGAGAGCAGATGCCCCTCGGCGAGCTGGTCAAGTGGTTGTCGGGAGCTGAGCAGCGTGTCGGAAATACTTTATGGCACTTTTGCATGCCACAAAATGCTTAGCTTTCGGGTCAGTCAATGTTACATAATTCCATGCCAGCAAGCCTGCCAGCCTGCCAGCAGCGCCAAAGGATATGCTCTTTTGACGGACATTTAGGCAGCCAAAAATGCTGGCATTAAGTAGCTTTATATTTCTATTACATATAGTATGTATGTATTCCTTGTATATAAGTATATTTTCTGTTGCAGGCTCGGGACAGATACAATTATGGCAGTTCCTGCTCGAGCTGCTCTCGGACAGCAACAATGCCAGCTGCATCACCTGGGAGGGCACCAACGGCGAGTTCAAGCTAACCGATCCCGACGAAGTGGCCCGCCGCTGGGGCGAACGCAAATCGAAGCCCAACATGAACTACGACAAGCTGAGTCGCGCCTTGAGGTAAGCCCTACACAATTGCTCTATATAAGAGGGGTTGTTTTTTGTTTTCTTTTTTTTTTTTTTAGTATCTGCTCATATTGTTTTGTGCGCTCAAGTGCTGCTAATTAGTCCGAGTACTCTGCCCAGCAAAATGTGGGCATGTGTCCAATTTGTGAGCAAAATCTGAGTCTCATCATTGTCGATTGATTCGATTCGAGGCTGATTAGCTGCTTTGATAACAATTGGCCCACTAAATGCGCAGAAAATAGCAAAAAAAAGTGAGGAAGAGGGCGTATGAAGAAGATAGAGCTGACAACAAGTGGAGGGTGTAGCTGACTGTCTGATGCTCGCTTGCGCAGCACAGTAGAGTAGTTTATGAGCTAGCTTCCTTCCTTTCCTTCTCTAATCTCATCTGTTGAGAATTCCCCTGCTACTCATGTTTTTACTCCAAATAAATAAAACCAATATACTCTTTACCCAACTTTACGAGCGAGTATTCAGCATAAGCCAACGTTTACCTACACAGCTAACATGTGGGCGTGTCCTGTTCGACAAATTCAATATGAACTTGTGTTTGTGCGTCGAAATGCAATCAAGAAATAAAATAGAAATACAATCGAGCGAAAAAAACTACTCATAAAAATATGAAATCTGGCAATCTAATTGCTGTAAATGTGATTGCTTGACCCAACCCTGGTCGAGCCACAGCCACGCCCCGGTCAAAGGCGCTGGCCAACTGTTCGGTTTCATTCCGTGCTATTTGCTCAACGCATTGCCAGCAACATATGCACAACTATTTAAATATTTGCGCAACGGTCAATTTGCTAAGCACACAGGACTTAAATCGAGGAATTTTATACAGTTTTTATTTGCTTTTTTCGTATATGTTGGTAACCCTTCTTGGCTCCTTGAAAACTGTCAGTTGCAATCAGTTGGCCAATGAGTGCCAATGAAGGAGAAGCTGACAATTCAAGTGGAAGAATCCTGACAGCCAATTTGCAACAGACACACTCTCGCACACACACACACACACACACATACACACACGGGCACAATCAACATGTAAATAAATGTAAAAAGTGTTGGATAAGCGACAACAAAGCAAAGGAAAGCCTTTTTTTTTTTTTTGCTCTTGTTTTGTTTGATGATGTGCGGAAGCGTCGACACGTTCAATGAATGCCTGCCTCTAGCCTCTTGCCTCTTGTGTCTCCATCTCTCACTCTCTCTCTCTCTCTCTCTCTCTCTATCTCTGTTAATACTCATGTCTGCCTGCGTGTTATCCTTTTTTAATGCTCTTACTATAGGTACATCTACTGATATGTGATATATATGTACTATATATGTATATCTTCAAGCTATTTTCCATCAGCTCATTTATCATATATTTTTATTTATATAGAAACTCAATCATTTATGGAGCTGCAGATCTCACATTAAGATCTTGAAATATTTCAGATTGTTTTAAACTTGTTTTTGAATATAAAGGCAGCGTAAATGATATAATAATTTCAGAAAGAATCTATTCCTCCTATTCCTATCCTCGTTCTTCTTACTTCTATGGCTAATCAATGGTGCTCAATAAATAATTTTATGTATACATATGTACATATATTTAGGTATACGCCTCGGCTAGTGCATTCTCTATTCGTTCTTCTATGTCCTCTTTCTTATTTCTCTACCTCTTATTTTTCACACATTTCAGCTCAATTGAACGCAGTTGCCGTCTCGGCTTTCATGTGGGCTAAGAAATGTGAACGCTGAAAAGTATGCAATACTTAAATGTATGTATGCCGTCATATGTGTGTGTGTGTGTGCGTGTGTAAATGAAAGCTGAGCCTGTAGCTGGCAGCCGCACATAAAGACAACAAGGACAAGTGCTTTAATGCTTCATTTGGCATGTTTATTTACAGCCAGCTGCCCTTTTGTTAGCCACTTGGCCCTGCCACGCCCATCAACCCAGACGCACACACAGAGATAGAGATATGTGTAAATGGCTTTTACTTTAATCCTTTTTGCTCTGCTGTTTGTCTCGCTGATTGTGTGCTTTGTTCCGCCCGCGTCCATCAGCAGCCATTGATTGGTTCTGATTGTTTGTTCGCTGTTAAAGATAAAGAGATAAAGAGAAATACATATATGTTGTGTGGAAAGAGAGACAGACAGAGCGAGCGAGCGAAAGAGTGGGACACAGAGTCAGCATTGTCTTTTGTGCCAGCTTTAATTTATGCCCTTAATTGGCATAATTTATGGCCAATTGCGCAGTGAGCGAAAAAAAATGACAATGAGCATTGAAATCGAAATTAACTCGAATGTTGTTTTTTATTTGTGTCTGCTGCACAACGAAAAGTTCAATTCGATACGCTGAACAACGTAATAAAATGCCCCGAACAGCGAAAGCAGAACAATTCAATTAATATTTCTCCAGCAATTATGCAAATTTCAATATAATTAACAATGAAACAGCAAGGCAAAATATTTATTAAAGATTCCCCTTTTATTCCATAAGAGTTGTTCGTGTATATCAAAGCTATTATATCAGTGAGATATGTGAAGAAATGTAAAAGAAAGAGACGGCGAGAGAGGGAATGCAAATAAAAATGGTTAGGAATTAAAAGAGACAGGCAGAGAGAATCAAGTTTCTCCCTCTCTCTCTCTCTCTCTCTCTCTCTCTCTCTCTCTCTCTCTCTCTCTCTCTCTCTCTCTATCTATCTTTCTCTCTCAAAATGCGTAACTGTCACTGTAGAATGTGTGATTTACCTGCTTTGATTCCAAATGTACTGTTATTATATAACTTTACGTTGAGCCTAAGCACTGGCAGCCAAATTATTTATGTATTTGCGATCAGTCAGATATTTGCTTAGTTCTCGCAGTTGGCTGTAAAGTTAATCACTTTTCTGGCACAGTCAGCCAAAGCAAACAACATTTCGGTCTGTTGTCGTCTGTCTTGTTTGCCCCCGAAGACAACTGCCCTGCCTCGCCGCGCAGCACTCCCCGTCCAGCTCCCTGTCTGCTGCTTGGCTTTCTGCCCAAGCAATTTGGCTTGGCCCCGAGCCACAACATTTCACTGTTTGAGTTTGTGCGCCAGGCGTTTGCCATTTAATTGCAGGGCCAGAGATTGAGGGCGGCTCGACCTGTGGTTGGGCTCGCCTGTCTGTTGAGGGTGGCAGCTGTAGGGTGGGGCTGGAGCGGCGGAGTCTCTAGCACCCAAATCGCCTTAATGTCAGCAAATTAACTTAAAACGCATAAAGCGAGCATTATTTTGTAATTATTTATACGTTGCCAGCGCTTTGTTTGGCTTTCCCACAGGGCGGCAGGGCAGCAGGGCGCAAGGCAGCTATGCACGTCGAGGTACAGCATTAAAGAGCTCCAAGTCCCATTCAGATTTTTGCAATTTCACTGAATAAGTTCGTTGGCTAATTGTGATTTGATGATCCCCATGATCTGTTGCAGATACTACTATGACAAGAATATCATGACCAAGGTGCACGGCAAGCGCTACGCGTACAAGTTCGACTTCCAGGGCCTGGCGGCTGCCACACAGCCGGCGGCCAGCGATCCCACCTACAAGTATCAGAGCGATCTGTTCATGACTCCATATCATCACAGCGCCAAGCTGAGCTCGTTTATGAGTCCGCATCACGGCATGACCTCGTCCTCAGGTGCGTGAGCAGGTGCCACAGCAATTGAGTGTTATATTAACTAGTTTCTGTTTGTCTCTCCATCGCTGCAGCTTCCATCTTTCCCACGGCCGCTTCGTGGGGCAATTGGGGCAGTCCGGCTACCAATTTGTATCAGCCGCACTCGATGGGCCATGTGACCCCATCGCATGTGGCGCCGCACCTGAGCTCCTATCCGCACTATGCATGACCATCATAATATGAGAGCAATGCCGGCGCTAGCAGCGGCAGCGCAGTTAGCGTTGGCGTCGGTGTCGCCAGCGGCGCGGGCATTATGAGCGGCTTTGGCAGCACGGCAACAAATACCACCAGCAACACCACCAGCAACAATACCAGCAGCAACAATAGCAACAACAACAACAACAACAGCAATAGCAACAACAACAACAACAACAACAACGGCAGCAGCAGCAGCAGCAACAACAACTTAAACACAGGCCACTCGCACCTCTCGAGCAACACGGCCGGCAGCTCTGTGCTGGAGGCTCAGAATCCGGCGCATAGCAGTCCGGGCTTCGGCCTGGGCGTGCACGGCATGAGCATGGGCGTGGGCGTGGGCGTTGGTGTGGGCGTCGGCGTGGGCGTAGGCGGTGGCAATTCGACGCTCAACTCGCTGGTCGTCGGCAATCGGCTGATGAACAGCAGCCTGCCCACGCTGCTCAAATGATGCCACCTGGAAAAGTTCGGGCTGAGCTTGGGCGCCGGCCCGCCCCCGCCAGCGGCCACGCCTGCCGGCGACTCAGCACTGGACGGCAGCAGCGGCGGCCTGGCCTACGCCGGCAACTACGCCGAGCGTTCGCTCTACGACTACGTGGACGTCAAAGGCGAACAGGCAACGTTTTTATTGTAAGTGTAACCAAAACCACCAAAAATACCAAAAGAAAATCAAACAAGAACAAAAAAAAATTCAAATAGCAAAAAAAACCAATACTCTAGTGAAAGCAGCAGATTTTACTCTTAGCCATTAGCGACAGAACCACTTCCATAGGCTGATCTGATATTTCCCTATGAACTTTGCTTCCATGCCAGCTACCATGAAGATCCGTTTCTAGTAGGTATATCATCAGCTAAAGGTCGACAGCTGCAGCCAGTCAATCAGCCTGGTTTTTATTGCTTCACAATACTATACTGTGGACAAGACCATGCCCTTCCATGGTCATCTGCCACACCAGTCGCCCCTGCAGCACATGGAATTCTTGGTGAAAATCGAACAGTGTTTTTTATTTTAAATCATTAAAATCGATGTATGTAAATTAATATCTCCCGCTTCTTCTTTTGTGGTCGGCACAAAAAAGTTTGAAAAGGCAGCTCTTACTGCAGCAAACGGAATTCTTTTTGCAGCTTCGTCCAGGTTTCCTGCAGCGGGATCCTGACCTTCTGCTATAAATCTCTAAAATGCACAGCAATATCGTAAGCGACCAGAGAAGTTTCATTTTGCTTGATTTGCAACTGAATTGCTGCTGATAATATTCGTATAGAGCTCTACGTATTAGCTATGGCAACAACTTCAGTTGCAGTTTTCGAGAAGCTTGACGAAAGTCTTTACAGCATCAAATCAAGCGAGGAAAACGCGTAATTAGTCAAGCCTTTAAAAAATTTCCTATACCTTATCATCATAAATAATCAACAATTGCAAATTCATCGACCTGCTTGAAAAAAAAAAAGCTCAAAGTCCATTGGGATAGTAGAGATGAAACCAGATTTCACTGAATGAATAAATCAGTTGATTTATTTCGCATTTTGGGCTATGCTGTAATGAAGGGAAGGAGCTTCATTTGAATGATTATGTGGCTGGATTGTATCTAGTTCTATCTATTAGTTGCAATCTTAACTAAAGCCTGTAATACATCGAATCACGCTAGGGAAAAGGCTAAGTCGTCAAGCAGGACAGAAGATCAACTTGAATGCGACTTGTTACTAGGTAGACAGAGATCTGTTTTCTATTATGCAAATGCCAACTGTAGTGCAAATCCTTCAGCTCTTTTCGTTTGAGGTATCAATCACTCAATCATTGCCACTCTGATTTATGTTAACGCTGGGAATTTCCATGTGCAGAGTGGTAGTTATATGGAATATATATATTCTTGATCAGCTAAAATCTGAGCTCAGTATGCCGCATGTGTCTGTAAATATCATTCAGCTACGATATTTTGTGTGTTGTTCATAAACATAATTATATATATGTATGTGAGTGGGTGTATGGTATGTAAGCGTGCGTGTATGCGTGTATGTATTTAGTCTATTTGAGTTAGACGTTGTTTTTCCATAAGTTTAACTCTTAACTAACAATTATACATATGAAAATCAAACAAAAATAGTTTTCCAATACGAAAACAATTTCGCAAATCTTCAGAATTGTTCTAGTATAAATAATCGATTATAAGCTAGCATACCCCCATATATGAATGTATATAAGTACATATACACACATATACATACACACATATGCATATATATAGCTATATGTGTATTTTGAATTGTTGTTAGCATTTGCCACTTGTTAATAGTAAGCGATAAGCAAGTCTTAATGGATCGATCATTCATTCAATGTCTTTCTGCTCGAGCGACTAACGCCTCAAAATATTAATTGTAAGCCCAATCGATAACATGTTATCGATCATTTTTCGCTTAATAGAGAATCTGTTTGTTAACAGCGAACTGTAAATATACAAATATGTAGCAGCTAGATCTAAGAACGCATAGAGTATTTTAAGTTGTGCCATACTCTGTACCCGTCGTATGGTACAGGGTATTAGCTATACGAACACTCGTCTGGCTACCATTTATACTCTGTTTTCCAATTTAGTTTATTGTGTTTTCTTTTGTCTCTTAATATCTATAGTATTTGGAATATTCTCTATCAGTTCGATATGGTTGACTGTGATAGTTGATTGTACAGTTATAATCTCTTGAATAATTTCTAACCTAAATACATAATCCAATAAAAAAAAAAACAAAAAAAAAAAAACATAAACCAAACAAAGAAAAATCAATATATATGTATATTCTTAAAAGTAATATTTAAATCCGAAATTTCTGTGTGTATAAAAAATATTTAGAATTTTTAAGCGCAAGTTTAACAATATAATATAACATTGGGTATCGATACTTATAAATGTACTTATGTAATTTTTAAATGTGTGTGTAATTGAGATACGCAACTTTATGCTACATTTAAATGTATACAATTTTTAAATTCTGAATGTAACTTTACAAATTATATTATATAGCTAAGTATAAAAAACAACCACCACGCCCACATTGTGTACCCCAACTCCTAGTCCCAACTGTTCCCTGTAAGCGTTAAGTTGATTTAAGTGGAATACCTTTAACAAACAATAATAAAAAAAATAAATAAAAAAAAACAAAAATTGAAACCCAATTTGAAAACAACAAACCAAATGTGTTTCTAAACCTTTCTTCGTTTTACTTTATTTACATGTAATCTGTTACTAATTGGCATAGTTCTTGTTTTACTCGGTGTCCTTGTTGAACCACTTGAACTCGTAGTGCTTCAGGGAGTTGTCGGCAGGCAGTGATGCCTCTTTTCCCTCCAGTTTGCGCCAGCTGATGTGCGGTTGGAAACCGAACTCGTTCGCAATATACTCGACTATATGCTCCACAGCATCGTCGCCGATGGCAAAGTAGTTGCCCACCTTATCGCCCTTCCGGCTGCCAGTCTCCTCGTGTCCATTGTAGTCTAGCAGGTATTTGAATTTGTACAGGTCGCCAGTTAGATCTGCACCGCCAGCCGCTCCTGTGTTGGTTGTTGACTTCGATGCTTTGTTGGTTGTTGACTGCGGTGCGGTGTTTGCTGCAAACAAACCGTTTGCTGTTATAATTAACGAATGGATTTTTGCTGCACTCGCTTACGTGGCGTATAAGTTGCTGAGCCGCTGCTGGGTGGCTGTATTTGCTTGGTTCCTGTCACGGCTGGCTGGACTGCTGCTGCTGCAAGTGAACATAAAACGTAAAATATCTTAATGCTTAACGGTAGTTGTCTCGAATTACTTGGTATGAAACTTGCTGAGCTGCCGCCTGACGGTTGCGGTCTCGGCTGAGTCTGAGTTCCACCTAAGGCTGTAAATATATGCAAGTAAATGAATATTAACAAATATAAAGCTGTCATTACATACTTGGCTTGAAGTTGTCTGAGTTGCCTGTAGTTGGTTGCGATAGAGTTGCACCTAAGTCTTTAAAAATATGGAATATAAATAGGAGTAAACGAAAGGCTATGTGTCTAGGCTTACTAGGCTTTAAATTGGCGGAGCTGCTGCTAACTGGTTGCGGTCGCTGCTGTGGCTGTGCCCCTGTTAGTGCTGTGAATATTTATAAGAGTAAATAAACTTAACGAATAGGTGGTTTGGTGTCAAGACTTACGCGCTTTGCTCGTTGGTTGTTGTCGCTGCTGGGTTGCTGTCACGGCTGGTCGTGATGCTGCATTGCCAACTGTACTGATTGGTTGTTGAACTGGCTTAACACCTATTGATTGTTTAATTTTTAATTAGTCTAAGTTTAATTGAAATGCAAATTGGTTAATTGGTTTACTCAGTGGCTGTGTGTGTGCAACGGTGTGTGTTTTTTGTGCTGGTGTTGTTATTTTTTGTGAGCTTATCAATAAATCAGCAGTTGGCGCAAATGCTGGGAGTTGGACTGCACTGGACGCTGCTGCAACTGAAACGCGATTAGGATGCGGCGGCGTGGGGGTCAAAGTATTATCCTTCAACTGTTGATTCACGATGCCAGACAGGCCTGGAGCCTTGACCACGCCTTGCTTAACATTAGCTGAGGACAGCTGCTGCTTGCTAGAGGTCAAAATTCCATATGCAAGGTTTTTAATATCTTTGAATCCTGTGGCGGCTGGCGTAATCCTGGGCAGCAGCTCTACTTTTACAAATGGTTGCAACGTATTTCCTTTGAGAATTTGCGCTTCGACCTTGGTTAACGGCAATAGCTGCCTGTTTGCTGGCAGTTGACCAAAGGCAAAGCTACTTAAATCCTTGTCTTCAGTTGAGGCAGGCGGAATCCTGGTCAGGCGCTCCACTGTCCTATGGGCTATTGGCAGCACCACCTGTTTCACTGACTTCAAGACGTTCTCATTGAGGCGTTGAGCCTTGTTGGACAGCAGCTGCTTATCCTGCTGATTAGCTGACTGTGGACCAAAGGAAAAGCCACTCAAATCCTTGTCTTCAGTTGAGGCAGGCGGAATCCTGGTCAGGCGCTCCACTGTCCTATGGGCTATTGGCAGCACCACCTGTTTCACTGACTTCAAGACGTTCTCATTGAGGCGTTGAGCCTTGTTGGACAGCAGCTGCTTATCCTGCTGATTAGCTGACTGTGGACCAAAGGAAAAGCCACTCAAATCCTTGACTTCAGTTGAGGCAGGCGGAATCCTGGTCAGGCGCTCCACTGTCCTATGGGCTATTGGCAGCACCACCTGTTTCACTGACTTCAAGACGTTCTCATTGAGGCGTTGAGCCTTGTTGGACAGCAGCTGCTTATCCTGCTGATTAGCTGACTGTGGACCAAAGGAAAAGCCACTCAAATCCTTGACTTCAGTTGAGGCAGGCGGAATCCTGGTCAGGCTCTCCACTGTCTTATGGGCTATTGGCAGCACCACCTGTTTCACTGACTTCACCACGTTCTCATTGAGGCGTTGAACTTCGTGAAGCGGCTGCTGCTGGCTATTTCCTGGCTGTGGCCCAAAGGCAAAGCTAGCCAAGTCCTTTGGCCTCGTCGGAGCAGGCGGAATCCTTGCTAACTTCTGAACTTGCTCTACAGCAGAGCTGAGAATGATTTCTGGCAGCAGATGCTGTGGAAGGGGCGCTGAGGCGGAGGTGCTGGGTCTGCTCGTTACCAGCATGCCCTGCACCTTGGCAATGGCATGCGACAAGGCCACAGTCTGCGCATTGGCCACCACCGGAGCTAGTGTGGTCACTGCATCTGTGGGCGTGGCAGACGTGGGTGCTGCTCCTGGTGTCAGCTGAGAGCTAATCGAGTCCGGGCGTTCAGCTAGAATGGCCAGCTGTACGGTTGCCTCCTGCAAAGCATCCGCATTCTCCGAAATCGCCTGGCCAACGATTCCACTCTGTGTGTGTGTCTGTTGTGTGCGTGTCTGTGTGTGCGTGTGACCTATGAACTGCTCACCTGACACAGCGGCTGCCGCCGGGGACAGCGGCTGCGAAAGCGGACGTATCTCGTTTTTCGTACTGCGATTGCCCTCAACAATCGCTGGGTTGCTCTTCGTTTCTGGCGAGGAGTTGCCCAAGAAGCAGCCCGAGCAGGCGGCCGTATGGAAATTATGCTTGGTCACAGGCGTCGGGGCGCGTTGCGTGCTCGTCGTGGGCGGCGGGCTCTCTATCAGTGAGAAAAGTTTTGAGAAAATATAGAGAGCAGCCTGTGAAGTCTCAGTTGAAGCCCCAGCAAAGAGACGGGCCTCTTGAACTGAGACTCCACAAATGGAGCACTTCACTCTTCTTCTTGTATACATACTGGGCGCCTTGGGACCCGCATATGGAAAGTTCTTCATAGAGATGATACGAAATTTGCCATTCTCGTCAGTCGCATAGACAGTTACATGGTAGATGCCATCGGCAGTGATAAAGCCAAATTCGCCCATTACAATGCCATTCTCGTCTGTCAAAAGGGCGGAAGACAAACTGATTAACATTTCATAAGCGCGTTAAGCCGACCTAGTCGTAAGTGATTAACCGTCTAATGCTCTGTAAGCTGTAGCTGCCGAGTGCTGGTGGATCAGCTATATTCTTGTTCGCTTGTTCTTGTGCTAGAGCACACGATAATGTGCTATCGATATTTATTGTAGTTTTTCTTGGCGAAACAGATTGTGAATAGTCTATGCTATATATGCAATTGTTTGATCGAAGTTATATAAGACGAACGTTCTATCAAATAACTCAAAACCAATATGACCTAAATAATTCGCTATGTATTCTGAATGATGTGCAGAAATAAGAAAATTATAGCTATCTGGAATATCATTTGAAATTTTGTTTGTAAGCGTGTTCACCGAGATGAAAGTTCTAAATGCTACAGCAAGCAGTTGAAGTACAGGTTTTTATGCAACTCCACTTACAATTCAAAGCATTCCAGGGTATTGGGTACAGGGCATGTAGACAACATTCCATAAATTACCTTCATTATTGGTGCGCAGAAAGCATAACTGGTTCAATTCTTTTTCATAATTCGTTTGACAAACCAGCCAAACAGGCGCTGACGCTCGGCTATAAAGATAATCATCTAATAAACTGTCGTGTTATGATGATGATCATCTTGTTATCTACCTCTGCCTCTGCTTCTTTTGTCAACACAAGCGCATGGGGGGGGGGGGGGGCGAATATATGTCGAGAGTTATGCTCAGCTCGAAAACTTAGCAGCTACATCCTGCTACAACTAAAGCCACCCACCTGTACAGCACCTGACGCAGTCAGTCTGTTTTGGTATGGGTTTGTTGCGTTCACGGCTAACCTAAACGAGTTTCGTTTCGCACTTATCGAGTGCCGATCGCGTTTTTAAACGCTTTAATGCCTGCTGCGCGATTGTTTGTATTATTTTAATGTCTATAATCGGCTGTCAATTCTTTATGGCCGACTCAGACGCTAAGGCCTGTGTAATATCTTAGTATATAGGGTATTCAAATGTCACTTGAAATATCAAAAGTTAGCAGAAAAGATTATTGTTTGCTTGTTGTTTGCTTGATTGTAAAGATTTGGTATAGGAATGAGACACTTTAGTAGCTATATATAGATACAATGAGAGATAGTCTTAGATATTCAAATGTTTTAAGTCACTTATCTTCTAGCTTTATGTTTCTTATATGTTCAGGAATCTCATAGTCTCGTTTTGTATTTGCAAGCTTCTGAGCCACTTCTTCGTTAATAATATTCGTGTTATACTCTGCACCCATAGGAAATAGCTTTGCATTGCATATTAGTTTTGTGAAATTCTGTAGAGCAAACGCGGCAGAGTCTCTTTGTTGATCAGAGCTGCTGAATCGATGCAGTCGTGTCTCGCTGTCCTTATGTATGAATGCTTTCATTTTAAAGCCTAGAAACTACTCCCCTTAAGTCTGTTTCAAATAATCGATAACTATTCCCGAGCCATTACCATCGATCAGAAAGGCTATCGACCTTTAGCTATTAAATTGAATCTTTATGTCTTTTTTGTTTCGATCTAAAATTTAGCTTGACTGGTTTCATATTTATATGCCTATATATTATTTGTATACTTAACATTTCTATTGTTTTATATTTTTTTTCTTTTCTATTTTTAGATCAACAGGAACTACAAAGTTATTAATATTATAGTTGTATATTGAATGCAATCTAATATTTTATTCATAATTTTTTTTTTTTACTTTCCCTGACTGTTTATAAATTGTAATATTTCAAGGAATTGAGGAGTTGCTTGAAATAATAATGAAAAATATAAATATAGAGACGCCTAGCTTCACTTTTATTCGCAACTCCTATGGAAGAGAAATCCCTCAAGAACGCTCCCACGTCTATTAATAACGATTACGATTTGTAAAAAATTATAACTATTTCAAAACTATAATTCATTCTCTATGCAAATGCGTTCCATAGACCATGCACAGCAAGTTACTCAAGCGATTTGTGTGTCTGTGCGCGCTTCCAAACACATTCAACTCTGGCATTTGACGTGGGCTGCTTTACCGAGGAATATATATTTATAAATATTGAGATTTTCGGCCATTCGAATTCGTATTAAAAACGATATGAGAACGATAAAAAAAACGATCAAAATCCATAAATATGTCAAGAAATGCTATGGAACACCGCTGTTGCTACATGTTATGCTAATTGAAGAGGTTCTTAAGTTTTTGAAAAACTTTATTACCTATTCGAAAAACAGACAAGACAAAACAAAACGGCAGCCTTTGTAGCTGTATACAGAGTTGAGGCCAACACTGAGACTTGGGAAGCTGGGGACCTGAGGCATTTCAATTGATATTGACCCGCAGCACGTCGGGTGTCAGCAGCTGCAGCAATTAGAGACCTCTAAACGTGTATTGCACAAGCCGTTGGGGCAGTTGCGTCTCTGTTTGTGGCAGTTGCACAATGGCCAGTTATGCCTTTTATGTCAGCGTGATGCAGCTCAATTTACATATATACACATACATACATATATACATGTAAATATATATTTATATAAATATATATATGTATGTGTGTTGCACAATTATCTAAGTAATTCAATTAATCCTTTTGCTGCTGCTCACCTCGACTCTCGGACCGATGCTGCTGCTCCTCTATGGTGAAGCCGAACTTGTAGGGACGCACAGTGGCTGCCAGCAGACTGTGACAGCACAGTAAAGTCAGCAGCTTGAATAAATTAAACAGTTATCAATTAATTCACACATTCACTCACACACACACACACACACTGCACACTTACAGCACAAGCGAGTGCCAAAAACATTTGGCTCATTTTGCAGCTGCTTTAATTTATTTTGTATTAAATTAACTTTTAATTGCCTTTTTTAGCTAAACTCAGCTTATATAGTACTATAATTTATTTTTATATTTGAAATTAATGCGTGGCTGTGCCGTTATGCGACGCGTCTCTCGGCTGAGCAGGCGACAAGCTGAAACACACCCCACGATGTTCGTCGACCAATTGACAAACTAAATAATATTTGGTAAACATTATAAAACATTGTCAGCTTCTACAGCTGGATGAGCCAGCTACAGAGACTGGTGTGTATTGTATGTGTATTGGCTGTGTGTGTGCGCGCGTGTGTGAGTTAGCATTTCAGCTACCTCATTCATACCTGGCTTCTGAGCACTGAATACCCTTTGATAATTAGTTTGTTTATACTCATCTGTTGGCAGACTCTAACGTGATAAGGCCTCAGATTTGAGATATACGATAAAATATGTATGTAGATATTATAAACAAACAGAGTATATAGATATGTATGATCTCTTGAATTCTTTGAAATATTTGTGAACATGTTTAGAACAAGCTTTTAAATGCTGAGTTCTAGATGATTTGCTGATGTGAATCGGGACCAAAGCCTATAAAGTAGGTTTTGCAAAAAGTGGGTCAATTCAAAAGAGCTAAATATATATATAGATTATAATGTTTAAATAAATAATTAAAGCTAGCAAAAATAATAAAATAAACCAATTCCTACTATTTAGAAGAAATATTTTATATGTATATGTGAGAATACATTTTAAATATATTTTTTGACATTTTACCATATTTTTTGTTTATATTTTGTAAATTTTTATTCTTGAACTTTAAGGTATATTTCATTTTATTAATTAAATTATTTTTATATATTTTTTGTATAATAATTACAAGTAATTTCCTTTTAATAGTTTTCAATTTGTACAGGGTATACACAAGTTGGTGTTACTGAGAGAACATCTACTCCAGTATAAATAATTATTGGTATTTCTCAAAAGTTGTCATTATGCCATTGATTTGCATAGTTCGCAGCGAATTAGAAGATACATGAATCAGGCAATATATTATATTTATTGACACCCATGAAGCCTGAGTAGGCAACGCGTTCGCTGTCAATTGGCTAATTGAAGACTATCTGGCCGGCTTTATAAATAGACGCCCAGTATGATTTATCAGCTCTGGCCATTGATGCCGCGCTCAGTTGTTAACAATGTGAATGCAATGAGGAAGAGTTCGATTGGCATGCATCATTAATTAGCCTGTCCTGAGATGCGTTGCACTTGCCGGATGCTCCGAAGATGCATCGAGTGAGCTGTCAGTTATCTTCTTGTATCGTAAAATATTGCTGTCAAGTTCAAGGTATACTTTGAGCGCACTTCTGTGCGCATCATTTGCATATAGATTGCAACTGCAGCTGCAGCTTCAGCTGCCTACTTCCATAACATATTAATAAATAAGCAGCATTATTTTGATTTAATCGGAACTGCCGCAAAGTATGCAATGCAAAATACTCAAGTTCGTTGCCTAAGTCTTTTGTTTTGATTGTGTTTTTCAAACGATGCCCAAAAGCTGAACTTGGCTTTTGATTGGCAAGTGCGAGCTATGGCAAACATGACACATACTTATAGGAGGTGCAACAGACTACAAATACCCTGTAATATATAAATGGGAGTGAAGGAAACTACATAATTGGCATCAGATACAGCTAAGAAATGGAAATACATATTAATAATAAAATTTATATTTGGATATGAATGACTCTATACTCTTCATTTCATTTGATTCAACTTAGTTTTTCTGCTGTTATTGGCTGTCCGTCAAATGCGGATATACAATAGGTAAGGTTTTAATACCTTATCTATAAATAAAGCTCGGCTCCTAATTGAATAAGATAGTCATCTGCATTTTGTATCAACTGTATTACCATATATTCTTCGTTAGGTATGTATATGATATACATGTATGTATGTACGTATATATTTATATATATATCTATATTTATATATGCATACGTATATGTGCATAGGCTTGTATTAATCTGATTAAGAGCATGCAAATATAGAGTTAAAGTGTCTAAACAGCTCTCAATTAGGTCTGCATATGAAACTCATACAGCTATCTGCATAAAGAGATTTGCATCCATCTTCGATCGATTCGTGTTTGACTTTGCGTTCTTCACACCATTTGAGTGTCATAACTATGTTGTCTGTAGATCTATCGGGCTAAGTGCTTCACGCCATACGAAACTAGGGTAATTCAATATCCACCAATTGCCTCTAATCGTAATCGAGCAATCAAAGCAAACGGGTTGCTGCGCATCGAGGCGCTCGCTGCGACTGCTCCAAGCTCGCAGCTGACCCAAACCTTTATACTCTGTTGCAGTTGGCTATATGTCAACATTGTTGCTGTAGCTTTAAGCCTTGTTGCTTTTTTGTTTCTTTTTGTTTTGTTGTGCATGACTCGTTTAATGCTGCGAAGTGAACTCAAGTGCTTATTATTTTATATGAGAGATTTTAACAAAGCTGGCTAATCTTGAAGATTATTTGTCATTCTTTTTTTATCAGTCTTTAATTGGGTTGTAAAAGAAAGAATTTAGAAAATCAATGAGAAATAAAAATATATATATATATTATATATACAGAAAGAGGTTGTTGATCTTTATGCAAATATTTTGTAGAATCTACGGAAATGGAGTTCTACAACAATTTGAATTGATTTTGTGGCTTTGGGAATATGTTTACGTCAGCTAAAGCTAAACTCCGAGCTAGTTAGCCAGTGTTGAGCAATGTTCCAGCTCTTTTCCGACAGTTAAATTATCAGTATCAGCTGAAGCACATTCACGTCAGTCGTATATTAACTTTTATGGTTATACATACATATTTACAGCTTGAGAAATTGACCTTGAAAAAATGTTGTATTTTTTTTTTTTTTTTTTAATTTTTATCTTTGATTTTCGATTTTGATTCGCTGCTCTCTGCTAATTGCCCAAATATGTATTGTGGATGCATAGCTTTCATTATGTACCTATTAATTACAAAGAAACCGAAATGCCACCAAAACTGAGAAAAACTCGTTTGTTCACATACACAAATTTTTGCGAATTTCGTTGATGATGCAAAATTAACACGAAGGTCGAGCACGGTGCGTACGCGTGAAACGGAAAGAAGAAGACCACGGAAAAAGAAAATAAAAATAATACAAATTATAAAATATATGCATGTAGTATATACATATGTATATGTATGTATGCGTATTTTTGTATGTCTGCAAATCGAGTTTTGGCTTTTATTATGCGGCCCAGCCGGCCAGCCGGCCAGCCAGCCAGCCAATGTTACGTAATACTTTTCATTTCGCTTCAGACCTAGAACGCGTTATGCAAATCATTAATTAGGAATCGAAAATCTAGCCATTAGCATAACTTCTAGCGCATATACACGGTGAGTTATCCAGCTAGAAACTAAAAGTGTTTATTTAGCACACTGATCCGGGTTGTAACTTTCCTTGCTTCTTTATTTTGTTTGTTTTCAAAATGTGTTTCTATTTTAGCTGGCGGGGCATTCTTCTATATAGCATTTTGAGAGTTCAAGTTTACTCTGAGAAGATGTATGAACAGCCAGAAGAAGTTGCGAGTAGTACGCTGATCTATGCATGCTAGTCTCTTCGATCTCTATAGACATATATACATACACGTAGGTAAAAGATTACAAGAATCAAAGCAGTTCTATTTTGGTATATATATCCCATTTCTAAAGATTCCAAATCGCAGCGAGGCGTCACAGCAGTTGTGAAGGTCACGAATTGTATGACATCCAGTAATAGAGCCGGCAGCTATTTATAGTAGTTTGTCTGGCCGCAAAAGAAGATCGCCAAAGAAGCTAATTCAACTAGGAGTTACTCTATCCTAGAAGCTATCAAAAATGTAAACAAATAAGTACTGAATAAAATAATAGAAACGGAAAATGAGACGTCTTAATGTCCATTTTCAAAGAGTACTCGAATTAATGTATGATAATTTATTTATTCAAATTGCGGAGAAGCTTTCCATTTGTGGTTTGACGATGTGCATCTTCAATAAAAGAATAATTGGCATAGCTCTTAGCTTATCTACAATTATTATTACACTGATTCGGATTAAGTATATAAAATTTGCATAGCTTTTCATTTTTATTGTGTTACATTAATCTTTTTTTTTGACTTATTTTCGCATAATTTTGTATATATATAGTTGCTTTCTTTTTTTGTATTTCAATGTTAAATTTTTTCAACCATTTTCGATTTTTGGTGTTTTGTTTTTCGTGGTGTTCCGCGTGGCTCTGTTGTGGTGTCTAGGCAACTAGCTTGATGGTGGGATGATAGCCCGTTTCGTCAGCCGTGAAGCTAATCTCGTATTTCTTGCCATCCGGCGCCGTCCAGCTGCTGGAGCCGGACACAGTGAGCACGCCCTCAGCATCGCCCACGCCCGGCTTCAGCACGCCCTCCTCGCTGCGCACAATGCCGTTGCTCGTCTCATAGCTGCCAAGTGGAAGGATCTATGTATATCTATCGAGCTCCCATGTGCAATGTGATCAGAACTCACTTGAATGAGTATTTGTCGACGCCATTGTTATCCGTCTCCAGTCGAATGACCTCCGCCTGCGCATCGTCTGGCCGGGGTAGTGCGAGAACGCAACTACCCGCCAGGCAGACGACAACAAAGAACAGGGTAGAGCCTTGCATGTTCGGTTAACACTTGACTGCACTTTACTAACCCATTGACCGCAACGCCGTTTGCTTTTATATCCGATTCTCGCTTCTAAACCTATCCTAATCGCCAACAAAATAAGATAATAATAATAATAATAAAAAGAAATCGCGGCGCAAGCTAAGTAAACAAATTAATGAACAAATTCAATAAAATACTTTTTAATTACAGATTAACACATTGGTTTGGCATCCCCGCCAAATGCATACAAAATAAAAATCATTTATTGTCATTCCACAAATGCTAAAAACAACAAATAAATCAAAAAAAAAAAAAAAAAGAAAAGAACAAACAAATCAAAAATATAAAAACGTCAAGATGAAGCTAAATCAAAATATCACTGATCTGTCATTATTTAGCTATGATAAATCTACTGCGAAATGCTTTTGCGTTGCATCGCAGCACAGCAGATCCAGAACTTGATTGACTTTGATTTTCTATGAGCTCAGCATGACATAAGCTCAATTACTAGTTAGTTGGAAGCTTACTTTAAATAGAGGCGTATTTAATTTGAAATATTTAGTATTTATCAAGCAATGCAAAGGCAGCAGAAATAAAGTACACAGATTACTCCACTCTAAAATAGATTGGAATTTTTCAGTCTGGAATTGGCCTATATTACGAGAGCTCTGTTCATGTCTATGTGTACCACTATAGCTCTATATATGTTCCTCTGTTCATGTTTACTACCTAGATCTGTGCAAAGTTCTAGGAGTATTCTCATTACTCATTCTGCATGCAGAATCTTTAAGTCTTTTTACCTTTTCCTATGTCTATGCATTTGTTGGTCCGATCAATACTAACACTCTTCTACTACATATATCTCTAATCCTCTTGTTTTATAACCATGCCTAGTAAGAGGTATATATTTTCAATGAAATGAAAGGGAGAGATCAGAGATCATCAGAGATATATCTATTATATATACATATGTATACCATCAGAGATGGTAACTTCACTCTCATTTCATTTAAAATTCAATTTGTATTTAACAAGCAGCGCTGAGCCTCTAGACTAAACAATGTCAAGCTGTAAGAGTATTGTCAATTTTCAATTTATGTGAGATATACATAGCTAATCTGCTGCCAAGTGACTCGAATGAGATGACCATTAAGATCATCTTCATACTCATACACACTCACGCCCCTCAAGCAATTCGACCTTAAATATAAATCGAATTCACTTTTAACAATTTACTTTTATTCTGTTTAGCTTTACAGAGAAAATACTGATCTGTGTTTGGCCACTTGGAGGATGTGGGCCTTAGTTGTGTGGCAGATGATCGCCCTGGGGCTGGAAGCCGTTCTCGTCGGCAATGTAGTTGAGCGTGTAGGTCTGGCCATCGGGTGCCACCCAGCTGACAGAGCCGCGCACACTGAGCGCCTCCTGCTCGGTGCCGGCATTCTTCAGTTCTGCCTGCTCCTGGCGTGTGACGCCATCGCTGGTCTCATAGCTGCAAGGGGAATGCACATTACTCTATATCCTGTCTGCCTGTTCAGCTACATATGTGTATCCTTTCGTGTCTATACGCACCCAAAGTTGTAGCCGTCGGTGCCGATGTTCTCGTTGTCGTAGCGCAGAATTGTGGCCTGCTGCGAGTCATCCAAAGGCGCCGCCAAGCTGCTGGATACGAGCGCAAAGGCGCACAGGACAAAGGCACAAGCATTGATGGAATGCATTTTTATTGAAGATTCGGGAGTTCACGACGCGCTACCGCAGTTGTCACAATTGAAGGCAGACGAATTATGTGGCACCCGCTAATGAGATCGCCAGCTATTTATAGCAGTTCGTCTGGCAGAAACCCAACTGCTCCCACACACACTTGCACTCACACTCGCACATACACGCAGAGATTTACTCTCGCTTACACACAATCAGGTAGCCATAACAATCGTCTTTAATGCACACACAAATTATATAATTGTTGACTTTGCTCTGGCTATGCTAAAGAGGCACCCTATTTATATGTATATATGTGTGTGCGTGTGCGTGTGCGTGTGCGTGTGCGTGTGCGTGTGCGTGTGCGTACATGTAGTTGTGTATGCCTTAAGCTCTTAATTGAACAAGCCACAAAACCCATTAAGCATTTGATGTACACTCAAATCTCATTTCAATTGGCCATCAAGAGTCATCTCCTCTGCCAATGCCCAATCATGATCATCATCATGATTACATTCATAATGATAACAATAATGCGCAATGGAGAAGTGATAATGAAATGTGCTAGCAAATATTTGCAGAGTCGCGCGTGTTTGCCTAACTATGGCAATAGGTCAACGTCTGAATTTACTTACACAAAAGTCCACACCGAATGAAAACGAAAAACTATAATTAAACAAAGCAAAACAACAATTTATTAAATATATAAATATATTTATATACATGCACTTCGTAGTTAGCTTAATTGCAGTTTAATTTAGGAAGCAGAGACTTAGCAGGAAACAGTTCATACGAGTTGATATTGTGAAAAAAAAAGAATACATTAGCTCAACTAGCCGAATCTAGCTTAGTCCAGGGCCAAGCTCTTGGGTAACTTGGGCATTTAATATGAAGAAACAAGATTTTATTATTGCTGAAAAATATATTGTATATAATTAAAACAAAACTTTGCTTTTAAGTTTTTAAATAAATTTCGTTGAGTACATATATTTTTATTTTAGACATCAGATAAAATATTATATGTTTTTGTATGCCACGAATACTATAAAATGTGCTATTTATTTCTTTCTATCAGCTTAATTAACAATTTATTTTTTATACATTTTTTAAGCGAACATGTTTAATGTATTTCTCGAAATTTTCGGCTTATATAGAACTTAATCGCAATTTATGGACACTTTTATATTTATATATCAAGAGGTGACACAATTTTGTGGCATCAAGCTGACCTTAAAAAAGCCCAGCATGCTGCGCCTGCAGTGCAGGCTGCTGCCGTTGACAGGCAGGGGCGGGGGCGGGGTCGGGGCATCAGTTGTTGACTGAAGAAACGACACGAGATTCAACGAGCAACAGCTAAATGTGTCTGTATGTTGATGACCTTAGTCAATAAAATAAAAGAAAATGAAAAAGAAGAGGAACAAGAAGAAGAAGAAGAGAGCAAAAACGAACAAGCTGCGCTCTGTAGCTGCTGGCTGTACAGGGCGTATACGTAATGTGCTGTAGCACATTCAACAGTGGCTGCTGCTGTCCATCTCTGCTGGCCCTGCCGGCAGTTTGGCCGTCTGCCCGTCTGCCGCTCCCTTGGCTGCCCATCAATCAGCCACGAACATACGTAACATCGTTTGATTGTTTTGCAGTTAACGATTGATAAATGAGGCGTTTGCCCGAAAGATGCGACGCGCCGCACCGCGCAGCGCCTTAATTGCCCAACAATGAGCCGCTGGACCCCACCAGCTGCACTAGTTTGCCCTTTAACTGACTTTTGATTTTGCTGTTCATGTCTGCTTCTGCTTCTTCTTAGTCTTTTTCATTATTATTAATTTTATTTGTATTATTCTTTTTTTTACTTTTAATGTATTACTGCTCTCTGCTGCTGTTGCCGTGCAGTTCTCACTTTCGTTGGTGTCTTTGTTTAAAGCGTGTTTATTGAACCGGTTCCGACCCTGGCCAGCTGACCAGCTGTTAACGCAGCGGCTATAACTGTCCGAGCAACGGGTTTACTTAACCAAGAGTCAATTAACTATGTTCTGCATGTACATATAACCTATATGGAAGATAAATTCATAAACAGACTCTATAGATCATTGAATACATGGTGAATCTATGTATATTAACTCTATTATATAGATCACATATCTATGCGCATAATCAGTACAAAATCTTGACTTTGCTCACATACAAATAGTTAGAGTTAGAGTATTTAATCAGCGGCTTGCCGTCATCTATAATAATATTCATAATACGTACGCACAAGCATTTTTTTTCATATGGTGCCATATGCTAATTTCGTGCTGTTGTAGAATTCATTTGACGTATGGAAATTGATGCGCACACCTTATCAGGAATCTACAATCAATACACAAACATACATATACTCGATATAGATGTATATTTACGGTCATCTTTTAGCATTTAATACATGAGATCAGTGATCGGATCGGATTTTGACTTGCTGCTTGACTGGTGACTGAAAGCCATTCTCGTCCGCCAGATATCTGAGCTCATAGTGGACGCCATTGGGCTCCACCCAGTGGATGTTGCCCTGTACAGCAATGGCCTCCAGATCGTTGCCGGCGTGCTTCAACTCGGTCGTCTCTCGGCGCGAAATGCCGTCGATCGTCTCGTAACTGAGGCGAAACACACATTTCTTATTACCAAATACTTGCGATTTGTTGCCACTGGGAAGTGCCTCGGCGTAATGCCAAATGCAAATCGAACTGACCACCAGAATGATAAGGCCGAGCGTCTTGGGTCTGATCATGACTGGCAACGGCTCCAACTCTACTGCATCGCTGCGGCCGAGTGACTAAAATTTTGCATTGCAAAAATATTTACTTGTTTGCATATTGTCAGCAGATCGAAACAAGATCGCAATTAATTGGATGCAAATTATATTAAATTTGGAATAAGTTTATTATACAAAAAACTGGAGACATTTATTTATTATTTTTTATTATATTTCAATAATAAATTAAGACAATTTTATTATAGGAAATCTTTTTCAAAGCGAGTTATGATAAACCAAAGTATAGATAGAAATATTTTATATTATCATATGAAAATAATATCATATAAATACACAATTTTCTACCCAGCTTTTGAGTCTTTATGTGCATATTTGAAAACTATTTAGAAATTTGTATTTAATTTAAGTTGATTTAAAAAGTCTGAAAATTGTCTGAAGCTGCAGACGAACAACACATGTTGATGCCAAACGCAAACAAGCTCTGCAAATGCCAGATAAAATATGCGATGCTGAAATTTCAGAGATTCGATTTAATGATTTCAGCATTTCACTTGCGCTTGAGCTAAATACGAGTGACCCCGTTAGCCGTTAGTAATGATTACATCTATATATCCATTTGTCTATCTGTGGCTATCCCAATTCACGCCTAGCTGACTGGCTGGCAAAGAAAGACAATGCAAAAATCATTGGGTGAGGTTTGGCTGCAAGCAATCAAAGCCAATTGCCAAAAGATAAACCAAGCCACGTTAAGTAACAAAGGTTGGTCGATGGCAGGAAAACGGGTTTACGAGTGCGCGTACATATACTTATATACTTCTTTTTGTTTTATTATTTTTTGGGAATTTTTAAGGGAATTTTTCGACAAGACTCTGACTATAAATTGGCCCTTGCGTTTACGTTTGGCATGCACTGACTGCAAGCTCCTTGTACGTATCACAACACAAACTATCAAGCACCAAGCACCAAGCCCCAGCAACCTCCAATCAGCAAGATGAAATACTCGTACGCCTTTGCCGCCGCTCTCGTTTGCCTGGCCTGCGTCTCGGTACAGGCAGCACCGCCCGCCGCTCAGGAAGAGGCGCAGGTGCTGCGCTACGAGTCGGATGTGCAGCCAGAGAGCTATAAGTTTAGGTAAGTATCGCTCGTCGCGGAGACTGTGACTGTGTCAAGGTCAACAAAACGAAAATGAAAACTGGTTTCTCTTACTCTCTTTCTCACTGCGGTTCATCTTCGACGGTAGCAGCTTGGATACAAGCGACAAAGCACATTATGAGGAGGGCCAGCTGAAGAACGTGGGCACCGACCACGAGGCAATCGCTGTGCGTGGCTACTACACCTATGTGGGAGACGATGGCAAGACCTACACGGTCAAGTATGTGGCCGATGAGAATGGCTTCCAGCCAGAGGGCGAGCACTTGCCCCGTGCCGTTCAATAAGCACACAGTGCACAGCAGTCAACAGACGGCGCTCAGTCATGCAGCACCCATATGTTAACTAGGTTTAAGATCAAACAAAATCATTTCTCAAGCAACGCTAGCAAACAAACAGCGAAAACAAGCTCATTGTCATGTTGAATAAAATGCCACCGGTTTCTCTTCCATCTCAATTAACTGTGTTTCAACGAAATATCTAGCCAGATTGACTAACTGATGGATGATTGACGCTTCGCCAAAGCAAGAGGTCCAGACTTAACAGATTTTAGTTGGTATCTCGTATTAATCGCAAAATCTAAAATGTTATTGCAATTGAAGGGCCACTGCCTGGTTGGCTGCTTCACGATTGACGGTATTGGGTTTGATTGACTGGTTGTATGTTTTATTGTATCATTCCGAAATATGCATTGTTTGCTTAATAGCTATTTGTAAAGTTAAAAACACCAAAAGAGTTTATAAAACAATACATTTATTTAAAAGTTCAACTTTGAAGTTTTTAGGCAACGGGCAAATGAGCACCCTGTGGCTGGAAACCGTTCTCATCGGCAATGTAGTTAACAGTGTAGGTTACACCATCGTCAGCAACGAAGCTGTATGAGCCCTTGACGGCAATAGATTCATTCTCTGTGCCAACGTTCTGGAGTTGACCTTGAGCTTCAATTTGAGTACCATCACTCAACTTCAATCTATATTGGGAATAGTCAAGATTAGCGAATGCTTAAGTATTCTCACAATGCGTCACACTCACGAGTTTTGGAAGCTATCGGGCTGGACATCGGATACCTGGCGCTCGATCTCAACCTCTACAGGGGTTGCCACGGCCAGGGCGAAGAGAGCAACGAAGACGATCAGGAACTTCATGTTTAGACGGATGTGTAGTGCGTTTGAGATTTCAAAAAACCTGATCAGGCTAAAAATTTTAAAATCTGCATGCAAATTAATTTATGCTGCCAAAAATAGAATAGTTAAGCAAATACTAGATTACCAGACAGAACTGTTTTATTATGATAATAATATAACCGGTTAAATCTTTATTAATATATGCCTTTCGGACTTGGTGTATCAAACACACGCACATAGGACAACTTAGCATAGCCTAGTAGGTCAGGATACGAGACTTTGCAAATAAATCAGAGATTACAAATTAGGCATCATTTTCTATTGAAGGCTCTAACTACTAACAATGCCTTCGCAGACCTATACCTATACCTATTTCACCACTAGAAGCTACTCGGAAAATAAAAATAATTTATATATTATGCTGATAACTTGAATTCAGACAGCAACAAAATGCTTTTCATAAAATGTAAATTATCATATCATTTATTATATATACATGGTTTATGTTTGTAGCCGATTCGCCTTCCGTAAAATCAACGGATAAATAAAATTGTGTCCACTTGAAGCAGTCATTGCATTAAAATCTTTATTTAGTGATATTTCAATGTACATCAAGATTTAATAAGGTAAGTGCTTGCAGAGTCAAAGCAAAAATGCTGCCCTTCGCATGAGGAGACCATAAATTGCTTTAAATGTCCTTCATTTGGGTTGATAGGGATGAAGTAGATGCTATAGCTATTATAGGTTACTGCTTCAGAAAATATTTAAATATACATACAAACAAGGCCAAAGAATAATAATGTTCACAACGAACGCCAACAGGATTTTGATTCGTTTCCACTGCAGAAGACGATTCAATGGGTCTACCAATTAAAAGCAGATTAAATGAAACGTTCAAAACTTGTCGCTGCAACGGTGCTCATCTATATGCCGTTATCTTCTACCACTATGTCGTCGGATATCAATTTAATACGAAAATGTTAATGCCAGTCAAAAGTAATTCACAGTTACAGTAGACTCCCCAGAACGATTTTTTTTTCGATTTAGAGGAGTATAAATTATCGAGACTCGACTGTACTTTAAAGTGAACAGTGGCAATACAGCTTGTAAGCTCTTCTATAAGTTTAACCGAGAGCCAATGGTAAATATTCCGCAATGCAATCCAACTTGGGACTTGATAAAGTAGCTGTTATTAGAGAAACCTAAATAATAAGGAAAGAAATAAAAAACACCAAGCAAGTTGATGAAACAATTGATTTATTTGAAGTTGACTTTGTCACTTTTTAGGCAATTGGGATATGAGCACCCTGTGGCTGGAAACCGTTCTCATCGGCAATGTAGTTAACAGTGTAGGTTACACCATCGTTAGCAACGAAGCTGTATGAGCCCTTGACGGCAATAGATTCATTCTCTGTGCCAACGTTCTGGAGTTGACCTTGAGCTTCAATTTGAGTACCATCACTCAACTTCAATCTATATTGGGAATAGTCAAGATTAGCGAATGCTTAAGTATTCTCACAATGCGTCACACTCACGAGTTTTGGAAGCTATCGGGCTGGACATCGGATACCTGGCGCTCGATCTCAACCTCTACAGGGGTTGCCACGGCCAGGGCGAAGAGAGCAACGAAGACGATCAGGAACTTCATGTTTAGACGGATGTGTAGTGCGTTTGAGATTTCAAAGGTAACTATAACTGAGATCACAGATTGGTGGAGTATTTATAGGTGGAGCAAATAAAAAACTGAAAAAAAAAAAAAAAACAATGCATGCAAATAATTTATGCAAATAATTTATGCAGCAAAAATTGAAAAAGTTCAATCAAACTAGATAAACTGGCAAAAACATGCAATCAAAAATGCCTGATTATCATAATAATATAACCAGTAACAGTTATACTAATTTTTTCCTATCAGTCTGGATCTTCTTAACATGTATAATTAGAACTAATTAGCATATATAAGTAGGTCAATTTATTAACTTAGGCACATTACTTAATCTCTTATTGTCCTCAATGAATACGTAACCTAACGATACTAAACTAAACAGAGACGTAATTTTATATTCTCTATCTGACAGGGCTATCTTAGCAGGACAACCCCCAATAGATGTCAAGCAGAATTAATATTCACAAATTCGAAATTGAAAACCAGGATTTGACCTTCTCAGCGACTAAGCAGTCGAACATCAGCTTTAACAATCCATATATTATGAATAATTTATTTATATTTCAAGCCGAAAACTTGCTACTAAACAAAAAAGAGATATAGAAAATAAACAATAAATTGAAATAAAATTTTTTTTTTAAATCACACAAAACTCAACAAAAAGTAGAAAAGAATAGAAACATTTTTTTAATAAATTTTGCTTGAAGATAAGATATAAAAACATAACATAAAACATTTATTTATTTATTTTGTATATGTATAGGCATACATCTATATATATATATATATATATATATATACAAATAAATAGATGTATGCATATACATATACAAAAAAAAAATAAATAAAAAAAATATATATGTATTTTTATATGTAAATATTTATTTATAATTTATAAATTATATAAAAAAATATATATAAAATAAAATAATTTATATTATCATATGCATAAACGTATATATTAATATAGATAATTTTGCATTTTATTCTGATTGGCTTTGACACAGATTTCAATTACAAATTCGTTTGGGTGTAAAATGTGTTGCTTTTGATTTCCGGTGCAGTCAAGAGTTATTGAAAAAAGATTAATTTGTTTTAATAGGTATTAGTATGTATATGCAAATATGCGTATATACAAAAAATGTATATACATATGTATGTATATAAATATGAATATTTCGATGATAATTTGGACTTGTTTTCATTGAGCTTTGATGCTGTAGGGTAAAAAAGCTTTGACTGTGTGGGGATGTCTATCTGAGATATGTCGAAAATGAAATTGAAGCTTTTTGATTGATTCACGAAAAATGCAAATTCGTCGCAATGATGATCATGATTATTGAGTTGATTATGATAAACGTGGCATATCATAATGATGTCTGTGATATTTCCTATGAACATCTTTGTTTTGTTTGCCTTAGAAGTTTTTGTCATTATCGATTATTGGTGTTGCTGTTGTTGTTGTTGTTATGGCTGTCTTGACGTTGAGTTTTGTTTTGTTTTTGCGTTTCACACGCAGACTAGAGAGACCTGTTGGTAATTTTTTCAAGCCAATTTGTTAGCTGATGCGCTTGAGCTGTGTAATTAGTCATTTTTATTTATTTTTTTTCATCGGATTTTGGACAAACTTTTCTTCATTTATATCGTATTGTAGTCATTTATTTGGTGGACACTCAGTATTGGCTATTTCGGGTATAAAAGGCCCCTGGACAGCCATTGTAGACATCACAAATCAACAACAGTTCACAGTCCGTAGCTCGTGTTCGCAATTCGAAGCCAATCAATATGAAATATACCATCGCTATCGTCTTCGCCGCCCTCCTGGCCGTTGTCCTGGCTGCTCCACTCGACAATAGCAAGGATGCAAAGACTTTGCGCCTGGAGTCCGATGTCCAGCCCGCTGGCTACAAGTTTGGGTAAATTAAGAACCGAAATTGACCAACACAAGCGCTTCTCTAATCACATTTGTTGCCATTCCTCAACAGCTGGGAGACCAGCGACGGCCAGAAGCACGACGAAGAGGGTGTCCTGAACAATGCTGGCAGCGAGAACGAAGCGATCTCTGTCCGTGGTTCTTTCTCCTTTACCGCTGACGATGGCCTGGTCTACACTGTCAACTATGTGGCCGATGAGAACGGCTTCCAGCCAGAGGGCGCCCATTTGCCCACTGTTCCAATTGGCCTCTAAATTAGCTAACTTTCATCACACAAGAGCTGTTCTTACTTCCTAGAAGTTGAATTTATATATTTTATTTAATAAAAATGGTTTAATACAAGCATCAATTGAACATCCAATCCAACTTAAACTCCAACTCCGAAGATCAAGATATAGAAGCTGCATTTGTGATACTCTATATAGACATAATGTAGAAAGCAAGAGGTTCCCTTTAAGGAGCTGCGATTCCATTATACGCTTCATTGCTATACATATAGAAAATATACACAAACATAAGCACAAGGTCGGCTTACTACGCAGTTAAAGCAGCTACTATTGGAACTTTACTATGAGAGCTATGTAAATATAACTGTTCTTTCAGATGCACCTTGATTACATTTTCAGAACGTGGTAATGACATTTTGTCCAAGCACAAATCTGCAGTATTTCAACTATATCAAGATGTACGAAATATTTGTATTTATTAGGTCAAAAGTTGCAGTTGATATCTTCTTTGATATTCAATATATTATTGTTGATAATATGATCTCATAATGCGGGATCGCCGGGAGGAACGGTCATTTCGAAGGAAAATATATTTTTTTTTATGATTTCTGCCATGGCTCTTTCTGCGTCTTACATATTTTTTCTTAAAGCTATTATATTGGGTATAAAATATATGTAGGAAGTCACTAGCCATTGTAGTTGACGTTTGTGCGAATGGGGTGTACCTGATTAAATTTATTCACCTCATCAGTTATCATCTATATCAGCATCCATAACATGCTAATTATGATCATCTTCATCACTATTTTCATATCTTCATTATCATCCTCATCATTATTTTGTCCATCATCCCATCACCATTATCACATTCCGAATCAACCACGCATATACAGACAGACATCATTTGCGTCATATGTAAATTAGTTTGTTATTATTCTATTAATTTTTTATTTTACTAATTATTAATATTATTTCCATTTTCTACACGGTATGCGAAAATAAGAGAGATAGAGAAAGAGAGTAAGAGAGGTGAGAGAGATGGTGCACGATGTCATTAGTGTCTCAGTAGCTGCCCCTGTCTATATTGTATACTGTCTTAAATAAAGAATTTTACTACATTCTGATAATCTTCGTACTCTACCTAGTTGAACTCATAAGAAAAATGTCAGAGACTACTTTTACAAGCTTGGTTAATCAATAATCATATTTATATAACTTATAAAACAACTGATAAAATTGATTAATATCATTTTGCAAAAATATATATGTACATATACATAAGTATGTATTTATATCTATGTTATACGTACATATCTATTTAAATGTATTCATTTACTATTTATGTGCATTTTAAGTTGTGAATTTTTGGTCAGCTCTTGGCACTAAACTAGTTTTTCACCTTTGTTCGGCCAGCATCTGATTTGCTATAAATACCCAGGCACACAGCCCTCTAAGTCACGTTTATCTTTGAAGTCTCAAACGCGCTACACATCTACTCCAACATGAAGTTCCTCATCGTCTTCGTTGCTCTCTTCGCCCTGGCTGTGGCAGCTCCTACTTCAGACAGCGATGCCGAAGTTCTGCGCCAGGATCAAGATGTTGGCATTGACAATTACAAGTACAGGTAAATGAAGCGCACATGAAGGGATTCCTTAAGCTTTTACTTATCCGCGGCTTTCTCTAATACAGTCTGGAGTTGAGCAATGGTAACAAACAAGAGGCCCAAGGACAACTTAAGCAAATTAACAGCGAAGAATCAGCTATTGTCTCTCAGGGCTCGTACAGCTGGGTTGATACTGAGGGCCAGAGACACACCATTACCTACGTTGCCGATGAGAATGGCTTCCAGCCACAGGGTGATGATATTCCCGTCGCACCAACTGCCTAAGCGAAGTTGAGCTTCTTAAATAAATTGATTGTTTTATAAATTCTGTTGATGTTTTTATTCGGCAAAGGGTAATTTCATTTCAGCACTCAAATTCAGCGCATGTGACTTATTTCTACTCAATCAGTTCCAATGATAATGAAGGCAGACATAATCGATTTATAAATTTTTCAAAATAACCGGTTACCTATATGTAAAACAAGTTGTAAATTAATAAGATATGGATTTGAGGTGCCATTCAGTGTCGACAGCTCATCAGAGTCAGCTGCTTGCTTCTGCATTTTTTTCTTTTTTCAGGCTCAGCTTGGCTTCCAGAGGCGACAATTAACACATTTTGGCCTCAACATAGATAACCGCGAAAAAAGTAGAAAAAACAATGTTTATATAAACAAATTAAAGTGTTAATTGCATTAGCTGCTCTTGTCGCCAGCTGATATAAAAAGGCGCTCGCCTACCCAGCAGCACACAACATTATTATCCGCAGTCCAAGTATGAAGTGCGCATTAGCCATCGTCTGCCTCGGCCTTTGTGTGGCCCTTGCCACAGCCGCACCCACAAATGATGCCACAATTGTCAGCCAAACGGCTGACGTGAGGCCGGATGGCTACTCCCTCCAGCTGGAGACAAGCGACGGCACCAAGCGCTTAGAGGAGGCAATCCTGAACAACATTGGCACCGAGGATGAGGCCATCTCCGTCAAGGGCGCGTTCTCCTATGTGGGCGACGATGGCGTCACCTACGAGGTTAACTTTGTGGCCGATCAGAATGGCTACCAGCCCGAGGGAGCACACATACCAAAAGCTTAAATCTAAGTTACAGTTCTTATATAATAATCAATAATAAATATAAAGCATACCATAGAATGCATGATGAATTCATTATAAAGTTTAACACCTTTCCATTTTAGTTATTTATTTTTTATTTTTATATTTTATTTTTTTTATATAAAATCAAACATTATTTATAATTTGCATTTGTAAATGCTTTTCGAGTCTGCTGGCAACCATGTTGAGATGAGAATTCAAATTATAGAGACACATAGTTTGTTGATTATTTTGTCACCTTCATGCAATCTGTTCTTTCTGAGCGCTGCTCTAAATTCTATTTCTAGTCTCTGGCACACCCAAGCCAGATTCATACCATTTATATATTTTAACTTATATATATTTAGCACAAAAAAGCAAAATATATATAAGTTAAATTTTCTGTGGCTGATCATAAATTGCTTTCGACAGCTTTAGAGCCAGCTAGCATCAATATATTTTGAAGGCACTGTTAGCAGTTACCAGTGCTTGGTTGAATTATGAGGCAAACTGAAATCGGTTCGATTATTTAGTCTGGAACGAGTATTTAGCAGTCCGTTCTAGCTGCTTAAATAATAAACATAAATATCGTAGCGAAATTCATTTTTAATGCGATTAACAATTACAATGCACGACACAAACTTCACTGACTGACTGACTGACTGGCTGATTGAATGATTGATTGAAGAATAATGAATGATTGACTGTTGCACAGCACAAACAACATGGACTCGAACTTCTTCCCTCTCTTGCTATCTCGCTCTCGCTCTCGCTCTCGCTCTTTCTCTCTCTCTTTCTCTCTCATTATCCATGTGGGTTATCCAGGTAGTTTACTTGGGCAGATGCGCGCCTTCCGGCTGGAATCCGTTCTCGTCGGCCACAAAATTGATCGTATAGGTCTGTCCGTCGGGAGCCACCCAGCTGACGGAGCCACGCACCGATAGGGACTCGTTTTCGGTGCCCGCATTATTTATAACCGCCTCCTCGGTGCGGGTGGTGCCATCGCTCAGTTTGTAGCTGAACTTGTAGCCGCCAATGCCAATGTTATCCGATTCGTATTCCACAACCTCGACGTCGTTCTGTGGACGAGCGCTGCAGTTGGCGGCAGCCAAGAGCAGCAGAGCAGCGACTAGCATCTGTTCAAGGATTGGGAAGGTTGATCGATTATTCGTGTTGCCTGTTATCGATTAGAGGCTATCCATTTACCATTTTCACCATCTTGTCGAGAATTTCGTGCGTTTGTCTGTGTTGGCGTCTGAACTATCGAGCGTCCAATGATGCTAATGCCGCATCTTCACTGCACTTATATAGTGCCCGCACACTCGCAGAATTTGCCAACGTCATAAATTTTTGCACAATTGTATGGCCAAAGACATACATAGACACGGCTCTCGCGGTCGTCCGGTAATGTATTTAATTTGCCAACAGTTCACCAATAGCCCCCAGCCGCCAGCCTCAGCCAGAAGTCGCTGCGACAAGTAACATTTAAAGCGAATCTCTGGCGCGACATTACCAAATCCGCATTCTGGCTGCACCAACTGCCCGATGCACTTGAAGCAAATATATTGATTGAAGACTAAGTACTATAGGTTTTAGCACTGAATAGCCAGTCAAGGATTTGGCTTGTGAGATAGTTGAATCAATGATTCGAATGTAAATGCCTATTCAGATGTTCCACTCAAGGACTCTTAACTCAAAAATTATATTCAATTTTCATTTGAGACTTGACATTAATTATTTAAGCTTCTATTTCCTTTCTCAATAAATATTTCATACATATATTTCGTTTTTCATTCCCTGGTATAAGTTCTATGAATATCAAAATATTTTCCTACTTTGCGAAGTGTATTAAAAATTTGATTGAATATTTTGGCATGCATCTGAATGTTAGTTAAATGAATTTACGCATTGTCTTTTATGGTATATGTAAAGACCGTACTAACTGATGGTTTATTGACCAAGTAACACGATGATAAATTTATTTGAATGCATAATAATTTCAGATGCGATTCTGATCGTTGTCAATGAGATGGCAACAGTTTAACAGTTAAGAGGGCCGCAAGTTCACATCAAATTCAAAACTCTATATATATATGTATTAATATATGTATATATAGACAGATGTTGAATCTACTGGCAAATCGGTAAAAGCTAAAGCGACTTGACTCTTGACATATGCAACGGCCTTTGCAGCCAGCTTCGATTGATGTATTGCAAATGCAGCTCTCTCACATATACATATGTGTGTACATCTGTCGGTATGTGTGTGTGTGTGTGTGTGTGTGTATACATTCCACCTTAGTTGACCGCTATAGCGGGGATGGCTGTTGCAGCAGCACAAACCGAAGAAGAAGAAGCTACAAATTGGCAAGCCAGTCAATCGAGTTTTTGACTACGGCGACCTTTTATACTCAATACCCAAAGCTTTGTACAACCTCTTAAATGTTGATCTATACACAGGACATTCTCCAGCTGACATTGATCATAAGATGAATATAAATACATATATGTATGTACGTATAATGTTAACATACATATTATATAACGGTATGTATAATCAATTTATGTTCCCAAAAGTCCAAGTTTAGTTTAAAATAAGCAAGGATGTACATTAGAAACTATCCATTCTTCTTCATCTGCTTCTGTTGCTCATAATATTTCCAAGCAAATCGGATTTTAGTCAACTAATGATAAAATAATGTACTATTTGCACTTGACACATATGAAGAGAGAACTTTACGTATGATAAGCAGGATATCAGATGTCAGTTCTATAAACAACAAATTACCCTTTGTCGAATAAAAACATCAAGAGAATTTATAAAACAATCAATTTATTTAAGAAGCTCAACTTCGCTTAGGCAATTGGTGCGACGGGAATATCATCACCCTGTGGCTGGTAGCCATTCTCATCGGCAATGTAGTTAATAGTGTGTTTCTGGCCCTCATTGTCAACCCAGCTGTACGAGCCCTGAGAGACAATAGCTGATTCTTCGCTGTTAATTTGCTTAAGTTGTCCTTGGGCCTCTTGTTTGTTACCATTGTCCAACTCCACACTGTATTAGGGAAAGCCGCGGATAAGTAAAAGCTTAAGGAATCCCTTCATGTGCGTCATTTACCTGAACTTGTAACCGTTAATGCCAACATCTTGTTCCTGGCGCAGAACCTGGACATTTTCGGATTGAGCAGGAGCTGCCACAGCCAGGGCGAAGAGAGCAACGAAGACGATGAGGAACTTCATATTTGAGTGGATGTGTTGCGCGTTTGAGACTTCAAAGGTAACCGTGAGTTATAGGGCCAGGCAGTGGAGTATTTATAGTAAGTCAGCCGATGGTCGATTAATGTGGACAACAAAGACGAAAAACTAGTTTAATGCCAAAAGCCGAAAAAACTTTATAAATTAAAATGCACATATGTATATAAGATATATATAATTGGTATTCAAAAACTTTTTATGCTTATGTAAATCGAGGGCGTCACTGATCTCGCCTTAGCAAAAGGCCATTTTATCTTTAGTGGTGTATAGTAAAATTTGTGCATCTACAGGTTCTACGCAAATAGTTTCTATCCGTATATATTCTCGATTTCTCTTTCCGTTTTTAATATCACTGTCCCTTTTCAGATGTATATATGTACATATATATTTATATATATAAGCAAATACACATACAGCTGCTAAAATGTGCTCAGATCAGGTTGCTCGCATCTTCAAGGTCATCTGAGCAGCCAGATCTTGGCCAGACTTTAGATATAAGAAACGCAGACAGACAGATGGGCGGATTGTGTTTTGGTTACCGGTTCTTCAAATGTTCGACGACATCTGCTTCTTCTTCTTTTTTATTTTTCTTTTATTTGACTTTTTTATTTATTTTGACTCTACTTCTTAGTTTGGTATAGCTTTGGCTACATCGTCTCGTAGACGCTAGCTAAATTAGCACTTTAGCGTTAATGGCAATGTCTTAAAGCCAAGTTTTGTATAATTTTCCCTGCTCTCATCCCTCGCCGCGCCTTCCACTACGCACTAGACCATCCGAATAGATCTATGTGCGTATTGCAATTTCAATATGCAAATGTCACGCTCTTGCGTCAAGCGCTGTATGAAATCGTCTTTAAAATTTCATTTGTTACTTACATTGAGTATTCAATTTAGCGGAGACCCGGGCTGTAAAACATCTGTTGCAGGAGCGCACGAATCAGCTAATTGCGAATTGTATATTTGAATTTTTCTGCATACTTCCAATATAGGAGTGAAGATCAATTTTAGGCCAAGAGTATTGTCGAGTCTGTGTATATTTATATTTAGTCATATCCAAGTTTAATCCCAGAACTTTTACTTAATTTCTGTGATTATGGACTGCCGTTCCATCAACGCTCGATGGAGCATGTCGTTTTTTACGAAATCATAGGAGTATCTATATTTTTTGCCAAACTTTATGCACCCTAAATCTTCTCATTTTTCCCAGCACAAAAGTATGTAGCAAAAAATTTAAATTTTGAATATAATGCTCAGCGAGGAAGTATGCGTTAATTTTTACCAAAAAGAAAAAAATTAATTAATAAAAAAAAAAATAAAATAAAAACAAGTAAGAAAGCTCTAGTCGAGACTGCTCGACTACGAGATACCCTGAACCCTCCGAGCAACAGCCATTTCAATAATTTTTAGTGTCATTCAGCTTAAACAAACACACACACACACGCAAACATATACATAGACACCCATAGGCACGCACGCATTAACAGGCATGGGCTGCAGTGTGGGCTTACTATGGGAACTTAATTGTTCAATAACTTTTTTTCTGGACGTACGTTCTTCATGAAACTTTCAGAATGTTGTTTTATCATTACTATGCGTATATTTGCCAAAGCTCAAGTCTCTAGTATTTGAAATACGCCTTTTACAGAGATGAGGGTAAGGGGGTGGATATAGGGGTGGGGGGTGAATTATAACAAAAACCGAAATTCTATCACGTGCAGTCGAGTCAACATTTAAAATTTGGAGACTTTAGCTCTAAAGGTGTAGGAGATATAATTTTATAACTGGTTTTCGATAAGGTTTTTGATCGATAAAAAAATAACGGGATGAGTTATCGATTTTTAGTGATAAACTCGATATGCGCGCGCTATATACGAGCATTTTAAAAAAAAGTTGAAGTCTCTAGCTTCTATATCTTCAGAAATCGACGCGTTCATACATACGGACAGACGGACAGACGGACATGGCTAAATCGATTCAGTTTGTCGCCCTGATCAAGAATATATATACTTTGTGGGGTCTGCCACGCCTCCTTCTCCCTGTTACATACTTTTAACAAAACCATTATACCCTGATTTCCCATTTTCAATGGGTTCAGGGTATAATAAATAAATAGAAAACAATATAAAGTCAATAAGAAGAGAGGTCTTCTCGCCAATGCACGACTATGAGATACCCCCATTTAGTTCACAATATACTAAATTGTAGTAAAAGACTAAATCATTTCATTAAAAAAATCCCCATTAATGCAAAAATAACGAGATTTATGATATATAACGTATAAATCCAAGCACATTAAATATGTTAATTTGATCGATAATCAGGAGTAAGGTTGTGCTACTAAGCATCAATACATTGATTCATTCCAATATAATATAAATAAAGTAAGCGAGCTGGAGTTTATGAACTGAGCCATAAACTAAACAAACACTATTTTATTATATTATTTTTACTCAATACTTTATTGAATTGCGTTATGTTGTGTTTAAACACTAAAAAACATTTGTAGCGTAAAAAGATTTAAACTTAACACACATTGGCTAATAAAAATTCTACCAAAACCGCGCTTAACATTTCACAAAGAGTAATGGGAAATGCCTCACATCTCTCCCTCTTTCACTTGCTCTCACTCTCACTCTCGCTCTCTTTCTGTCACTTAGCCAGCTAGCGATGAGAGAGACTTGGGCGAGAGTTTGCGATTCTTAACACCCGGACGCCGTGATGGCCTTGCGTTACGAGCATACTTGTTGGCATTCCTTATTTCCTCAGGTGTGGAATTAGCGTTGATCAGCTCGCCCAGCTCATCGCGATGCGTGCCATTGGACAAAGTGTAACTGAAAGGGAATACAATTTAAGCAACTCTCTCTCTCTCACACACTCTCTCTTGCTATATTGCAGTTAGACTCACCCATACTCGTAGCCCCCTAGGGTGGGTATGTATTTGAATTGCTCGATAAGTAGATCGCCCAATTGTATCTCCAGCACACTGTTAGGCGAATAAGATGCACCAACTCCACTCTCTGTACTCCATAAAATGTGGGCTATGAAGAGTAACAGCAGACAGCTGCTTACAGTTTTACGCTGAGCGGCCATAGTGTTCGATAGCTGCAACCGTCCTCTGTCACAGCTAGCTGTGAATTGATTGCAGAGCCCGTCGAAGGGGCACATAATGTGGCTACGATGCCAACGATGCTCAATAAAGCGCTGAGTAAGGCCCAAACTGCTGCCATCACACGATTGCCTAACATACATATGCATAAGGAAAGCAGCTAAAGGTAAAAACAAGAAAGAATATTACCGTCGGGTGGTACCGACCATAAAATACTCGTTCACTAAAAATCAGTTACGTCATTTTTGGTAAATCACAAGAGAGAGTCTGCAGTAACTTTATAAGTATATAGTAGTAACGCCCATTAGTTGAGTAAGTGTTCAAAGTGATTGACGCGCCGGAAGGAAGGAAGATCGGGTAAACAACGATTCGAACCGGACAAAAACTAATATACCCTTTCACTTCGCAATCGAACATAACATATAAGACCAACAACCAACCGACTAACCGCACCACGCAGCATGATGAGCCGACAACAAAATTGATTCGAAATCATTAAAAAAAACCTAAAAGACCTCAATGAAAAGTTCAGATGCTCTAACATACATATATGAAGAGGGAATTTACAAAGTAATAAAGTATGGCATGCCTTGATCGCTAAAAGCTTGAACATTATACAAATTCTTAATTATGCTCGATCTGATGTGTATGATTATTCTCTACGCATACAGCGCGCATTAATCAAGCGCTCTGTCAAGCTGAGCTTTAAGCTTTGATTATCATAATACTAGAGCAGTCAGTTGAGAGCTTTCAAATTATTGATCTAAAGAAAGCTATGCAGCTTTGACGGCTTTTTAATACCCTAAAAAATGACACGATAGCAGATGAGCTATATTATATATATATTCTTATGCATTGATATTATTTTTCCCATAATGTCAGCTACGAGAAATTCTGATTCAACCGAATATTATTGTATAATGGATATCTACTAGTCAATCACTTTCTCTGATTTTATTTTTAATATTTTAGATCACACTTTTGTTTATACACATATTAGATCTCTAAACTTTATCCTTCGCCGATTTCACCTTGTGCGCTGTCACATAGGGCTGAAATCCATTTTTGTTCGCTTTATATAACACCTGATACTCGTAGCCATCGGCCGATATGAAGCTGTAGCCACCGCGATACTCAACAGATTTGGGGGTCGACTCGCTCTCCGGCTGTTCAGTTAGCTGCTGATCCGGATTCACTTTGACTTTGTAGGTAATATCCTCCGAGCGATGATAGCCATTCTCTGTCTGAAAGCTATAGAGATTCTTTGAATATGCATAGATCTATAATGTGAGAATGTTATACAGCCTACCCGAAATGCAGTTCCTCCTGACGCTCTTCGGCCTCTTCAGCCAACGCCAGCGATAGCAGCAGTAAAGCTACACTCAACTGTACCTGAAAAGGGAGTGAATTGAGAAAGGGAGTGAAATGAAAACAAATGCATCATTCTATCTTCAGCTTACGAATTTCATTGCACTGATCTATTAATATATGTATATGACTTTAATTATGAATATCCTCTCAAGAACTCGATCTAATTATTCTCTTAGTTCAGTCTAATCGTCTTCGTTTCTGAATGTTAACTGATGCCAGCGAATGCGAATGATTATTGCCAGTGGCTCAGATGAGCAAATCAGCCGAAATAAGTCTAAAAGATAATGAAAACAAATATATCTGAGCGGCCAGCCTTTGTGATGCCGATTGCGTCATAGTTTATGGCTCAACTTTTGTTCTCAGTCAAAACCCCAAAAAAAGAAGGAAAAAAAAAAAAAAAAAAAAAAAATAACAAAAATAACAATAACAACAGAACATGAAGAAAGCTAACTAAAGCATTTGAAGCGGTTTCGGGCTGTATTTTTTTTATAATTAATCAAAAATGGGATGGATAGTTTACATCAACTCAAATATTCGAACCTTGTTTGAGTTGTATTTCAAGACAAGTGCTTAATTTATGTTATAATCTTTTAATGTGCCTAAGGCAGAAATAATTTGAATTTGTTCTTCATTTGTCCTCTAAAATCTATGCAAAGTTCTTGGCACACCAATGAAGCGATTAAATAACTGAAGCGATTGTTGTGTATGTGCTTTTAATTCATTTATTTCTGGTTCTTTTTTGTGTTTTGAATAAGTTTGTATTTGTCAATAAAATTATAATGATCTTATATTTGTTTACAGCTTAAAGTCATTGCTTAACATAATTTTGTTTTCTAAATATTAGCAACATATATTTTTTAGAATATTTTAGAATATTTTTAAAACTTTTTCTTAAAACATAAAATCGTATATGCAAATCATTTTCTAAAAAAATACGTATTTCTTTAAATTGTTATTCTTAATTTTTGTAAATTAATTTTATTTTGTATTTCTTATATATTAATAATTCAAATAAGAAATTCATCGAAAACATAATCAACGATAAATGATATTTCCAGGAATCGATTTGAGTACTCCACCCTTAACTAGGCTAATCAACAGTTGCTCGAACTCCCGCGAATCGGATATACATATACTGATATGCACATTTGGGCTGTCAATGTGGGCTGCGAATAATTTATCAAAGGGTCCGAATCAAAATGTTTATTTAGGCGTGCAGAGTAACTTAATCGGCGCCGTGGTTGAAGCGGCCGAAGCGCCAGAAATCGCAATTAGATTGTTGCGCTCTGTCAAAATGCATTTCATGAAGTTGAGAATCAAGGTTTCGCTTTTTGGCAATGCGGGCGCGAAATATGCGCAATGGGTGCGTGGCGAAACGTCGAGCCAATATGACTCCGATAGACCGACAATTGTTGGTTTTGGCAGCCGGTGCAGCGCTTGGTGCTAGCTGGAGTGGTGGTTAGTTGGTGGATTGTTGGTGGTTTTCGGTGGTTGCTAGCCAACTGCCCAACTGCTAGCTGGGCAACAGCTGACGCTGACGCTGACGCTGACAATCGCTGAACAGGTTCAAAAATCCACAGCGCCTGGGAAGCCGTCAGCTGCGCGCCAGCACATTACAAGTAGAACAAGCTGGCAACAACACTGCCATTAGCTAGGCCAATGCCAGTGCCAATCTGCCAGCAGCAGGACCAGAACCAGAACCTGAACCAGAATCCAGTTCAGGGTTGCCAAGCAATACAGCAGCAGCACCACCACCACCACCACTGCCCAGGCAATATTAGCGGCATCACCGTCTGCATTTGTTGGTCTGAGCTGAGCCTGGGCAAAAAGTTAATAGACGATTGACTAAAGCCGACAACTCCAGGGGCTTAGCACCCTTCTTCACCTTCGCCCCGCCCCCATTTGGGACAGGCAAAGTGCATTAGAGTAGTTGCCAAACATACAGGGGGTGGTTGCCGCTGCCGCTGCTGCTGCAGGTGTTGCCTGTGCCGTGCCTGATCCTTATCCCTTTCCATCTCCCTTCATAGCTTTGTTCTGTTGAGGCCTAGCGGGTTTTGTTGTTTTTGGCGATTAGTTGCGGAAATGTAAGATTTTTAGTTTGTCGATTTATCTAGATTTGATTTAATTGCTAACTATTTCAGCGTAATTAATGATAACGAACTGAAAATTCAATTTCATCAACTGCGTTCGCTGATGCAACACAGAGAGGAGATATTTGATAAATGAATGCGCGAGCTCTGAATATTTGCTACAATAATATCTAACAGAAAGAATAAAATACAATATTTTTAAAATAATAACATTATAGCTGCTATCAAGATCTTTCGTGCAGTGCATTCGCATTGGCCCAGTTTTCGGTTTTGCATTATTTCATTTTCCGATGCAACATATTTGGCCACATGGCCACGCACGTGCCTGACCCCCAGGTGCAACAGGTTGTGGTCAAAAGCAAGTGCTGGCCATAGATATAAAAGCAGCCGTCAGTCGGCTTCGACGGGCATCAGAAGTGCATTAGCCAAATGGAACGAACAACTTTGTGGATAGTTCTGCTCATCGGCCTGCATGTGGCAGTGGCTAAGCCGGCGGGCTATCCGAGTGCGCGTCCTCCTGCAACTTATGTGCCGGCCAAGCCGCCAGCACCGAAGCCTAGGCCGAAGCCACCGAGCAGCAGCTATGGAGCACCAAAACCACCGCCAGCTGGGCCAGCGCCGAAGCCAACATATGGAGCACCAAAGCCACCGCCACCACCTGGGCCAGCGCCGAAGCCCACATATGGAGCACCACCGAAGAAGCCCCCACCAGCACCACCTGCACCACCACGCGACAGCTACGGACCGCCACCCAGTAATCCTAATCAGAGCTATTTGCCACCTTCGAATGGGGGCAATGGAGGTGGTGCCGGTGGTGGCGGAGGAGGTGGTGAAAATATACCCATTATCAAGCTGGAATCGAAAGTGAATACGGATGGCTCCTATATGGTGAGACAAGCTGGTTAACTACTAAATGAAGACTCCTGAAATTCGTTTCTCTCTGCTTCTGTAGTACGAATATGAGACGGGCAATGGCATCAAGGCGGAGGAGATGGGCTACCTGAAGAATCCTGGCGTCGAAGGTGCTGAGGCGCAGGTGGCCGAGGGCTCCTTCTCCTACAGCAGTCCGGAGGGAGAGAGCATCTCGCTGACCTACATAGCCGACGAGAACGGCTTTCAGCCGCAGGGCGATCATCTGCCCACACCGCCGCCCATACCCATCGAGATACAGGAGGCACTCGATAAGCTGGCCGCCAGTGGAGGCTGTCACGATTGCGATGACGACGGCGGCGGCGGCGGCGGCGACGCAGCCCCCGGGGGCTATGTCTATCGCAAGTAATTATATTGAGAAAACCGAACAATAAACACGGACTCGAGCCACAACCGAATAGCAACAGCAACAACAACTGGTCTTGGCCCACTTATTTAAAACAAGCAAACACCAACTCGAAATTGGCTCGAGCCAGGTGTGTCTGCCTCTGTCTTTGGCTGTGACTCTGCCTGCAAATTGGCTGGCACACTTTACATTACTTAAGGGCTGCGCAACCACAGCCCCTCCCCAGATTTGTCGCTCGCCCTATGACTACCCCCACCCCCCGGCGTCTGTGACTGTGTGACTGGCAACACATGTTTTTCGCCTTGTCCTGTTGATCGCATCGCCTCATAGTAGATATTAGCGGCGGGGTTGTTGCCTTTCCAATGATGAAAACATTAGTGTCGAAGCATATTTTACGCGGCACAGGAGCGGACTTACTGCGGCTGCAGTTGGGCCCGATGATGTGTCGAAAACTATGAAATCTATATTTATCAAATTTGATTTATAAATATGTATTAAGAAAATTCATTTGAAAAACTTGAGATTCTGTTGATATATTCATCCATTTGGGTAATCTAGACAAAATTTATATATATAAATATATTTATGTGCAGCTGTACTATATTCTTATTCCTAACTTCAAAATTAAATCTCTAGCAATCTATAAAACATTCTATAAACTGCATATATACATACATATATCCATTTTCCTCATCAAAATATGTGCCTTTCATAAAGAAAAGTCTCTGTCAGCCTTAGCTTTTCAATTTGCTACATATTTGGGCCTTTTTGAGGCCCGTCTGCTCGCTCGCTTGGCAAAAATCACGACCCACCCTAAACCACAAATAGTAAAACGATACACACCAATATATTAAGGCATTATCAATGAGGGTGGTCGGGCCGGCAAGGACGAGGGGGATGGCATTGACGAAAGCGAATGCGATTTGTATATGGTGGCATTACAGCAACAACAGCAGCAACAACAACAACAACAACAGCAACAGTACGAACAAGGACAACAAACGATCGTTTAATTTCAATTAAAAACATTTGCCTGGGCACAGCCAGCCCAAAAGCCAAAAAAAAAAAGAAATGGACAAGGGGCTCGGGCAGAGAGGGGTTTTGGGTGTGAGAGGATTAGGCAAAGGAATACGCACACTTGCTACAGGGCCGCTTAGCTTGATGCTTAGTGCTTTAGTGCCGATGTACATGATGTTGCACTTGCCGCGCACAGCCAGCTACCACCGTGCGGACCAGGACCTGGCGCAAAGGGATGCCCGCGTCCTGGTCTGAGCTGGTGCGTGCGAGCGAGAGGGCCGCAAAGTGCGTAGCTATGTCTGCGCTGGGAATTCTTGCACTTGACGCCGGAGTTGTTTTGACACTGCAAGCCGTAACAAATCCAAACACAGGACATTTAGCGAGCAGGGAAGCTGCGTCGCTATAAAAGCAGCGGCCGGCTTCCAATTGGAAAACAGAATCATTTACGAACGCGAGCGATGCACACGACGGCTCAACTCGACAGCCTAGAACTGGATGAATCAAGTGGACAGGGCTCCAAGCGCGCCGCCAGCATGATCTTTCGCATCGAGCAGCTGCTGCCCGGCAGCACCACGGCGACAGCAACCACAGCGGCCACGCCCACCATCTCGACCCAGCAGGCGCCCGCCAAGAGAGCCAGGAGCAGCTTGCGTCCAGGTGTCTATACAGCTCAGTATACGCCCAAGGACACGTGCTCCGGCGGCATACCCACTGCTGCGCTGCTCAGCTCCATGGGCACGCCCACTGCCAGCGACGCCCACGTGCATTGCAGTCTGGTGAATGGCGAATTGGCGCTATCCGCCTCGATGCTGCGACAGATCAAACTCTCCGAGGACATTTACAGCTTCAATGCGCTGTTCGAGCTGCACGCCGGACAGCTGCGCATTCGACTGGTGCGGGATGTGGGACGCGAGGACGAGATCGTGGCCTGGTTCGGCGAGGAGCTGGTGTTGCTCATGGGCATACCCTTTCTCACACCGCTCAATATACAGGGTAAGCAATCAGAAAATTGGGACTGATCATTGATAATTGATCTACAAAGTCAAATCGTACTTAAGGCAAATATTATAAAGACTATTAAGTATATGCAAATCCAATTGGAATTGCATTTACCAGCACGTCTACGTAGGGTACTAAAATACAAGCATACAATATTCCAATTGGATCGTGGTTTGTTGCAGCATTATGAACGAGTTGTCCAATTGGAGTCCGAGTCCCATTTTAGGCTAAAATTCAATACGCTCACTCTTTCATATGATACCCAAATCTAATTGGATTATCATCATCCTCTCCTTTTCCCTTAGGCAACAATCGTTACACCTGTCATCTGTGCCATTTGACCTTCGAGACGCCACATCCGTTGAAGATCCATCTCGCCCTGGGCTGTGGCCGCAGCGTTATGGATCTCTTGTGGATGCGCTTGCATTACGCACTGAAGGCGACGGCACCCAGCTCAACAACCACAATAACTCTGTCACCCACACCGGCCACCTCCTCGACATCCTCGGCCTCGCCGAATCGCTCGCCTCCGCCACCGCCTCCTGCAGCTACATCCACACGTTTCTCCGCCTTTCGACCGCTGGCTGGCATGCAATCGCTGGGCCTGCCCTTGCCACACAGCTCTCAGCCGCCGGCAGCAACGATGTCCTATCTGCCCTCCATTTCAGCGATGGGTGCACCGCATCCGATGAACGCAGCCGCACAGATCGAGGCGATCGTCAGCAATATGGGCGCCTCGAAGCAGGGTCATCTGTGCATCTATTGCGGCAAGGTCTACTCTCGCAAGTACGGCTTGAAGATTCATATACGCACTCACACCGGCTTCAAGCCACTCAAGTGCAAGTTCTGTCTGCGTCCCTTCGGCGATCCGAGCAATCTCAACAAGCACGTGCGCCTCCACCTACAAACGCAGTCGAGTGGCAGCAGTGGCGATGCCGATGGCCAGCAGGAGACGGGCTACCAATGCCAGATCTGCCACAAGACGCTTGCCCGGGCCAGAGATCTGCAGCGGCACATGGAGACGCGACATTCCGCAAGCAGCACTGCAACAACTGCAGCAGCGTCGGCGACAGAGGGCGCCGTACCGCATCATAGCTGAGTGTGGGCGTGGCAGCGATTATATAGTCTATGATTTATATATAGCTGAGTATATATTTAGAGGACATTGGAAGCATTATATTTAGAGGAGTCTGGCTGTGATTGGGTTTGAAATCCAGTAGAGTCGAAATAAATAATTTGTTATGATATAATTTGATTTGAGGTCTTTGAGTTTGGGTGAGGGTTTGGGAGAGAGAGAAACAGAGACAGATAGGGGATAATTTATATTTATAATATCTTCTTCACATAGTTATAGAATCAAATGAATCAAATTGTTTAATCGCTTTATTCATTTCAATACGTAATCAAAGTGTATTTTTATCGAAATAATGCACAAATCGTATTAATTATTCGATAATGCTCGCTCATATCTACACATACATGCACATACATGACTGCATACATAAATATAGATGAATACATTCAGGATATCCCATTTGGGCGTTCAGACATCATACAGCAAAGCAATCACAAAATGTATTTTAACTATGTCAAAGCAGATCCGATACTTAACTATGTATATATATATATATATATATATATATATATATATATATATATATATGTGTGTGTGTGTCTGTGTTGTTGTGTGTATGTGTGTGCTGTTAGAAAACTGTTGTTTGAGCAAAACATGGTCCAAAATAGTCAAAAATACAAGATTTATACATATATATTGTAGTATATGGTAGAAAATGCGACGGTAAGTTAAGAGTATATTATTAAATACAATATAGTATGTATATATATATATATATATATATATATATATATATATATATATATATATATATATATATATATATATATATATATATATATATATATATATATATGTGTGTGTGTGTTAATGTAGTATATAGATCGGAGCATAGAGTTATCTATATATTTGTTTACGATACTGGAACTAGTACATTACTCGTCTTCTTTTGTTTAAACAAAACATTGTGTTCTTGTTTTTATACAGTTTAAGGCACTACCTCAAGGAATTTCTATTCCAGAGTGTCCCTTGGGGGGTTTGTTTCAAGTAGTTTCGATTCAGTTACAACAGAAAATTCTTAAGGTTGACAATACGCTGTGTACGTGTATGTTTGTGTGTGTGTATGTGTGTGTGAGTGTATTTATCACTTGAAGCACTTATATATAATTAAACCGTTATTCGTATTACATATATTTATATAGATGTATGCAAGTTTTAGCTAATCTTTCTTGTTTTTACCTATTTTGGATATTTGACGATACGTTTTTGTTGGCTTTGAAGTCTCTACTCATTACATAAGGTTTACATATACACATATATATACATATATATATATATACATATATATATATATATATATATATATACATATATATATATATACTATATATATATATATATATATATATATATATATATATATATATATATATATATATATATATATATATATATATATATATATATATATATATATATATATATATATATATATATATATATATATTAGACACCGATCGTAAATACTTAAGACTTTTAGGAATACATACATGAATATATATATATATGCTAGCTTAAAGTGGGGGGAATTTTATTGGAATTTTGTATTGCATTGTAAAAATCGTAACACAAATTCTTACATGAAGCACACTTGGGTTCGGTTAACTACGATTTCTTTTTCATTTAACAAAATGTTATTATTAATATTATGCAATTGTTCAAGTTAATACTAACAACATCTATTACAGTTACTTTAATAAATGTACGTATGCAGTTAGTAGAGGGTCTTTATTTATATATATATATGAAGTTTTGGTTGTATTACAGTTGCTCGTGCTCGATCGTTGTTGTTCCCGCTGGTTCTTTATCTTTGAAGTGTTTAAGAATTTCATTTGAAGCATTTTCTTTAATTTCGCTACGCTTAAGTTTTTAATAATTCACGTTTTTTTCTCTCTTATTATTTTTTTTATTTTTTGTTGTTGTTATTTTTATAGTTTTTTTGGTTTTCAATGGGAAACCTTGGTTTTAGTATGTTTTGGATTTGATTTAACTTGGCTTAATTGAAATACTGAACTGCTGAACACACACAGACAAAAAATGTTTATTATAAAGTACAATTGGTTTCTGTTTTCTATTCTTTTTTTTTCACTCTTACATTTTGGATTTTTCATTTTATTTAATATATAACTTTACGAGTATAAGTGTTTGTTATTTAGCAGATCTCAAAACTGTTTTTTTTCTTTTTTCGTTTTTTTCTTGAAGACTTTAATGTTCACAATTGTTGTTAGTTTTGTTTATGCATGGGTCGCATGCAAAACATTGGACGTTTGGTATTTAATATATATATAATTATAATATTTTCATTCACTTATTGTTTAAATCTCAATTTGTTGTGGTTTTTTGCACTTTAACAAATTGCTTAAAGCTGCGCACAAGACTTTGTCTACATTTCATTTTTTAACTTTTTATTTTTTCTCAATATTTGTAGTAAATCAGCTTAAATTGAAAATACTCTGCTTTTCGAATTCGTCGAGCTGTCCAAGTTGAATATGCTTGCTTAATATTTAAAAGACACACAGTATGTAAGTAAATCTATCTCTACTTATATAAGGTATTACAACGAATCTTCATCATAGTATAATCCAATCAATTTCCATACGAAAGTTGTCATTGAAGTTGTTTGGGTAAGGCATATGCACGAGGGAAGGATTCGGTTGCTGGTTATTAGACGACAAACAAAAACAAATCTTAGGGAAGACCGAAACGATAATGACAATTGTCTATGGTTCACAAGCAAATTTAATTGTTTACAAAATTGGGTTCATTACGGGTTACATTAATTCCCTACGTATGCCGTATATTAATAGACTTCTTCAAAGAGAGACTTTATTGCAGTACTTATTGCTGTTTGTTGTAGTTCATATAAGAAATGTTGTGGGTGTGTATGCTAGTGTGTGTGTGAGTGCTGGTGGTGTGTGTGTGTGTGGGCGTGAACAACAAAATGTTTTACAATTCACAATTTGTTGAGCTCTTCGTGTTTTAATTTTATTCAGTATTCTGTTTTTTTTTTTTTTTTTTTTTTTTTTATATCAAATACCCTGCAACTTCATTTAATTATCACAGTTTACATCAGAGATAGTTTAAACATTTTAGCTATGTTTTCACTTAATTTTTTTGCATTCCTTTTTGTTTTATTTATTGCAAAAATAAAAGCAAGCGATTTGAAATTTGTGCAAGCATTTTGTATGGGTTTAAAGTTTTTCTTTTTTTTTCATTTTTTTTCTGTTTTTGCTGTTTGGTTAGATTAGTGCAGAAGACATTCTCTGATTCCTTATGACTAAACTATTCTTTTTAATTATTTAATTGTATGTTTAATGTATTTTCATTTTTAGTTATTTTGTAATCAAATCTCATTGCAGTTAGAGATTGGGTTTTATGTTGAGCTGATATGTTGCCTCCTCAACTATCGACCTTTCGAGTGTTTATTATGTCTATCAACTTTTTATAACAATTAATTTTAATTAAGCATGTGATGTCATTTTTAATTACTCATTCTGTGTGCGAAATAAACATCAAATTTTACTTTTAAAGTCGTTTTTTTTTTTTTGGATTGGTTTTTGTTTTTAACTCATTTTATTTTTTAAACATAATTATAATGTAATTATTTGGAAGCAAATGATGGCATATCTGTTCTTTTTCAATTCGGTTTTGTTCTTTTTGTATAGTTTTTTTTTTGTTTTCACAAACATTTCTCAACAACAACAAAGCTGCACAAATTATAATAGTTATATATATATATATACTGCTGCAATATCTATATATATGTCTGCTGAGACTGTTTTTAAAAAAGTATAAAAAGGTTTTACAAGGTTTACACATATGTCTTATTCATGTGTTCATGTGTGTGTTTTGTGTGTGTGGGCGTGGCAAATGCTGTTGTTGCTTTGTAGTTCTCTCTCTTTTGTACTTTCGACATTGAATACATTTTCGTTTTCTTTTTTTGGTACAAGAAAAAGTATGAGAAAGGGCACATAATATATGTCATATATATACCTGCATTTGTTTTGTGCTTTCAGCAACTGTGTAAGTGTGTGTGGAAAAGGTTTGATTATTTGGTTTTGCTTTGTTTCAAAGTACATACAAAAATTAACACAAGTTTCTAATTAATACAAACAATAAACATATATATATATAGTACATTTTGCAAGCTAAAAAAAAAAAACAAAATTGAATATTGGGTAGCTCTTAAGTAATGCTCATTTGTTTTTATAGAGTATTTGAATTTGAAAACAAATGATAGCTTATAATAAATAGGAAATTGGCAATAAGATGAGAGCAAGAGAGGATTACAATGAATCAACAACATAATTTCGAATCTTACAAACTTTTTGGGCGGGCTTCGCTTATACACAAATGGTTTTCACATACACATATATATCTATATATATATGTATATATATACACTTAAAAATGTATGCATGCTTATGTATAAGAAATGATCAAAGAGCAAATCAAAGGCTTTTCATTTTATGTTTACAACTTTTCGACACATTCTTTTATGTATATATGTATGTATATGCTATACAATTGCAGTTGCTGACGTCGTCTCTCAGGCTGTATGTATGCGTGTGTGTGTGCGTATTTAGTGTGGGCCGTGCGGGCGTGTGTTAAGTGTAGGTGTGTGTGTGTGTGTGTATAGGTGGATGTGTGTGTGAGCGTGAGTGTGTCGGCACATTTATGTTGTCGTTGTTGCAATTTCCGCATTTTTTGTGGCAGCCGCAGCTATGCTCTCCGACTTCTTTGGCTGCTGTTCCGGTTCTGCTTCAATTGTGATGCTGCTGTCGTCGCGTGCTTCGCTGTTGTTGCTGTTGCTGCTGCCGCTGCTGTCGCTGCTGCTGTTGCTGGTGTTGTTGTCGTTGGCATGGTTGCTGCAATAAACAGAAGACAAACACATTAGTAAATGCAGCAGTAGTTGCTTGGGTAGCGTAACCACAGCCATTCGCGGTCTAGCTGGGATCCAGATGTATTAAATATCACATCACTTAGCCTATAGACTGACGCTTATACATATATAATATAGAAGTTATTAAAGAATTAGCTAGTTTACTTTTGATTGCAGTCTAACCCTGCTTTAAACTGGAACATAGATTAAGTATTCACTGGATCCGCAATTTCTACTGAACCACAATTCATTTTACTCGCTTACAATTCGGCAATTTTGCTGGGTCCGTTCGTGATGAGTGTTGTCTGTGGATCGGTGGCCATTGTCTCAGACTGATTGCTGCCGCCTAGAGGCTTGGTCCACATGCCCTCATCATCCTCGTAATCATCTTCGCCGGCGAGCAGCACTGATTGCAATCGACTTACAAGCGATGTGGCTGCCGTGGTGGCGGATGGATCAACATCGTTCAGTTCCTGCAGCTTATCGCTAGCTGCTTTCTCTACATTGGCGTTGTTGTCATACTCCGCTTGCTGGTCATCACTGTTAACGATCGATTGTTGATTATTGGTTGCAGTCATAGACACATCGTCCTCGTTCAGCGTTTGATGCTGCTCCGAGCTGTTGCTCGTAGACTGTGCTGCATCATTCAAAGGCGCCTGGGTATGAGGCAAACCCAGATCGCTGCTAAAGCTGCTGAAATGTGCATCAAAATCGGCAAAGTTGTCGCTATTGAAATCGTTGCCCCAGCTGGAGGTGTCGGTATTTACAACGTTCGAGTGCGAATTACCGCCAGTCATATCAGCGAATTGTACATCCATATCCCAGGCATCGGCAGCCAAATTGTTGAGCGTTGTCGAATTCTTGGTGAACATGCCATGGCTATGGCCATCGCCCCCGCTGCCACCGTGCTCATCGTCATCATCATCATCGTCGTCGTCGATGTTGCGACCAAACTGAAACAGGCTGTGATCATTGTCCATTGTGAAGACGACGTCCTGCAGCGTATTATCCAGATCGCTGTAGCAGACATTGCTGTACGACGTGGTGCAAATATCCCAAGTATTAGCTTCACTTAGAAAATCGTTCGAGTTATCTGCATTATACTCATTATCCTCGTGCGGATTGCAATTGGCCAACAGCTTATTTTGCTGCGCGACGGCCATCGTAAATTCTCCCTCCTCGGCGATTAGCGATTGCCAGAGCTGCAGGTCCGCCTCGTTGTCAAAACTAGAAGCAATCAGGCTAGCGATATGTTCAGATTCCGATATACAATTCGTAATATGTCTGAGTATCTTGATCAGATGGCCCATATAGCCCAGGCGACGACCCTTTTCAGCAGATCTGTGCGGATGAGAAAAATATATATGTGGTTAATAATAAATGAATAATTACACAGCTGGCTTTTCACTTACTGCGCCTCTGCATTGTGCCGCCAATAACTAACCAATTTGGTCACCAGTTGGCAGTTGACAATCAGCTGTGAGAAAGTTAATAAGTTATTAAGATTGTGAATTCCACTGTGATTGCTCTACTCACATATGTTTGCATCTCTGTGGGCGGGTTGTTTATTGGCGCTTTGGTCTTGTCCAAATCGTTGAGCGTTGCCTGAGTGGCATCAGTCGTCGCATTTGGCTCTGCTTGGTTATCATCAGGAGCAGAAGTAGTGACAGGTTCATCAGTTGCATTGTTTTCAATGTGATTCGCCTGCGTGCCCTCCACTTCGTTGGCCTCTTGAACTTTATTGGCAACCTTTGCGGCGTTTGCTGCTTCTGCTTCAGCAACCAGCTGAGCTAGTGCGTCCTCTAAATCAATTTCTCCTGTTGGATTCTCTTTGCCGCCCTCGGCGCGTAGAAAATCGCTCAATGAGCAAATGGATGTAATGGATGATGGCTGGAATATTTCGGTGCATTCCGTAGAAGTGGTATTATTGTTCGAGAGCTCTTTATAAAAGGCCAAATGCAATGCTTTCTCCAGTTCACTGTGCAGAAAATTATTCCAGCAGTATTCCTTGAAAAAGTCCAGCAGCAGAGAAAAGTACTCGGTGGCACAGATGCTGTGGGAGGGATAGGAACTCAGATTAGAGACACTTGTTGGTGGAGCTAGCTGCAACTTACGCCTGTTGAATGGTCTCGTGTTTGGTCTCTAGCAGAGCGGTGAATACACGACAAACCTGTAGGCGCGTTTTGCCAAATGGAGGAGAAAGAATCGCTGCTGTGGTCTCCAATTGCGGTTTCTGAAAAAAAAGAAAGGTAGGTTAAATCAGACTAGAATTTGCATTGAGAGACAGAACGTAGGAATAGGAAGGGAGTTAAAAGGCAGTATAAACATATACATAAAACACACACGAACCGTTGGCGGATTCTTGAGCAAATGCACAAATTCATGTAAACGAGGCGCCATCACCACAATCACAGTCTCTTGAACTTCCTGATGGAATTCTCTCTCGCGTTTCTGCAGCAAGCGCTGGCGATCCGAAGTCGGCTCATAACTGACAATGCGAAAATGAAATAGATAAGTGAGTGTATATAAATTTGATGTTGTATTCGCGATGACTCACGTGAATGTAAGGGGCTTGATAAGCGTAAGTACAACCGATATTCCTGATAAGATGGCGCTCTCTAGAGCGTTTGGTTCCAAAATCACATTTAACAAGGCTTCAATTGTCTGTGCAGATTCAATCGTGCGCAATATGGGATTTGACCCATCAAAGGCCGGCTCAAATGAATCATTCTCCTGCTCCGTTTGACGCATTAGACGGCCCTGATTAATAAGATCACAGAAAAAGTCCGCAACATTTGCATGCTTATCGGTCTCCAGAGGATTACGCAATATTGCAATCAGTCTCTCAACAATTTTGTCTTCAGTTAACCACTGCAGAATCGAAAAGAAAAATATAAATATTAATTATTATATACGGGGCAAACAATTGATTAATTGAGGCAGTATATTCAATAATTTTACTTCGAATAGGTTGCGCTTCAGTTGACCACCATCGATGTCCTTCATCATTTGCATGATCAGATCGGGTATAACAGGTGTGTCAAAGTGTTTACAAATGCAATCCAAAAAGTTCTTCTGCGATTTAATATACTCCAAAAATTGTAGGCACATATGTTGATACAAAAACCAATCTTGCTCTGGCTTTTTCGTAAAGAGCATGCTAAATGTTTTACTAAAAAACGACGATAGCAATGAATTTAACGGTGGTTCTTTTTTCAAATATGAATACAGCATTTGCAATGTATCCGCATCCGACAGCAATTTCTCATCCAGCGAGGGTAGACCACTAAGAGACAAACGACAATAATATAAATACATGTTATATTTATATGTATATAATGGGGGTTGGGGGCGTTGCTTACAGTGTGAGTATCTCACATGACATGTTTGCGTAGTGGAAACGCTGCGACATCGGCAAATCTTCTGATGGTTCCGTTGTGATGAGCTCGACCAGTCGACGAATTACCTCTGGTCGTGTAAAATAGTTGATCAAACTCTTTTTTTGCGTTTTACATTCCTGCAATATATCCTCCTCGTCCAGGAATTCCTCCACAGTGGAGTTCTATATGTAGGCGAAATTGTACACACATATTGTATATTGAACAATGTTATTTGCACACACATAAACACACGCACACGCACTCACATGCATATGCACATTCACACATCAACACACACTTTTACGCACCTCCTTCTCGAGCAGCGCCTCTATATTAGCAGAGGGCGCATAACCCTTGTCCCAAAACATTTTTCGCACGTACGTCTTGGCGGTAACACTTTCGGGCTTGTTGGCTAAGAAATGGGGGCAGCAGCACACGCTTGGTTTGCTTTTCTCTTGCTTTTGCTTTATTAATCGTGTGTATTTGCTGCTGTTTTTTGCACTCTGTTTTTCTTAACAACGACTTTAATAATTTTTTCACCTAAAAAATTGCGTTGCCACGCTGATGTAAAAAGGGTAATGTTAAACTCAAAATGGCACTGCTGTACTCAATACGGTCACTGTTAAGTGCTCAAGATGGCACTAATTGTATTTGTGCGTTTATACGCAGCATAGCCATTATTGAGTTAACATAATTGTGCTATTTACTAAAAACACAATTAATGATCAAAATTACAATGTACAGAATGCTGTAAAATATAGCTAAAAATTTTATTATTTCTTGATATATTTTTAAAAGTTAGCAGTTGACACAAATCACACAGATAAATGCTACAATTGGAATCCTTAACTAACAAAATCAAATCTAATAAGTAGAACAATTACAGTATTTTACGGCAGTATTTTTCATATAAGGAATTTCCGGAGTAGCTCAGTCACACTTTGGATAGAGATGGGCGCCAATGTGATTTGTGCCATTCTTATTCAGTGAGTCGTATCTGTGAGATGCGTGACATTAGAAGCTCGAACATTGCGACTGCCCGACTTCGCTAGTCACTGTAAAGTACTAATTGCTGCGGTCACATTTACAGAGATTCGCGATGTGTGAGCTTTGTAATCGATGTTAATCAGTTAGTTGCTCAGCTCTCAGTGGAAAATGCTGCATCTCTAATAAAAGCATCGACAGTTTTCAATGTCGCTCGCTTATTTACGAAATTGGCAAACAGCCAGAAAAATAGAAAAATTATTAGTTGGATGTTGGTATATAAGGCAATCAGATGTACACGGTCAAGTCGGAAATCTATAGCGAGACAAACTATCAGCCAGAGCACGATGCTGATGGCAACATTGTATCCAAATTTCGTTTTCGCTATCCCGACGAGCAGCTACCTAACGGTAAAGCTAAAGTAGATAGTGATGGTGATCTGGAGGTGCTGCGTCCAAAGCGCGGCATCATAGAAATCGAACATTCCGATGCAACGGAACTCAAGCTAGTTGGTCTCCAAGTTTGGCGTGGAGCGCTGCTCCTGGCAGATTTTGTCTTTCATCAAAGGGAAGCATGGAGCTCCAAGACAATCCTGGAGCTGGGTGCTGGAGTTGGTTTGACCAGCATTACAGCAGCTATGATGAACAAAGGGCAAGTCTACTGTACCGACGTAAATCTCGGCTGCATTCTCGAGCTGATGCGCAAGAATGTCCAACGAAATAAGCAGCTGCTGCAAGGCCAGATCTCTGTGCTGGAATATGACTTCCTTGCTCCAAAATCTCGGCTGAGCAAAGAACTGATTGCAGCCATCGATGATAGTGATATAATCTTGGCAGCGGATGTCGTCTATGAGGATGCGCTCACCGACGCCTTCGTCGCTGTCATGGAACACATACTGGAGCGTGGAGAGAATTTTGGCAGAGCTAAGTGCATCTACATGGCCATGGAAAAGCGTTATGTGTTCACCCTGGAGGATTGTGATTCTGTGGCGCCCATGTATGAGCATTTCCTTAGGCAGATACTGAAGAAGCCTTGGCGCATGGAGGAGTTGCGCTTGGATTTTCCACAATATTTTGAGTATGAGCGATGCCCGCAGCTGGTGCTGATGCGCATAAGCAGACGTTGATGTCTCTACTGTACAGTAATCTACCTAAATGTGAACACACTTAGGCTTATAAATAAAACAGTTTGTTAGATTTTATTTTAGTTCCGCATAGAGGATTGCAACAAATAGAAATATTTTTGTATAATATTTAACAATTTGCATCGTATGCAAGACCATAAATTCCCACAGCTATAAAAACTTTGTCTTTTGCCTTAAGATTAAAGATTCACTTTAAGTTGAATGTCATTATGCTATAACCCTGAACCCGTTTCCATGCATCGCTTTTCCTGTCGCCGCTTTTAGTTGATCATAAGTCCTGCATGGCCAGGATGATGTTCTCTAGTGCCTGGCGCGCATCGGTAGCTGGAAAATGTTGCAGGACACTTAGGGCAGCTTCCGTGTGCTTTCGCTGCAGCTCCTTTGTCTTGGCCAGCGCTGGACCCGCAAGGATTTCCTTGTGTATCTTGTTGTAATCAATGAGGTCCACGGACTTTTTGCCCGGCTCGATCAGCTTATAAAGACTGGGATCGTGCTCCAAATGGAACAGGACTGGCGCACTAACCAGACTGAAGGTTGCATCCGGGGGCAGCGTTGGACTCTGGAAGCTCTCGGCATCGAGGCAAGCCTGCCAGGCCAGCGCCAGGTGCTTGCCAAAGCGGTAAGCGTGGCGCTGCATCTGCTCGCTCTGGCCGGCCAACTTAAGGGACGCCTGGCAGGATTTTCCGAGCAGGCTGCCCGCATTCAAGATATTACGACATTCCCACTCCTGCTCCGGATTACCCATCACCTGGCCAATCGGCATGGGCGTCATCACATCGTGTTCGTTGAAATCGACGCCCACGCTGAGCGAGGGACGTTGGAATGTGCCCGGCTTGAAGGGCAGCGGATTGTTCTGCTCATCGCGCTCCCCTATAAATTCCGATTCGGAAAAGTCTCGCACAGCTGACGAGATGAGCTCCACAACTTCCTGATTGCGCAGATTCGCAAGCTCCGCACTGGAATGGCCAAGCAAATAGTCGCCGGTGAGCAGACCAATCTTGTTGCCAAAAGACATGTCGTCATAGGTGGTGGCATCCTGGCCTGCTTCAGTGCCAGTTTGCAAGTTGACAACGCTCTAAAGAGAACGAGAGGGGAGCTGTTAGGCTGAATATTTCGCATTTACGGGATTCCCTTACATTGTGCACCAAATGTGAGATTCGTATCATCTCGGTGACCTCGGCTAGCGCGCGCTGTGAATGGAGCACCCCGGCGCTCTTATCCTGCTCCACATCGGGTATGCTAGGAGCATGTCCAGCGGCCTTGGATACAAGCAAGACAATTAGTCCCCAAGCCTGCATGGTATTCTTTCCATTGTATAGGAGGTGCCTGGAGGATTAAGGATATTCTAATCTGAATCTGCTATGCTTTGAGATTCACTTACTTGGCTGTCTTCATTAGCGGATGGGCACTGCCCACCAGTTTGCGCAGATGTAGCGCCACATTCGCGATTTCGTCGCTCAGAAGCCAGCGAAGGCTTAGAAAGGACGTGGGGTAACCGACGATCCTTTCCGCTTCGCTAACGGCGCGATTCCAATCATGTCGGGGTGGCGGAGTCACCTGTTTGTTGCTCGCCGCTGACGCAGACGTGCATCGTAATTGAGTGAAAGTTGACAGGTGTGGCTGCTCAACAGGTGAGACTTGCTCGAGGCATCGTTGCAGCTGCCTTGGCTGCATCCTTTGTCGCAGCATTTGTTGCATAATCACTGCACCCACTCGATTCATCTTTGTATCGGGAATTTCTAAATTCAATTTATTGCACAATTCAACTATTAAATGCAGACTTATGTTGATTCGTGAGCTCGTTTGCTGCTCTCTGTTGGCAACTGTTGGAAAGTGAAATCACAGTCGCTACTCGAGCTTGTCGTTGGCAGCGCTGCTTCTGTTGCTGTTGTTGGTGCTGCTTCTTCGTTGGCGGCACACTTTTACAGTTTTGCGACGCGGTATGCCGTTTTGTTTGTTTGCTCTTGACTCGAAAACGGGTTTTCGATGGCCCGGACACACCTGCTGCCACCGCCGCCCCTTGCAGCATTTATTTGTTTCTTTCATTTGTTTTGCGTTTTATTGCATTCCAGCAGTTAAACAGCTGTTCACCATACTATCGATATATCGATATGAGCTACACGCGGTTTGTCTGCTTTACTGTCGGGTATAATGAACTACAAGAATATATAACTTAAGTGATAATATATTTTCGATTTCTTAATTTATATGTGTTTTTTAGAACTGTTTTTTAGTAGGTCACTCATTTATATGCGTTTTACAACACCGTTACAGCTATATTTACATCACATTATTATATCGATAGTGGCGATAGTTTCAAATGTTCTATGTGATGCAGTTACACTGGTATTTCGAAATTGTATATCGTATACACACACACACACTTATGCATACAGCTGCCCACACAGCGTATCAGCCCTAAAAAATTGTTATACTAAACGCGAAGTCTATATGAAAGCACTGCATACTTTTAACCGCTGACCTTATCAATTTTCGAACACCAAAATTTTTTATCAATGTAGTGCTTATTGATAATGAGCATACTCTTGGTTTTTATCAGTATGCAAAACTCATGACAATTGTTGAATATAATTCAGTATTATTGTGAATTGCAATTGAAAGAGTCGGAATTGAGCTTTGAACAATGCTAGAATGGCTAAGGAAGTGCGTGGGTGTGTAGAGATTTGCTTAGATGCATTTTACGTGTTGGGCTTTGGATTGGCGAAGCGCATGAGCGGAGTATTTTTAAAAGCCCATGAATGAAACTGTTTAAGCACCCACCCTTATTTTGTCACAAGCAGCAACAACAGAGAATGTGTGGAGCTGTGCGAGAGAGAGAGTGGGCGCCTTGTTTCTGCAAGTGGAATATTGCGTGCACTCTCCCGCTCTTCTGGTCTCTCCCATTCATGCCAGCTCTCGCGCAACCTAACGCAAGCTAACGGTGTCTGCTTGGAAAACTGTTAAAACAGCATTAAAATCGAAATCGATAAGTACGCAAAGACAGGAGCAAAAGCAAAACTGTGCGAAATCTAGAAAAAAGAAAAAGTTTCCTACACGATTGGCTAAGAAATTAATTTAAAAAACTCCGAATTTTGATGGTAGCCCAGTGACTAGAGCATGTCGAAGAAAAGTGTTAGAGCAATAGAATTACTTTTGACAACGTAAAGCTACGCGAGAAACAAACTCAAGAAAATCCGCTGCTGCAGCATAAATCGATATCAGCAGGGGAAACGCTGTGAAAATTTTCACACAACATTTTTCTCAATCATTTTCCGCGATTATGTAAAAGTGCTTAAGAAAGCTAATTTAGATGCACGCTTTACATTTCAATTCTATAAGCTATACAATTCGAACCAAATATTAATTCAAGCCTTTAACAACTCCCCTATTACCCCTACTCCATTTGCAGCTACTAAAGGTAATGTAACGCCATTTGATTGAAGCTCGACAAGAAACCATAAACAAAAACCAAAAAAAAAAAAAAAAAAAAAACGCTTCTGCTTGAAACAAAACTAAAAAATCAAGCCCTAGTAGCCAAGCTAGAACAGAATGCAGCCGCCGCCGCGCAAGGTAAACCAGCTATAGCATATATTGAAATTAATCAGATCTAGTTTATATTTATGTATATTATTTAATATATGACATCTATTTGCGATGACAGGGAAACTATGTGAAATTCCTAAAGAATTTGCACACGGAACAGGTAGCTAAATTGCAGCTAAAGAATCAACATGAGTGCGATCTACTGGAGGATATACGACAATTCACAATCAAGCGCTCCGCTATTGAGAAATCATATAGCGAGGGTCTGCTCAAGATCTCATCGCAGTATCTCAATAAGAAAATACCAAATATACCGGATATTAAAATGGATGGCATGGAGGAGAGATGGTAAGTGATAGAAAATAAACTGATTCCTAAAACTCTACGACCACTCTCTCTTTCTCTCTCTGTCTCTCTCTCTCTCTCTCTCTCTCACTCTCTTTCACTTCTGCCTTCAGGAATATGTGGAGCGTTTGGCGCACTGTGCTCGAGGAGAACGAGAAGCTGGCACGCGCTCGGCTCGCTGCCATCGAGGTGTTCCAGCAACAAATAGCGGATGAAGCCAAAGTTCTCCGCGACTATAAGCTGGCCATAGCCAAGCGAGCGCTTGCCGGCATTGTGAATGTGCAAAAGGAGCTACACTTGAGCGTCGGCGACGTGGACAAGACTAAGAAATCCTATTTCGATGAGGAGCACTGTGCACACGATGTCCGCGACAAGGCCAAAGACATTGAGGAGAAGCTGAAGAAGAAGAAGGGCTCGTTCTTTCAGTCAATTACATCGCTGCAGAAGAACAGCGCCCGGGTCACCTCGCGCAAGGAGCTGCTCGAGGAGAAGTCGTCGGGCGCTCGCAACGATTATATCTTGAGTCTGGCCGCAGCGAACGCCCATCAGAATCGCTACTTCACTGTGGACCTGCAGACGACAATGACCACCATGGAGAACTATGTGTTCGAGCGAGTTGCCGAGTATCTGATGCTAATGGGGTAAGGATCGGGATAGACAGATCCTTTCGGAGGGTATTTCGGTTGAGGCAAAGATCATTTGAGATATGGGGGTGAAGAGGTTGCTTAGATCGGTAGAGTCTTAGATTAGATACACTGCCTGTTGTATGTTCTTCGCGTTTAACCAATCTACGATTTATCGTCCTCTATAGACGCACTGAGCTGCTTACCTGCTCGGCCATGCAGAACAGCTTTGGCAAGATCCGCGACCAGGCCCAACAGCTGACCCGGGAGTACAATCTGCAGTGTTGCTATCTGTTCTATCCTGTACTGAAGCAGCACATTCAGTACGACTTTGAGCCATGTGACAATGATCCGGTGCGTAAGGTAACCACCGAACACGATTCAGCAGCGGAGACGCTGACCAAGGAGGCGAAGAATTTGGCCGGTCGTGTGGTCAAGGAGAATGCCTCGATACGGGAGTATGCCAAAAAGCTGGCACTGTGCCAGTCGCTGCGAGATGCTGGCCAGCGTACCGATCCCAATGATCCAAATGGCCCCGACTTGGATACGAAGATCGATGAGTTCCGCGATCAGATACGTCGCTCGGAGACAGAGAAGGCCAAGGCAGAGGCGTGCTTGCAGTGTCTGCGCGACGGCGGCATCAATGTGGACGAATGGGTACAGGAGGCGGAGATTATGGGCGTACAGGAGCTAACACGATCCGCTAGCTCGATATCGATGCGCACCGATGCCTCCGGCCAGGGCGAAAATCCCAGCTCTGATTCCTTCTACGACAGCGACAAGGAGGACGGTGCCACAGCTGTGGCTGCCACGAAGCCTAAGCAGGACCAGCAGCTTTCGCGGGATCGCACCTTCAGCGATAGCGAAGATGAGGCCGAGGAGCGCGAACGAGCACAGCCAACAGCTGCGGCTCCTGTGCAAATGTCCAGCGGCTGGGATGATCCGACCGAGGTTAATTGGGACGAGGCAGAGGATGACAAGGATGAGCCGATTGTACCGGAGCCCAAGGAGGCGATCTTCAAGTGCACAGCGCTCTATAGTTATACGGTGAGTGGGAGAAGATTTAAGAGAAATAGAAGAGAATTTAATCGACGCTTGCTTACTTTGGTTAGGCTCAAAATCCGGATGAGTTGACCATTGTGGAGAACGAACAGCTGGAAGTGGTTGGCGAAGGCGATGGCGATGGCTGGCTGCGTGCTCGCAATTATCGCGGCGAGGAGGGCTACGTGCCGCACAATTATCTGGACATCGAGCAGGACGCGGCTGCTGATGGGGCTTTCAATGGTAGTTCTGCCAATCAATTGCGCACACAAATTTCATTCTCATCTGTCGATTATACTGTTGACAACGAAGATCAAACGGTGGACTCGATGCAATCGCCCGATCAGGTGTCGGTCATAATGGCGCCACAGAAGCGTGTCAAGTCCGACACCGAATGGTGTATTGCGCTCTACGACTATGATGCCACCGCCGAGGATGAGCTAACCTTCGAGGAGGGCGACAAGATTAAGATCATAACAAAGACGGCGCACGGCGTCGACGATGGCTGGTGGGAGGGCGAACTGGATGGAAAATTTGGCAATTTCCCATCGCTGGTCGTCGAGGAGTGCGATGAGATGGGTGAGCCACTCAGTGACGGCGATGGCGAAGAGTCCCCACCACCCACAGCTGCGCCCAGCTTTGCGTTGCCCCCGGCGCCCGCATTGCCACCAGAGTACGCCCACGAGCTAACAGACATAACGGAGGATATGTTTGCCTCACAGGATACAGCAGGTGAGTAAGATTGCCAAAGGGCGTTTACATGGTATATACAATACGTCTCTCTCCCTCTCGTCGTTTCTTCTAGATGAGGATCGGGATAGTGGCTATATACCTAATGGTGCCGGCGTACCCAGCATGCCTCCGCCAGGTAATTCATTCTATATGAACAAATTATCTACGCGGTACTTCACTCTCTCTATCTCTCTCTTATCAAAGACTTTCTCTTTATACAACACATCCATATTCGATTTACTCTCTCTCTCTCTCTCTCTCTATAAATATATATATTTTTTATGTTTCACCTAAAACAAAATAAAACAAAAATACTCGAAGTACTTTTGATACCTGCTTCTATATTCTCTAGAGGTAGCCAAAACTTAATCTTCAACTGCAGCTCGTCCAACTACTAACCAACCAACCACTAACTACCAATTACTACCAAAAAACCACCATCACAACCACCTCAACCACCACCACCTTGACTCCACCTTCACTCACTGTAACTACTCTTCGTAACACTCTCCGTTTATTGTGCTATCGAAACAGAAATCTCGACTTATGTGTCCTTTGCAAGCCAATGAATAAGCTAAACGAAAACTAAGAACTAAAAACCAATTTTTTACAGTGTACTTTAGGCTGCTTAACAACGTGTCTCCTCCTCTTCGTGTGTGTTGGTGTTTCCTGCTATGCTACTAATTACAATCTCGATATATTACGATTACGATCCTTTAATATTTCGACTATTCATTAACCCGATTTTTAATAATTTTTTATTTTTCTCCAATTTGTAGTAAATATTTGGTGTAATTTTTTGTTTGGCACCAATTTTTGACTTGATATTGGTATTATTCACAATTCGTATTTACTTTTCGCTCAGTGTAAGAAGCTGCAAGTCGTGTTTAAGTGGTTTTAACTTTACTCCAAAATATGATATATGTGTTTTATATGATATCTTCTCTATCTCTGATCTTCCATTTTTCTCGATTAACTATCTTTGATAATTTTGTACATAAAATTGGAATTCTTTCTCTATTAATAGTTTGTTGATTGTGTTTGTTAAAGACTTTTTTGTTTGCCAGCTTTGTCGACTTTTCAACAGTTGAGAAGAAAGCACAGCGGATGCATTTTAAGATGAAAGATATATCGAAACCCCTTACAAACTAAACTTACATTAAATTCTTTTGATTAAAGACAATCCAAAATACCTTGCAGCTAAGAAAAAAAAAAAAAAAAAAAGAGTCCATTTTAAATGTCAACTTTTTTGACACGATACTTTGCATTGAATATCCTCCCTTGATACCCTGTACTTTACTCGAAACAACAAAGACTCAATCTAAGTAAAATATTTCGAATTCCTCTTTATGTGTCATATTAATATATAAACGTCATCAATAATTCCGAAGCTAAAATATTGCTTGAATTGGAAATCTGTCCGAAATACCCTGTTATTTATAATCCACAATTTCTTTGAGTGTTTAATTATATATATATTCAAGTTTATATCTATACATCGTATAACTTATTTGACTTAAGACATTATTAGCTTGGTAGATTCCCTGTAATTTACACATATCTTCAATATATTCAATCATTTGGATTGACAGCTTTGACCTTTTTTATCGCTCGTAAGCTTCTTCAGCTCTACGAGCTATCGACTTTAAATATTTGTTATAATATTTGAAAGTATTTGCTTTAGACTTTATCGAAACTATCGTCTACTATATGTAGCATGTGCATGGACCTCCCCCTTCAAGCTGAATTCCCAATCCGTTACCTTCATTTTGTATTTCTGTTATAATCCCTTTAGTTTAAATCCGTATCCTTGTATATATATATATATCTATGTATCTGAGTATCTTGATTCTTGTACCCTTTGAATTGAGCTCTGCAATATTAAATTGTGTTCTCATCGCTCTACTCACTCGATAAAGGGTTATAAAACTATGTGAATTTAAGAACAAAAAATACTAAAATCGTATTCGGATCAAATTGATTAAATAAACTCTCTTCTCTCATTTATATTTAATGCTAACTCAGTGCTAATACAAGAGCCTGGCATGGAGGTAACTAGACGAAGAACCTTTCCCGTTTCTTTAAATTATTCAACTAATTTGTACATTCTATTAACTCTATACATATATCTTACATATACGTTTCATTGCAGGACGATATCAGCGATGACGAGAAGCCTCCGCCGTCTTTGCCGCCACCGCAGTTGGTCAAGCCTGGGGGCGTGGCCGCTGGTGGAAATGTGGGGGGCGTTGCGAATACTTTGAACTTAGGTATGGCTCAAATAATTGTTACCGCTGCAACCCCAATGGTTGAAGACGGTGCCGATAAATCTTTCCCACCAGTAGGAGAGAGCGACAAAACAGAATCGCAACAAGCGAAGGAACAGCAACCGGATGTGGAGAAAAAGGCCAAGCCAAAGCCAGACATTGTGCCCAAGCCATCGGCAGCGAAAATCGCGGCCCACAAGCAGCCGCCAAAAGAAGGTAATGTTGGTAGAGGTGACGAACTGGAGGATCAAGTGCCCTCTGCCGTAACCATAACACTGACCGAGTATCATGTATCAGCAGAGGATGAACATCAATCCTTCGATTCGGCTGATGGGACAGTAGCTGTAGTGCAGCAGCCAGAGGATCCCTTTGTTGAGAAATCTGCTGCAGGTGCGGCTCCAGCTGCTGCTGCTGCTGCTGAAGGTGCCAGTGCGGGATTCGAGGCGGACTTTGAGGCCAATTTCGATGCGAATTTCGATGATGCGTTTGCTGGTAGTGGAGCAGGAGCAGGGGCAGGAACTGAAGGGGGAGGAGGTGGCGGTGGCGGTGGTCAGTCGACCGGCTTGGATATGAACCCCGAGGCACAAGCAGAGGATGTTATTGAAGCACCCAAACAGGTGGTTGGCGGTCGAGCCAGCATACCCGAAGAATTAGACTCGAATCAATTGGCACGCCTAGAGAATCTAAAGGAATCGAATGCCTAAACACCGCAGGCCTATTCAAACTTCCTGGCTAATTAAATGTTGTTCGTTATAAACTAGGGCACATACCATTGAGCACGATCTATATATATGTTATATATGGAGACTATACCCGAAGCGCTCACAGCTGAGAATCGAAAACTTCACAGCACCAGACACCAAACACTCAAAACAGAACGGGTCTTCACACAATAAACAATATACGAAATATCTAATACAAAGAATAATCTAATACAACGATGCCATAGTGTAAACAGCTCAATAGAACAGACCCATATATATATACATATATATATATGCATACTAACTGAATAATATATATGTATTTATGTATGTATATTTTTATGCTGGTGTTGTAGTTCTCTGAGTCTCTGAATTGGATATTCGAATATCAGCTTATTATCGAGCAATAATATATATATATATATAAATGTATGTATATATATCTAAGTCAACATAAACTAGTTAAAAGACAAAATTAATATATACTTTAATTACGCTTTATTAACAGTACGAATACCAGCCAAAAGCAATTTCTACTCATAGTTAAAGTTCTGTTGCGAAAGTAAAGGACAAGAAAAGTAAACAAAAATATACTCATTGTTAGCACTAGGAATTGTTGCATAGACAAATTCCTCATCATCTAGTTTGCTTCAAATACACATATACTATATATATATATATATATATATATATATATATATATATATATATATATATATACATATGTATATATATACGTATGTTTTCTAATTTCTTTAACTATATATTGTTGTACACTGTTATAAAAAAAAAAAAAAAAAAGAAAAGGAAATGAATTAGTTCAATGTGTTAGCAATTTAGTTCAAATATATTTGATTGGTTTATACTATACCTGAAATGCCTATTCAAATTTCGCGAATCATCTAGTTAAAATACTCAAATATGAGCAACTCTCTTAGTATACATATATATAAATATATATGTATATGACATAAATATAAATTAAATATACCACAATGTATTGTATGTTAATTTTCCAGTGAAACAATTAAAGTTCATGTCATAAGCAAAACTTCTGTTTAATGGATTAATCAATAAATTAACATTTCAAAACAGTAAAAATATGAAAATTTCTATGGAGTGTGAAAGAAGTAAGTATATTAAATTAAATATGCCACAGAAAAAATAAAATGCTGAAAATTCCTTTAGTTTTTATAAGATTCGGTAGCTTTAAGCTTTGTGAACTGTGAACCATTACCCGTTTTACATATACTGAAGAAAAGACTTGTAATGGATCATAATATTTCTGCGGATTAAGAAAGATCAGCTATTCGATTTGCATTAACAAACCCAACGCAGTTAACTGCATTTAAATGCATTTAACTTTGCTCATTATTCAAATTTATTATAATAATTCAAAATCTTATCAGCTACAAAGAGCAAAAAAAAAAAAAAAAGAAAAATAAATAAATAAATAATAATATAATAATAATAATAATAATAATAATAAATAAATAAAAAAATAAAAAAAATATACATATATATATATATATATATATATATATATATATATATATATATATATATATATATATATATATATATATATATATTTGTTGAATAAAAAGCATCATAAATTCATAAATATATATTATTAACAATAATAACATATGCAATATAAGAACAAATGCAATAAACAAGAGCAAAACGTATAATATATTTAAGCAACATAACACTGCACCACACATATCACTTCGAGCTCACGCACTTGACTGATCAGAGCCGGCAGCTGCATCGGCTTTTATAGCTGACAAAATGTCACTCAAAATTAGAGCGAAGCACTTTAGCTCTTTGTGCTCAGCAGGTAGAATGAATAATTTGACTATTTGCACTGAGTGTTAAAAATATGTGATCTGGTTCAATGGATCCGTCGATGCCGTTCTCTTAAGTTTTTGCTTCCACAATGAGATATGTGTTATTAAAGTCCAATATGTATATTGTGTATTGACTCTGCCAAAAAAATTCCAGATAAGTTATCAGAATAATTGATGCTCTCCATATATGTAGTATTTCTAATATCAAGTCCTGTTAAGAAAACAACTTCCAATATAATTTATTTATTTTTATTTTTATTTTTTTTCATATCTTTATTCGTATTCGCTTCATTTGCAATATTATAATAATTATCTTCATTTTTTGTTTGCTTTTGCTTTTGGTTTGGATGTTCTCCCATTGCCTTGACTTGACGCATTTCATTTAGCATTCAACTTAAGTTTATAGGTTCTTTTTATTTTTGTTCTTTCCGTAACATTTATTGCGTGTTGTTATGTGTGTATTTATTTGTTCTTTATACGGTATAGATATTTCATTATATTATTATTATTTTTCCTTTTTGTTTTTATTTATATATATATATAATTTTTTGTTTTTTAGTTTTATTTATATAACGAAATTAACACAGTCAAAATTTGTGATCAGTGATCAATCATTACATACTCATTACGTTTTAAATTATTTTTCATTATAATATTTATAATTTTTTTTTTATTTATTTATTTTTTTATTTTTTTGGATTTTGTTTTTATGCATTGAACAGTTACATAATGCTGGCTTAACTACGATTTCTTCTGGGGTATTTATAATGGATTGATTATTGATTGAGCAACGAAAACGTGCATCGGGAGGAAATAATCAAATATCGATGATGAGAGCGACAGAAAGAGTTTTGAAAGTATAATTGACGAGAGTTCGAGCTGTAGGTGAGATGAGAGAAACTGAAAGGTGATCATAAGACAAATTGAGAATTGACTGCTCCGTGGGAGTTGATTTGAGTTAAGTTGAGATTCAGTTAGAGTTAGAGTTTCTCTCGCTGACTGCTGTTAATCATAACAAATCGTTCATTTATTGCAATTAGGAACTTTATTAATGGACGGATAAACAAAATAATAACAATAGATACATTATATCAGCTGGTTTATGGCAGCTCATGATGGATGTGAAAGAGTTTGAAGAAAATTTGAAAGAAAACTACAAAAATGCAGCGAGTTGTGCTAAGGATTTTTCATCGGTTTTCGTTCCTCTTCTTCTTCTTTAAGGATGGTATGCGGTTAACAATAATTGAGCAACAAATCAAATTAAACATTTAGTTAACAAGACTTAAGTTGTATAATTATTTATAATTCTAAGCTTTGTGCTCAACTGAAAGGTAATCAAAAAGATGTACAACCATAAGTATGTGTGTCTGTGTCTGTTTGTGTCAATGTATGTGTGTTTAGTATTAAATTTCATTTTGCAGTTCATTTTGTGCAATTATCCAATCGATTTTTTGATTTAATTGTATATTGTTTCTATATATGTTTTAAAGAATTATAATTGTGTGTGTGTTTTTTTTTTTTTTTGCTTTTTGTTATATATATTTTTTGTATTTAAAAAATGCTTTTCCTTTTTGTTTTTCTTTGGTGCGCCTTTAATGAATGGGTGTGCGTATATGTGTGTGTGTGTGTATGTGTGTTAGATTTAATTCTTCTTTAACTAAATGCCTTAAGTTCTTAACTGTTTTTCGTTTGCTTATCTATATACTTTAGAATTTCATTTTGTTGAGACCATCATACATACATATATATTATACATACAATTTGTATTTATACATCATTACGCACATACATGATGTAATTGTTACATCATGCACATACAACTCTCATTATATGTATACATATTTATCATAATCATTTTTTTGTTGTGTGTGTTGGTGCCGCTCTCTAAAAACGGCATCAAAAATGCTTCAAACATTTCATTTATATATATATATATATATATATATATATATATATATTGTTGTGTGTATATTTTTGCGGGGCTTGTGTCATTATTTGTCCTAAATGCTTTGCCCTTTTTGCGTTTAAATTTCTTTCCATTTTGTTTGCAGTTTTTATAAATATTCTTAAACATTTCCATTTAAAAAATTTTCACTATAGCCAAACAGAATATTTTCGATTTTCGATTCTCGACAACTGATACCGTTAACTAGGTGTAGAGTAAAAAAGAATACGAAAAGTAAATATATTAACTTAATTAGTTTTGTTTATTTAAAAATTCTCTGCTATTTTTTGTTTTTGTTTTCTTTTTCTTCTTTTATAACTAAAGTTTTTCTTTTTTTTTTGGAAATACGCTCCGAAACCGTTGAGCAGCTATTTGTTGTTGTTATCGATTTTGTAATCGGTTTGTTGTTGTTATCGTTACAGTTAAACCTTTCACATAACACGCATTTAACGCAATTTAGAAACATTTTGATTTAACTATTTTTTCGCTCATATACATATATATGTATATACGTATATATATATAATTGCATTCCGACACCTATATAGCTATAAAATAAATATATAGTATATGCCCAGTTATACTTATATATATTTATGTTATCACCGATTTCACTTGATGTCGAGTTGAGTCTGTGTGTGTGTGTGGATGAGTGTGTTCTGAAAAAATTCTTTGTGTGTTTGTGTGTCTAAGCTTAAATTTGACTGTATTTGCTGCTTTTACTAACTCTGCTGTTTCTTATTTCATTAAATTTTCTATTTATTGGTGTAAATCAATTGCAGTTGCTTTTTCATTTTGTTAGGTCAAATCCTAAGTAGCTAAGTACCACCTGCCTCAACTGGTTCAATACAAAAATCTAGGTAAAAGTTCTTCAATTGGTTACACTTTTACGAGTGTGTATGTTTGTGTGTCGAAGTGTGTGTTTGTCTGTCTAGAAAGTTAATAAAGTAATTTTCGCTTGTTGTTGTTGTTACATTCAGATTATTATTAGTTAGGGTATGTTTTAGGTTAAGTGTATGTATATATAGGGTATTTCCTTTCATTCATTGTTGACTGTGTAGATTAATATATATACATATATATGTATATATATATATATATATATATATATATATATATATATATATATATATATATATATATATATATGCAATGATCTATATATATATATATATATATAGATAGATATATACTTTATATATTCCTCATTTTATCGACAGTCTTGCGCCTAGAATTGTGTATTTTTGTTTGCTTATAACTGCCAGTGTACCTTATTATGGGAGTACTTTTTGCATATAGTCTATATAAAATTAATTGTTTATTTCTTCTCTTTTTCACTTTTTTTCTCTTTTTTTTTTTTATTTTTTGTTTTGTTTTGGTTTACATATAAAAAACTCGTGCTACATATAGGTGCTTAAATACGTAATGTTATTGTATATACTCATTGCATAAAGTACATCCATACATTCATATAAATATGTAGATGTGTGTTAGTGTATGTATGTGTGTGTGTGTGACTGTGTGAGTGTGTGTGTGTGTTATGTATTCATATAATAGTTATGCTCATAATACATATACACAAATATTTTAGTTGCTACTCATATGGTGTATACCTCAGCATTAGCTATATATGTATATATACATATATATATATAACTCTCAGCTAACTGTACAAAAAAACCTGCACTGCCTCAGCTTCGACTTACCATAACTAAGAAATTAAAACATTACGTTGATATAGTATTTAATTATCATTAAATTTAGTCAGTATTGTGCTAGGTTTTGGTATTCACAAACTTAAAATTCACATTTTGAACTAAAGTGAAAAATTTCATTAAGGAACTTTACCAAAACTTTGAATATATGTATGTGTATATGTGTTCGTATTTATGTGTATTAGTGTGTGTATTTGTCTTTTACTAAGCTTAAATGGTGCATTGTTTATGTTTGTTTGTTTATGAGCTAGATTTAGCGCTTTATTGACTGCTTGAACATGTTTGCATTTAACTAGCTGTAATTACATTAACTAATATTTAATTAATTGTTTTAATTGTTGTTGCTGTTTTTTTTTTTTTAATTTAAATTTAATTTAACTTACTTTTTGCGAAGTTTTGCTCCTACTTTGTGTGTGTGTTTAGTGTGTGTTTCTTGAGTTTTATTTACAATTGTTTCTCTTCCACTTTGGAAAATAAATATTTTATAAATCTCCCCAATTAAACTAACGTCTAACACCTTATACTTAGTATTTCTTTTGTTTTTGTGTGTTGCTTAGTGTCTAAGTTCTTGTTTAGGCAGTTTTTTTTCATTCAAATTTGTATACATATATATGTATATATATATCGCTATTTTTGTTCTTTCTCTCGTTTCGTAACTCGTCTATTGGATTTAGTTTTAGAGTGCAATTAAAATATGTTTTTTAGTTCATGTGACTTGTTTGTTTTTTTTTTTCATATAAAATTGGTAAAACTAAAATCAATTTTTATTAAAAATCGAATTATATCAACTATTTTTTGTATATATATCTGTCCGATGCTTTTCGCTTACAAAAGGTGCCCTTGAAAGTAATTTGCTTCTGTATAATTTGTTCATGTGCAAATTATTTAAAAATTCTTTTCTTTTCATTTATATATTACCTTTTTTTTTATAAATATGATGGTCGAGTAGTTTAAATTAAATGATTTGATTAATTTGCAAAATTTGTTCTTTGACATTTCCTACAAAATTTGGCCATTTTTCTTGGAAGCGCTAAAAAGTGTTCAGTTTTGAGAAATCAAGAAACATAGTAGATACATACATATATACTTAAAGGGGTATTATAGTAGATGAGGTGTGCATTTAATATATAAGGGGGGTTTCATAAACCATAAACTAAATTAAGTTTGTTTTCTTTTGCCTAAACTAAGGAAGACCATTTGACCGTCTGCTTTGGGGAAGTAATGGCAAAGTAAATAAGTAAGTATGCGTACGCTCTAGTCGGCGTGATCACGACTACAATATACCCTGACCTCTTGATAGAAACATTCCAGCTGTCATGACTGTGAGTTTTAAACGAGAGTGTGAATACTAAGAGAGTCCAGACAAGTAATGAAGAAATGATAGAGTTGTCTTGGGAGTTGAAAAAAAAAAAAAATTTAGGATTACAGCATATTGATATTCGTACTCTCTGATTTGAAAACGGACAAACGACATACTACATTAGGGTTATAGGAAGGTCTAGATATTATAGGTTTTGCGTGGCTTTCACATACTAAGTAAACTCATGGCATTCACAAACTTGTTGAAATATATCGAAAATTGGAAATTAATTGAGAAACAAAATAAAATCTATCCAAACAATTTGCTATTCTTCTTTTACTTTTTCCATTTTGATTTATTTACTTGTTTATACGATTCAGTTTATATATATTTAATTGCATTGGGTGTCCTTAAAATTGGAATTATGTGAGTCGGAAATAAATTTGTTTGACTGTGCTTTCATTGTTGTTACTTTTTTTTTGTTTTTTTTTTGTTTTTTTTTTTTTTTGTGTATTCATTTTTGCTATTTGTTCCGTTTTTCTTTGCTTAATTCTTTCATTAATCTAATCGAATTTTTATTTATATTTTTTTTTATTGTTTAATTATTAATAATTATTAATTAATTTGCTGCTTCTTCGGCTGTTTCAGTTTAAATTTTTTCTACTATTTGCTATACGCTGCTGCTTTTGATTATTCATCGTGTTCTTTTGCATTCTCCTCTTCTTATTAATGCTTATATATTTAAATATTATTTTATTTTCCCTTTTTGGTTTTGTTTTTAGTTTGCGTAAATCTATTTAACAATATTCTTTGCTCTCGCCCGTAATATGTGTGTCTTTTTCATCCATTTCGGCTTACGTTTCCTTTTATCATTATTATTTTATTAGTATTTAACAATAATATGTTGCCTTTTGCATTTTACCATATCTCTAGTTAAAATTACTTTTGGTTAATGATTTATTTTATTTTTATTTTTTAACTTTATTTTTCAGCGCGTTGCACAGTTTAACTCTCTCGTGCGCTGTTGTCTCACTTGTTGCCTCCGGCCCGGCTGCGTTTTCGGCTCTGCGCCACCCTTAGGGGGCATGGCCGCTTATTCCTCGCCGAGCAGGACAAGATCATCGGCAACGACATCGCTAACGTGCAGGTAGATAATCCAGTACATCAGATTGAAGCAAACAAAGCACACGGGAAACACAATGCGCGAATATTTGTCAATATCCGAAGGCGTAATGCCCAATAGTTTGTTGATATCCTGTGAGGAAATAATATACAATTTATTAATATTATAGATTATATATAAGAATATGTAATATTGTACAATAATACAAATAAACAACAAATAGACAGAGGAGTGGGCACTTCAATCATTTAAGCCATTTTGAAATCGGGACATTTGCGGTTTTTGTTTTCCCACTTGATGGATGCTCATTAGTTATAATCATCTTTAAATATTTAAAATTAGGGATTTTCACCTTTTTTACTTTGCCCGGATGTAATAGATGTGCTGGCACGGCCGCCTCCGGGTCGCCGCCAGCATCTGGAGGTCCGCCACCTCCACCTCCGCCGCCTCCGCCACCACCGCCGCCGGGTCCGCCAGGACCGCCGGGTACCGGGCCAGGTCCATGGGGCTGGGGGCCACCTCGGCCACCATTCACCGTATTCTCCAGAGTGCCGCCCTTGGAGTGTGCCTTGGGGTCGTGGACCTTGAATCTCACCTCCTGGAACAAGGGTCCCACTATCGAGCAACCGCGCGTACCAACGTTTTGTTGGATATTTGTAAAGCCGATTGGGCGGTTACTCACTGTTTGTTTGGGCGCATGCGGATGACCATGGCTGTGGGCATGATGACCATGCCCATGTCCATGCTCAGGACCGGGTCCGCCTCCGACATTCGGATTCGGATTGGCCTGCTGCTGCACACCATCTAATTGTTGCTTTTTCTGCTCAGCTATCTTTTGGATCGCCATAAATCTTTGTTTTCGCATTTGAATTCGTTTTGCCATATAGCCGACGGTGGCGTATTCTACGATTGCGATATGATATATATTGGATAGTGGATACAGTTTCGAATTGAGTCAGTTTTTTATTTTAGAGAATTGATTGCGATTAAGAATTTTGATAATGGTTGAAAACGGACGGTTGCGGGCGGTACGTGGTGTGTGGGGAGGAAATTTTGTTGTTGTTGGGGATTTTGATGCGGATGCATATTAAAATTTTGAATCAAGTCCGCGTTCCAGATGAGATTTTTTTGATGATGTTGAATAATTGTTGTTGTTGTTGTTGGTGGTGGTGGTGGTGGTTATTGTAGTTGTTGTTGTTGTAGTTGTAGTTGTTGTCAAATAGTTGGATTGTTGTTGCACAGTTTTGGTAATTTTGAAGTACGGTTTTTGGAACGGTAAATGGAGGGAAAATGGAGCGTTGTTGTAAAATATTAATTTTTTGTTTGGCATTCATTTATACATATATGTAGGCAAAAGTACATATAGATATATATATATACATACATATATGTATATATGTGTGTGCACAAATAGTTATGCAATTATATACGTATATGTATATATATTCATATGTATATGTGAAGAAAGATTAGTAGAAAAATAAGAAATTTGTGACTTATACGAATTTTGATATATGTTAATATATGTACATGAATTTGTCTTTGGGTTGGCACATTAAATCAAAAATGGAAAAGTGTTGGGGTTACGGGGTAAAAGCACTACGGTTAAAAATGGCAGACGAGAATGCCCGACTGGTGGATACCCTGTACCGGGATGATTAACTGTTTTTCTTGGCATAAATGATGGAAAATAATTGCAAACAGTTTACAGAAGCTCTAAATACCAATGCCATATTGATAGATGGGTAAAGGGATGCTAATGAAATATTGTATACAAATTTGATTTGATTCCTCATAGTTGTTGGAAATCGAAGATACTTTTCATTTGATTCTGAAGGTTGTGTGTAGAGTTTAGATTTTGATTCTATATATGTAGCATAAGTGGTATAGAAGAAGTTGTAAAATAAGCTCAATGTAGAGGTAAGACGAAATATATATGAAGTTAATAATACATATACTTAATAAACTATTTAATATTTATCTAAATACTATAAGAGTATCATCAAGTAGATTTTTAGCTGAATATGGAAGAAATCGCATACCATATACATATATGTATCTGTATATCTTTCTATAAGAAATATATTAAAGAATTGTAATATATTTTTCACTTATTTAAGACGGAGTCGCTTAAGGGTGAACAAGTCAGAGCTTTCATTTGCAAATTTTCCCCAATTTTCCAAGGTACAGGGTATAAATAGGCAACGTCACTTGTATGTGTGGTTGTTGTTGTTGTTATTGTTGTAGTTGGTAGTGAAATAAAAACTGAATAAATTTCATATTCTGTACGTTAGCCAAGCAACAAAAAAATATTGTGAGTAAAGCCAGTGTAGAGTGTGTGTGAGAGGTAAATACAGACAGAGTAAGATAGATAGAGAGCAATAAAGGTGTAATGGTTAAACGTGTGTTTGTATGCGTGTGTATGTGTATGTGTGTGTGCTTTGTCAGTATATCTGTCTGTCTGCTGCAAATGTTATTTGTTGCTGTTGTTGTATTTGTTATTGTTGTAGTGGATGTTGTTGTTGTTGTTTTCAAATGAGTGAACGAATATATATATGTCATTATATATATATATATATTATATATATATATATATATATATATATATATATATATATATATATATATATATATATATATATATATATATATATATATAATACAGGTTAATTTATTAGCCAAATGATTTATGTATAAAATTTTTTATATCTGCAGTCTGAGAAACCATCATTCAAGGAAAATGTTGATGTGCGTGCCTCAAATGCAAATTCATTGAACAATCGCCTCTGGTAGGGGATATCGGTGGGCGGCTTGGAGGGTCGCATACATATATATGTATATTACATATATGGAATGTACACACATACACACACAATTTCCAGCTTTTCGTTTTATGTCATATATATATTTTGTGTGGTTATGAGACTCCTTAAATAGAAAGGACATGCAGGGATCACATATGAGATCCACTTACACTGTAAGCTCTATGTAATTTAATATTGGAATAGGGTATATACTTTTCTTTACTTTTTGAGGAAGTTGACTATATAGTTTCATAGAACATTTAAACGAAACAAGTTTACTTACCCAGTTCCAGAACGCCTTTGCTGTAATATATATATGTATATGGGATAGAGAATAGCTAACATATCTTACCTAACCTCAAATTGTTTATATATAGATATTTATTGCTTTGGCATTAGCATTTGCGATTGTCATGTCTGCGACATACATTCAAATGCCACAGACTTGATAAACCAAATGCTCGAATATATCTATGAGTTTATATATATTTTGTTGAGGTATGACGCTTAGGTCTTCAGCTAGACATGGCCATTCTTCTTCTTCTTCGTTGAAGACTATATACAGTGTTGTGATTTTTGTTTTTTTTTCTATATATATTATATTATATTCAATTCAATCGCGACTCAAGCCAGGTGTGACGCAAGGCATGCTGTTATCATTTTTATGCGCTCGGTTTTAGCTCGTACCCCTGGGCTGGAGTTTTTTTTTATTATTGTTTTGAATTCATGGCGTTTTTCAGATTTTTTAGAAATTTCTTTATATAGTATGTAGTATGTTGAGTAGCTTTAGTTGTAGGCTGTTTCGTAGGCTTTGCGTTTTATTATATATATATATATATATATTTTTTTTTTTTTTGAGTGGAAGCTGGGCGTATATTAATATCTGGGTACCATTGCAGGTTGAAATGTGTTCGCTCATGTGCATTCTCTATGCAGTTATCATGATGAAAAATTATTTTCATTTTAAGCTTTTGTCGTTTTTGGTAATTTTTTTTTGTGGAACACAATGTCAACCTGGAGGCGTCTACGAGAGTACAAGTACGAGTAAAGCTAAAGCTAAAATAATTTGTATTTTTTGGCATAGAAACTTTTGGTTTTTTGCAGAAGCATGCTTCGATTTTAGTTGGGTTTTTGTTTTCAGCTATAAGCTCTGCAGGTGTATTAACTAACTGTATTGAGTGCATGTATGTCTTTGTGTGTGTGGCTGTGTGTGTACGTGTATGTGTGTGTGTGCAAAACTTTTCGCTTGGAAATTTTGTGGCCCCTACTTTTCAGGTAGCGCGTATCTATGAATTTGCATACATTTTCTTTGGATGATAGTTGCATTGTTTCTTTGTATAGAAAAATTAACAATAACATACAAATACGAAAAAAGAGATTTTTTCTATTTTTTTTTTTTTTTTAGTTTTTTTTCATTGTTGACCTGAGTTCAGAGTTTTTTTTTGTAGGTAAAAGTGTGAGTTGTTGCTTAAGATGTTAGGATTTTAAGAGAGAAAGTTATAGTTAGAGCATTGGACTGGACTGTAGTAAGTGCTTGAAATATATTTTTCGATGATTCGATCGAAATTTTGTATATACATAGACATTGAAATTTTTTATAATATAGTTCAAGCATATTAAAAATATATTGATTTTTTTGTATTAATTTTTATTTTTTAAATGAATATAGAGTTGGAAACTACGCAAAAAAGTTGGGAAATTCAAGTAAAAAAATGTTCTTTTAAATTTACTTGAATTTTTTCGATTGTATGTGTGTTTTTTGCTGTAAAAAATTAAAAGACTGTTGAAAGATAGTGTATTTGTAGTTGTGGTATTTTTTATATGCTGCAAAACGCTAAGCGAAGTGTTTTTCTTTTCTTTTTTTTTAAAGAATTAGATTGGCATTTCGGCTTGCTCGGGAGCCTTTAGCCAAGGAAAAATTAAAAAATAAAATGAGAAATTGTTAAATTTGATAAATAAAGCAACACACATAAATGTAGGGTATATATATATGTGTGTGTAGTAATAGATGCTTATGTGTGTGTGGTGCTCTATGTTGGCTACTTGGAATTGGATTGTGTTGTTGTTGTTTGGTAAATGTTAGTTTTTTATTTGAGGTTTAGATTTTTTGTCGCTAGATTTTGTTTACCCAGTAGACTGGCAAAGACCATAACGAAGCATGTTCCCAGATAGACGTCAATCGATTTGACGTACGAAATCTTTGGCAGCGCCGCATTTGTTGACGACATCAACGTTGTCATTGTCAACACGGTTGTCACACCGAGCGCCACACGCGCCGGCGTTGCATTGCGATTGAGCCAAAATGATACCCATGATATAATAACGATCAGTCCAGAGGGTATGTAGATTTGTATAAGATAATAGCCCATCGAGCGCACGAATTGTATTTCGCAGGCTAAACGCGAATAGTTGCCTGTTTATTACCAATCGTCGGTATTCATTAGTCATTAGTAATTTGATATTAGTCATTGGTCATTAGTCATTAGTCATTAGTCATTAGTCGTCGTTAGTCGTTAGTCATTAGTCGTTGGTCATTAGTCATTAGTCATTAGTCATTAGTCATTAGTCATTAGTCATTAGTCATTAGTCATTAGTCATTAGTCATTAGTCATTAGTCATTAGTCATTAGTCATTAGTCATTAGTCATTAGTCATTAGTCATTAGTCATTAGTCATTAGTCATTAGTCATTAGTCATTAGTCATTAGTCATTAGTCATTAGTCATTAGTCATTAGTCATTAGTCATTAGTCATTAGTCATTAGTCATTAGTCATTAGTCATTAGTCATTAGTCATTAGTCATTAGTCATTAGTCATTAGTCATTAGTCATTAGTCATTAGTCATTAGTCATTAGTCATTAGTCATTAGTCATTAGTCATTAGTCATTAGTCATTAGTCATTAGTCATTAGTCATTATTCATTAGTCAATATTCATTAGTCATTAGTCATGAATATTTTTATACAACAAATTTAGTGATTGCCGACAATTCGTTGTTTTTTGTTTTTGTTTTTTTTTTTTTTTGAGGAAGAAAGAGAGCAAAAAGAGCAGAGAGTAAAAATATTATTAGTAAATGTTTCATTATAATTATATGTTATTTACTAAACAAAATTTAAGTTTTATATATAACACTTATTAAAAACAAACAAAATTAAAGCAAAATATTAAAATTAATAACAAAAGATGAGCGCATTTAACTGTAGGAACTTTAGGGTTGCCTGCATGATAAATCGATAGAAATCGATAAAACGCTTCGATAATTTAGATATTTATGTGTTAATTATGAAACTTGATGATGATGTACTTGATTAGTAAGTAAAGTGAAAAAAATAACATTATGATAATATGGGCAATATATGTTTGATTATATTAACTAGATATTTTCAAAATTGTGTTAAGTGCTAATTAGATGAAATATTTAACGCTTACTAGACTGAAAACTGTTAAGACGAATATGTTTAGGTTATATTATCAATACAAAAAATAAATTAAATTAAAAGTTAAAGAAAAAAAAAAAAACAAAAGTAACATGAGCAGGAGATAGAGAGCGAGCGACAGCTAGCCTAAGGCGAAAATTATTGTGTTATTTATTTTGGCCTGCGAGAATTTAGATTTATATCTGTATATATTTTATTTTATATTTTTTGAAAGGAAACTTTAAAGATGAGAGCATGCTTGGGAGGGCGTTTTGTATATTTTTCTATTTTTTACTTCTTGTTAGTTTTTTATATATATATTAAATTATATATATAAATATAAATTTTTGTTAGATTTTGCTTGGTTCTGCTAATTATTATGGAAATAAACGGATATTTATTTTTAAATTTCAAGTTGTTAAAATTCTAGTATTTTTGCAGTATATTTTTTTAGATGTGTATTTTTCTGTCTTTCTTTTTACAATATTAATGTGATTTTGTTTTGCTGTTTGGTTTTGTTTCGGGTTATGCTAGTGAAAATATCGATAGCGTATTTAATTTTGGCATTATAGTATTATTAACTAAATGTGACTAAATTAATAATGTAATATAGTCATATATGTATGTGTGTGTGTTTATGAAAAATATAATATATTGTTAATGCCAGGCATAAATCGAAAGGATGATTATCTAGATATAAAAGCCATATAAAGTTAAGCATCGCTATTTTTTATTTGTATTGGTGTTCAATATATAGATATATAGAAGATATACGTATGTTTCTATTAATTTTTATTTTTGCATATAAATATATAAAGTTTACTCTTAGTGGTTGCCATGACACAAATGTCACTAATTCAATTTCAGTTTGATTTTGTTTGCTGTTTTTTCAATTTGATTTTTTTTTTTCGTTTTTTTATTTTTTATTTTATTATTATTATTATTATTATTTTTTTTTTTTTGAAGTACGGAAAATTTTTCAATTGATGTTAGTTACTTTTTTGATTCGCTTTGGCTTTGGCCAATAATTTAATTTTGTTTATGAACTAATGACGAAATGAAGTTTTCAAAATTAATAAATTTGAAAGGAAATAAATCAAATCATTTTGTTCACTAAATAAATAGAAAGGAAAAGAATCCAACTAGTTTAACATGCATTTTGTTGCTCTTATATTAAAAGATTGTATTTTTTCGTCTTCTTTTATTTTATATTTTCATCTTCTATGCAATGGGCTAAGCAATGTATTTTTCCTCGAATATTCTTGCAGTTTCTATTTGATCTCGCTTGTTGAAATGCTCTACTTTTATGTGAATAGTAGATTGTTAAAATCTATCGATTTTCTCAATTTAGATCGGTATTCATATAAGAATGGATAAATTAGAATAAATTAAAATTATATTTTCCAATTATTACCTATGTATATATCGATGATTGGAAATGTTCGAATATACAGATCATTACAATGAATCCGTTTTGGACATTATTTACTTTTTATCAATATAAAAATTGTGTATAATAATATATAATGAAAATCTCCTATAAATCGTGAAAGGATATCTGCAAAAATATGAGATATTCGGCATGCCGAAACCCTTTCTAGGTCTATCTGATCGGCTGATACATTTTTGAGCGTTACTTGTAAATTGAGAGAAAGCAAAATATGTATGCTTAAGTACATGCACTTGTCGTATGGCGACGCAATTTTCAAATGTTGTCTCAGCAATTTTTTTGCCCAACATATGTATGTATATGTATGTTATAACGCGACTTTTCGTTCTAGGTAGATGAAGAAGTATACGAGTGCTTTATAAAAAAATTTTTTGGGTAGTAAAGAATGAAAAAATGTTTAAAGTTAAGCAACAAATCGAACTCAAGATGAAAACGCAAAAATTATATATATATATATATATATATATATATATATATATATATATATATATATATATATATATATATATATATATATATATATATATATATATATATATGTATATATATATATAGGCATAGTTAAAATCGTCATCAGCACTATTTTGTATATACATACATAGGATGTATATGTGTGTAGATAAAGGTAAATATAAATAAGTATGTATATATACATATATATATTTAAATATATATGCATATTGATGTATGTATGTATAAAGTTAAAAGTAAAGTTATAAAAAAATCGGTAACCGTCTACAGGTACCTGTGGTAAGACTGATCTCCATGGCCCTTTGACGATGACCCAAGACCTTAAATTGGGGCAGCGATACCTCGCTCGAGACACCAACAGAGTTCGGGCCCTCGTTCCATTTATAGCGTATGTCACGCATCGTGTAGCCGACTAGTTATATTTATATGTATATATATGTATAGTGTATATATACATATAAGTTAATTGAATTTTTGAGTTTTATGTTGATTGGATTGTTATAATTTTTTTTTTTTTTTTGGCGCAATTCGATGTTGTGGTCGTTGTTGTAGTAGTTGTTCATTTGACGAAAAATATGCACAAAACAAAAAATACATTTCGTGAGACTATTAATGATTGGCAAAAAAAGAATTTCATAGTGAGTTTTATCAATTTAGTTCTTCTCATACATTCTTTAATTTTTTTTATTATTATTATTATTTTCTTTTATAATTAATAGTCTCATTCAGAACTTGTTGCTTAAAGTGTTGTCAAATATATTTTTTGATTTACATTTGTATAGATATAAGTATAGTTAAAATGTTGGTCATATATAATACAATATAATACAGAGTATATATGTATATATTATTTTACAGCATTCAATAATTGGTTATTTTTTAAAACTAAACTTAAAGCTACTGTTTGTTCTTATTGGCAGTAGTTTTTAAAATTTCATTTTGTTATATTTTTATTATATTATTATATTGTTTCACTTAAGCACACTAAAATAGCAGAAATAGGTGCTCTTGTGTATTCTGTCTATGAATAATATTGATATGTGTATCATAATTTCAAGATTTATAAAATATTCTCTTGTTTGTCGTTGTTGTTGGTAAGCCTACCCAAGCAAATGCGCTAAAATAAATCCAAATGAAAAAACTGTATTTGAACTCGTAATTAAAAGTAAAAACATATATACTTTTATAGAGAGAAAGAGAGTTAACACTCGCAAACACGCCTAAACACATTTTCTAACACTTGTCTACAACTGCTGCGTACTGTTCTTAAGTAGTTTTGTTTATATATATACTATTATGATGATGGCACAACAGAGGTTAGTAAAGGACACTCGAAACACAAGATTTGTTTATATATATATATATATACATATATATATATACATATACGTATATATATATATATACATTTTTTAGTTAGTAGAACAAGTTACAGTTAGCACTCGATATAGGTGAACACAAAACTAAAGAAAATGTGCATGTTGTTTGGTATATATATTGATATATAGAGAGAGAGATATATTTATATATAAATGCGCTATAAACCCTTTTGAAAGGAAATTAAAACAGATTACGTAATAATGAAAGTAAATAAAAATAATGAAAAGTGTTTTTATTGTTTTTTTTTTTTTTTTTTAGTCACAACAAATAAAACAGTTTTGTGTGTGTTTCATTCACAATGTTTTGGTATTTGTTGTTTTTTTTTTTGGATCTGTTTTTGGATTCTTGTATGAATTTGTAATGTATGGAGGGTACCTGTGGTTAGGTTTATTTCGGTCGCCCTCTGCCTGTGTCCCAAAACGCGGAACTGCGGTAGTTCGACCTCACTGCTCATTCCCACACTACTCAGTCCATCTCTCCAGAAATATCGGATATCTCGCATCGTGTAACCAACTGGATGCAGTTATTGTTGATGTTGTTGATGTAGTGGTAGTTGTTGTTGTTGCAAAAAGGGGGCAGGTGGTTAATTAATTATTGTAATTGTTGTTTGTTTCGTTTGTTGTTGTTTTGTGAAGGTGAAGGAGAGTTGATTTTTTTTAGTTCAATTTGATGAATAAGTTCAATTGTTTATTTTATGCCGCAATTTAGAAATCAGGTTTAGTCGAATTGGTGAATACAATTGTATGAGCAGCTAATTAGTTTCAAAGTGTATATGAATGATTGACCAAGATGAACCGCAATTGAACTAGTGAATGATTTATTGAACTAGTCTACTAGTTTACGTTTTCTAGTTCACTGGCTTAATAGCGCGCTTGTCTCTATTCCACTTTTCTACTGGTTCATGATTATTAATATAGGTTTATTAGTTGACGTTTACCGTTTCATTAGTGGACTACATCATTAAAAAGATATAGTTGCATTGATTTTGCTCTCTAAGTTTAGTAGTTCCGATTAGATCACTTGTTCAATTGAACTTATTCTGAACGTCATGACAACTCTGTTTTGTATAGTAACAAAATTGTTTTCACTTTGGGGTCTTACAATTAGCTTAGACTTACATTTTTAAATAAGTTAGATATAAAACTAGGGTGAGCGAGTGTTTTGACAAAGAATTTAATCATATTTCATATGTATTTACATAGAGATTGCTTGTGTGTGTGTGTGTGTTTGTGAGATTTTTGTGTTAAAGCGTGCTATAAAAAGTTCGTTTTATAATATACATTGAATTGTTATTAAGTATATGGATATTTGCTATAATTTTAAATCATTTATTATTAAGCATATATATATATTTATTCTTTTTTGGTTTTTTTTTCGCTCTGTTCAAGTCGATCGATCACAATCAGGAGCCTTCTGCGGTTGCTGTAAGTGAGAAGGCGACCGAAAACCAACCAATCTTATGAATTCATTCCCATTAATGTTATGATATAGGTATACAGACATATATCATGTTAGTTGATCTGCGAGATTGTTGTTGTTTTGTTCATTTTTTTTATTGTTATTGGAAGGGCGGGGACACATGAATGAAACATGAGAATTAAAGAGTTGTACGTTGTATGGCTGCTGGATAATTGGCTTGAATAAAATGTTAGACGAGTAAGTTTTAACTAATTTGGCGGCTGTGCAAACAATGGTCTCGAAAATCATAAACAACTTGGGCAATAGTATGTATATATATAAATATATATAAATATATGTATATAATTATGTACGCAGTAAGCACTATCTGGAGCTATGACGATTTTTGATTTACTACAGAGAAAAACCCGTAATATGATTTTGAAAAAGGTACGCAGGCTCCTGTATAGCTAAAGTTTATTTCCTTTTTTACGATACGATATTCGATATATGACATTCGATATACGGTATACGATTATTGTTGTATGTTCTCTGCGTATTTATAGCGCTTATTTTAACACTTTTTGATTTATTATTTGCTTTCTTTCAAATATTTTTTCTGCCCACACTGAACAAACAGCGCGCGGCCTTAAGCTTAGTGACCAAAATTTGGTGCGGATGCAATTAGCTAAGGGCTATAAATATAAATATGTATATTTAAGATATAAAACAAAGCTAGCGATATTCATCGTTTTGGTCGGGCAGTTGAGTGTTACCCAGCACTAAGCACATCGGCACTTTACTTTGGCCACTTCTAGAGTTTTTACTGATTAAGTGCTTCATATTCTGAATGAGTTCATTTCTTATCGATATATATATATATTTCTATGTATATATTTATCGATTCGGAAGTACATTTACAATTTTGTTTTATATCGATATTAAAATTTTATTGTTATTATTATTTTTATTTTTGTTTTTTTTTTGTTTTTTTGCCTTTCTTTATTGTTAAGTTTGATTTGTTAGCTAAATTAGCCATAGTACTTACAGCTTTCGATCTCAATGTGACAGAGCTGTCGATCCATTGGAAAATATTGCAGATTCATTGGACACGATGCGGTGATAGTCAATCTGGAAAGTTTTCATTTATGTTTTTGTTTTGTGGAATGGGAAGTTAATATAGAGAAGAAGAAAATTAGTAAGTTTTTGAAAAAGTTGGCGAATGAACACAGCTAATGGTTACACAACAATTAAATAAGCAGAGGAGGAGCAAATAATTTACGACATTTACTGGATTATTAGGGGGGCGGGCAAAGTTGGTTTCTTTGTTTTTAATATATATATATATTTTTTTTTTGTTCTAGTAGAGCGAGTTCAATTGGATATGAGTTAACATTCATTTATATTTAATTGTTAAGAAACAACATTTGTAGTTTTTGTTAGTGATACGAGTGGCATTTGGTTATTTTTGTAGTTGAGTGAGGCGAGTGGCGCAGGGTAATAAAATTTTTTTGTTTTTTATTGTTATTAACATGAGGTTTTGTGACCTAAATACTACGTATACATAATAGCATATATAGATATATTTATATAAATATAGTTTAGTTTTGAGTTGGAGTGGAGTTTGGTTTGAGTTTGGAGTTTTTAGTCGGCTGCTGGTTTATTGATACATAGATTTTGGACAGATTCTTCGTTTAAAGGTAGTAGAAAATTGTATGCCCAGTAGCTACAGTAGCTACTGTGACCAGTGCGCAACCTTTTTGTGGTGTAAAAGACACATGAGATTCTGCAACTGGTAACCTGCCTGATGGGATTTCGCAGAGGAGGGTTTTCTACAATTTCCTTTGCAAACTTCATTTTGTGCAATGAAATTTGCAAAAAAAAAAAAAAAAAAATTTATTTTTACTTTTTTTTACTATTGATTCAAGTACACTCGGAATATATGTATATAGTAAGAATTGCCAACTTTTGATCGCTTTCACTTTTGCCAATTGAACTCACTTGATTGAAAACTGTTTTTCATTATGTTGAACTTTTCGTTTCATATTGATAAATATATTTTTAAAAATAATTTTAAATATAACATTTTTGTTTTTGGATTAGTAAATTACAACATCCATTTATACACACACATCAAAAAACAGTACAGAGTTGCAAAAAGGGTTAAGAAATAATTGAGAACAAAAGAAATTTGTTTGTTTTGTTAGTAAATATTTTTTTTTTTTTTTTTTTTTACTATTTGCAGTCAATAGTTTTGTTGTTAAGTAAAAATTTATTTTGTTTTTGTTTTTTGTTAGTTAGTTACACACATACACATATAGATTGTAAAAAGTTGTAAAGTTGCATATTGCATTGAATTTGCTGAAGATAGTTGATTTTTACCTAATACTTCTTGTTATCGATCCAGAATGATGCACACGAATGAATTCATTACTGGTTGTTGCAATGTGAAAATATGATTGTTTTTCATTTACAAAAAAGGTGTCAGGTACCCAAATATTCTTTATGAATTCTGATCCAACCGATAGTGTTTCTACACCAGGTCGTTTTCTATACGCTAAACGAGGATCGGTCCAAAATTGACGAAAGTAAAAATCCAATGTAAAGTCCTATATTGTATACGATAATCATACGTATTTGTTTGTTTTTTTTTTTTTTTTTTTTTTTTTTTTTTTTTTTATATCGATTTCGATTTCAATTACAAAGTGGGAGCAAAAAGAGATGTTTGTTTCTTATTAGTAAACTTGATAGCAGTTAGGGCTAAATATTAAATATATATATAATAAAATAAAAATTATTGAATATATAAAACTAAATCGATATAGCTATATATAGAAAAGTAAGTTTTAGAAAATTTTGTTTACAGAATTTCGGAAAATAGAAAAATAGAAAATTTCGCATAGATTTAATAGAGTTCAGATTATTTATATGTATATTTATAGAGTTCGCTAATTATGAAAATCATAAATGCGTTTCATATAAGACACAACACAAAGGAAATACACAAAAAATACTGAAATTATTGTAAAAGTTAACAATATCGTGCAACAATTAATAAATATAATGGACATGGACGGGGCTTTTACTCTTTTTTTTTTTTTGGCAAGGGTGGGCTAAAAATACATTTAAGTTTCAGGCATGCAAAAACATTAATATAAATATTTTGGTCGGCAATAATATGTATTTTTAATTTGAAATAAACTGAAAGTAAACAAACTGAAAAGCTTGAAACAAAAATAAAATTAACACAAGTTTACAGAATTGTAGAAGTAGATAAGCTTATATACAGTAAGCAGTTCAGAAACCTCTCACAAATTGTTTGATTTGCTGTGATGTGAAGTAGTTTAGAGATATTCTGTTTACTTCAGAGATTGGTTGCTTATATTTTAGGTAATATTTTGTTCGCTAAATCTAAGGCAAATGACTATATAAAATTCATTTGTACAGTAAGAGACAGACAGCAAGATAGAGAAAGATGGCTAAAGAGTTAGAGATAGAGAGAGCGAGAGAGAGAGAGAGAGATCTTAACTTTTGCTAGCTTGGTTTGGCTTGTCTTGGCTTGGCTCTTTGTTGTCCTGCTGCTGCGGCTGTTGGCAGTGCCTTTAAGCTAAAGCGTTCTATATAGTTATATTTAATTAAGGAAGCGGTACTGGAGCTGGGCAAGGCGAGGTTTGGGAGTTTAGGAATTATTTTTGTTATGGTACAGTCAATAGGTGTTCAAACATTTGTATGTGTATTGTGTATGTTTGTTGCTAAAGGATTGGACTTCACACAAATCGCTTTCCGTACTCTTAAAATAATAAAGTCAACAAAACTAAATATAAATTCTTTAGATGCAAGTGATATTTGTAAGAAATCGCATAGCTAAGGTACTTTTATGTACTTTTATCGTATATATAAACATGATCACAGAATCGCCAGAGGCCCTCGTGACATAATTTATGCAATTCTCAACGCCTTTTATAAGTTATTTAATCTACGTTTCAGGCTTAAGTTGAACTCTAGCAGATTTGGTTTCCACTCGGTACAGGCACGCCAAAAACAAAACTTGAACAAAGGTTTAAGAACAGCAAAAAATAAGAAAGAGCTGTTCAGATAGTTATATATATATAGATGTTCATGTACTATATATTTATATATACAGGTTCCACTCTAGGCAAAATCATAATTATTTTATATATATAGTCAGGGTACCTTAATATAATTATATATTTATATCCTATTTATCTATTTGTGTCTGTATCTGTATCTGTATCTGTATCTGTATCTGTATCTGTATCTGTATCTGTATCTGTATCTGTATCTGTATCTGTATCTGTATCTGTATCTGTATCTGTATCTGTATCTGTATCTGTATCTGTATCTGTATCTGTATCTGTATCTGTATCTGTATCTGTATCTGTATCTGTATCTGTATCTGTATCTGTATCTGTATCTGTATCTGTATCTGTATCTGTATCTGTATCTGTATCTGTATCTGTATCTGTATCTGTATCTGTATCTGTATCTGTATCTGTATCTGTATCTGTATCTGTATCTGTATCTGTATCTGTATCTGTATCTGTATCTGTATATGTATCTGTATCTGTATCTGTATCTGTATCTGTATCTGTATCTGTATCTGTATCTGTATCTGTATCTGTATCTGTATCTGTATCTGTATCTGTATCTGTATCTGTATCTGTATCTGTATCTGTATCTGTATCTGTATCTGTATCTGTATCTGTATCTGTATCTGTATCTGTATCTGTATCTGTATCTGTATCTGTATCTGTATCTGTATCTGTATCTGTATCTGTATCTGTATCTGTATCTGTATCTGTATCTGTATCTGTATCTGTATCTGTATCTGTATCTGTATCTGTATCTGTATCTGTATCTGTATCTGTATCTGTATCTGTATCTGTATCTGTATCTGTATCTGTATCTGTATCTGTATCTGTATCTGTATCTGTATCTGTATCTGTATCTGTATCTGTATCTGTATCTGTATCTGTATCTGTATCTGTATCTGTATCTGTATCTGTATCTGTATCTGTATCTGTATCTGTATCTGTATCTGTATCTGTATCTGTATCTGTATCTGTATCTGTATCTGTATCTGTATCTGTATCTGTATCTGTATCTGTATCTGTATCTGTATCTGTATCTGTATCTGTATCTGTATCTGTATCTGTATCTGTATCTGTATCTGTATCTGTATCTGTATCTGTATCTGTATCTGTATCTGTATCTGTATCTGTATCTGTATCTGTATCTGTATCTGTATCTGTATCTGTATCTGTATCTGTATCTGTATCTGTATCTGTATCTGTATCTGTATCTGTATCTGTATCTGTATCTGTATCTGTATCTGTATCTGTATCTGTATCTGTATCTGTATCTGTATCTGTATCTGTATCTGTATCTGTATCTGTATCTGTATCTGTATCTGTATCTGTATCTGTATCTGTATCTGTATCTGTATCTGTATCTGTATCTGTATCTGTATCTGTATCTGTATCTGTTTCTGTATCTGTATCTGTATCTGTATCTTCTTACTCTATTTATATCGGCATTAATATCTTAGTCCCTATTGTGTATCTCTATCTGCATTTGCTTCTCAAGCTGCGATTGGTATCACTTGCTTGTGATCAAATCTTTCAGATACCCATTTTATTCGTTTTATGTGTGGGTGTTTTTCTTTTCAACAAAATAGAAAGTGTAAACTTATAAATAAAATAAAGTTATATAATCGTATGTTTATGCGCATGTATTAGTTTTGCTGTTAGCTGTATGCATGACAGAAACTACAAAATTGTTGTAACTATTGTAGTCGTTTTTGTTGTTTTTGCTATTGGCATGAGGCGGTTGGGTATTGTTTCGTGTGCCGTGTTTTGTGTTTGCGTTGCCTCGATCTCGTGTACATGTTGCTGTTATGTTAACCACGATTATTTCACATAAATTGATTGCTATTGACTGGTTGCCAAAGCCCAGCAAATAAAACCAGAAAAAGACAGTGCACGCCCAACATTGTGCGCTCAGGTAACGGTGCATTTAGTATGTGTAGCGTATTGAGGGTGCTTAAGTACGGTGTATCTGATTTCACACATATATTTATACATATATGGGTTTTGGCATTGCTCTCAAAAGTATCTTACTTTTCAGTTTTTATTTGTTTTCTTACTTGGGTGGGGGCCAATGGAATGCTATTCTCTAGCGACCTCATTTCAGGTGAAGTGTTTGTTAGCAAGTGTTATATATATATTTAGCTAAATTTCGAGCCAATTTCTTATATATGAATTTATCCAATCGTTGGAAAAATCGTGGGGGAATAAAACTATAATATAGTCAAATGCAGAACTTCCATGATGATTACGTTATTAAGTGGATTATTAAAGGAATTACAACAGAAATTTGTGTTTATCCAATTGTCTGTGTCATTTCGTTTGTCTTTGGCTGATGAACGAAAATCTCTAAAAAATTGATAAATTTTTGAAAGAATAAGCAAAATATGAATTAATTTAATTTATTTTTTCTTTTTGCTGTTGCGCTCAGTTGACCTGTCGAAAATGTTAAAAATTAAACACAGAAGTATCTTGAACACTTATATACGTTTTGCTATATTGAGTAGTTGTATATATATATGTATATCACATATGACATTGAGTTTATAATATTTATATATTGTACGAGTATGCTATATGACGTACATGATTCATATTCATTCATATTTTTGTAAATATATGTTTTCTTTTTTAACAAAAACGCATGCGCGCAGCCGTTTGTCTGTGGGGACTGCTGTGATTATCGTTTGTCATTGGCCATAATAAAGTACGATTAGTGGATAAATTTTGCAGCTTTAAGCCTTTGAATAGAATTGAAAATTAATGAAGAAGATCCAATAATGTGGGATGCAATAAAAAAACAGGAATATTTATGTATACATTGGAGATGTAGAGTCGAGCAAGTAATGTTCAAAATAAAAATTTAAAAAACCCAATTTTTTTTTTAGATTAAAGCTTTCAGATTTTAAGCATAGAATAGAACAAGAGGCATAGCGTAATTTAGCAAAGGATTGAAACAGGTTGATTTTTTCAATTGCCTATGAAATTCCAATTAAAAAAAGGTTAAATGAGTTTTTGATTTGTACTTTATTTTGGCTCAAGGACAAATTTGAATGGCATTGCAAAAAACAATTATGAACACAACATTTAATTGTTAAAAATTTTGTTGTTTAGAATATATGTTTATATATATATATTTAAAATAATGTTTATAAATTTTTATATAATGAATATATATGCATTTGGAAATTTGCAATTTGCTTTCAATGCTTTAAATGAAAAATGAGTCGATAATATGAAATTAAAATCAAGCGAAATTAACTATGAATAAATTGTGGACACAAAATGTGTGTTAAGCGAGAGTAAAGACAAAAGGACAGAGAGAGAGAGAATAGGAGAGTATGACAGAGAGAGAGAGAGAGAGAGAGAGTGAGAGAGATAAGTGGTACAGAGTTTTGGTAGAGAGTTAAATTAGGAAGACATATGATTTCTTTTTAATTTTTGTTTTGTTTTGAAGGAAAACAGAAAATTAGATTTCCTTTTTTTTATATATATATATATATATATATATATATATATTTTGTTGTTGGTAATGATGTTTTTTTTTTTTTTTTTTTTTTTTATATATATTTGGTTGGTATGTACCATGAGAACTTCCGAAACCGAACTGATACTGAGCACATACATTGTGACGCCGACCTCCACAGGGGGACCTGCAACATATACACACACACATTGACGATTGAGGTATTTTCTTTTTTTTTCTATTTTTGTGTTTGATTGTCGCTGTTGTTGTGGTTGTTGTTGTTGTTGTTGTCGTTTTGTTGTTATTGTAGTTGTTGTTAGTGTAACCAAAAAGTTATTGCATAAATCTTACACACACACCATGAATGAAACTAGACAGGCAGCAGACTTTTTGCCAGCACTGTCAGCTCATCAATATATTTATCTCTATATAATATTTTGTGTTTCTCTTACTATTATTATTATTATTATTATTTAATTTTTTATAGGCAAAATTAGGTATATAAAGTACAGTTGTGCGCGTTTTTCTATTTTTTCTTTGGTTGTGCTTGGGGTTTTGCTTTTGTCTTATTGCACGCGCCGAATGAAAACCAAATCAACTATTCGAGTTTTTTTCTAAGTATTTTTTTTTGTTTTTCTTTTTTTTTTTTTTTTTTAATGTTTTTACACAGCTCTATAAAAGCTATAAACGCTAGCGTAATGAAAAAAATAGTTTCTGTTTCTATAATTATTTATGATTTATCGTTTGCTGTGAAAGCGGTTAAACACACCATTTGAAAAAGCTTTGAGTGGTTCAGAATTGTTGGCAGCTGCAAGTTAAGAGAATTTGAATCTTAAAGCCTTGTATGATATGCGTGAGTGAGTGGATGGTTTCGGGTGTGGTAGACAGAGAGCTCATTAAAAATCAGAAAGTAGAAGGAGACGAACAAAAAATCCACAATGGCTAAACGAAAGTTAATTTTGAGGTTTTTCTTTTTGGAATTGTGAGTGTTGGATGAATCTCTAGATTGTCGTATGATTGGATTAATTAGGTAATTAGGGTAAGGAAAGCTTGTTTAATTGTGCTCGTAACCAATTACAGAACAAAATTGACACAGAGAGAGTGAGTGAGAGTGAATCTCGTTTTACACACTAAGTAAAAGCGTGAGAGTCGTATATTAGGAAAAAAGCATTGCCAATCTTAAGTTTAGTTTTGTAGTTAGTTCTAAAATAAACAAGTTCAAGATCAATAATTTCGTTTCTTTTCTGGTTGCCTCACTTTCGGTACTTATTATTCGAAAAGTTTGAGCCTAAGAGGAGTCAGCACTAACTGGCGAGAAACCTACAAGAAGTTCAAATAAAGATAAGCTAAATCATAATTGAAAGAAACAGAAGAGCTAAAGAATTAATAATCAAAGCCAGAAGGAAACACAAACGAAGAAAATTACTTTTATACAAATTGTACTACGAATTCGTGTTTCAGAAACAAAAACAAGTGTTTATTAATAAATATTTATTTATATATATATATATTTATATATATTTGTATGTGTGTATGTGTGTATGTGTGTTGTTATATAACTGAAGCAGTGTTTTATTGAGAATTCAAATACTAAAGTAAAGTGAAATCGAAATACAATAAAAAATCATGAAAACAGAAATAATTCCAACAACAGAGACAGAGATTATGCGAGCGAGTTAGAGAGAGAGAGAGAGACAGAGAGATATACATAGAGAGAGAGAGAGAGAGCGCTTAACGTTACAAAAAAATTAGTTTAAGGTACAAAGTTTCATTTAGTTTGTACCATTTTCACTTCTGAGAGCGAGCTGATTGATAGCACATACATGGTGACTCCGACTTCGACAGGAGGTCCTGAAACACGGCATGATTATATAGGTATATATATATACTGATATATATTGTTTTATATGGAATATATATATGCATATAACGCTAGTCAGTTAAAAGAAAACTAGATATATGATGAGGCAACGGCCTTTGCTACATTATAGATATTTTGTTGTTGTTGATATATAGATTTGGTGTCCCCTCGCATTCAAGTCGCGTTTAGCCTATATTTCTTTATAGTGTTGTCTAGTTGTTCTTCATATATTAATATGTATATCTATTGTAAATTGTTCATTTGCTCGTACTTACCACCATAATTGGGTCTTACTCTTTTGTCGTAACTAACACTAAAGGAGTCGAGTATAGCGGATATGTTTACATCACCCAACATGCTGCCGCCGCCAGTTCTGTATTAAAGACAAAGAAGAAGAAAAATATGTTAGATTAAAATAAATAGTTTAATTAAAAGTGAAGACACATTTTATAAATATACATTGATGTAATCCTACCGCAAATGGAGGAATTTCTTTTTAAGATCTGAGACATAACACTAAAACTCTGTAAAATGAACTAAACATTCAAAGGCTTGAAAGAGAGATTGAGAAATAATAAGAAAGTGAACAGAAGAAAGAGAGAAGACAGACTGAGAGAGTGGGAGAGCAGGAGTATCAGAGAAGTGCACATGATATTTACCCTATAAAAAGACGAATTCTTAAGCCATATTCCATTGTATCTTTGATTTCTAATATATATATTATGAGACTTTATCTTCAAATCATATATTCATTTGTACAGTCATTACTTGAACTCAGTCTATTCATTTGTTTATATTTGCTATTCATCTTTTATTTCACATACATTCAGAGTACATAACGTATATACAAAATATTAGAAAAGTGCTTCACATAACAAATTTTCCATATGTATTTATTTAAGCATATTGTAAAAGATATATAAATAAGAACATATAATGCATATATACATATATGTTATTTTTTCTATAGGCTGCTAGCTGCAGAGCTCTTGGCTGTCATCAACATTTATACAACTTTATTAAGGCCTTGCGTTGCTAGACATTTTATGGCTACAGGGTATAAAAACGGATGAAATGGAAAAGGCTGCTGCAGGTACATGTGTGTGTGTGTGTGAGTGTATTTCTGCCTGCATGTGTGTTTACATGTATATATGTGTGTGTGCTTTTGTGCTACATTTACTTTATTTGGTACCAAGTGCACACACCCACGCAAAGTCAAACAGTCAAACGGGCCACATAAACATATATGTACATATATAAATATATATACATATATGTATATATATATATATATTTTATATATTTATTTATGTGAGTGCATATATATGTGCTGTATACATACATGTGTGTTTGTGTGCGCTTGTGTGTATTATTTATGGCAAGTCCCTGGCATGACTCTGTTTATTTGCGTCTATTCTGCGCTAAACTGTGCTATTAAAGCGCGTTTGTTGGCATTTTAACTGTCTTGCTGAGTGTATGTGTGTGTGTGCGTGTGCTTGCTGCTCTTGTGTGTGCGTGAGTGAAATCACAATTTAATAAAAGTTACGCCTGCAAATAAACACCCAATATGAGCTGCTTTGTGCGCGCGCGCAGTTCAACAAAATGTTTCGTTGTTCGCTTTTCTCTTTCGTTTTGTCACATTTTGAAAATTTTCATATAAATTTTGATTCAATTATTATTAGAGCTGAATTGCTTTTAATTTAGCAAGCAGCTGTAAGCTGTAATCAAGGCAGTCTCGACTGAGCGCACACGCTCTTATCCCTCTCTCTCTCTCTCTCTTACACTCTCCTGCTCGCGCTTACTCTCATACGGCCTTTCTCTCGCTCTGTCTCTCTCTGAGTCTCTTTTATGTATACGCATTAAGCCAAAAGCCGCCGCAAAAAAAAAAAAAAAAAAAAAAAAAAAAAAAATGGCAGCCTATTTATAAATATACACACACACATACATACACATACACGCACATAGATGAGTATATATGAGTACAATAAAAAAGGCAAGCTTCTAGCTCCTACACTTGTTGTCGTTGTTGTTGTTGTTGTTTCAGTTGATGGGCTGCCAACAGTTGATATGCGGTTTTGCCTTTTGGATAATGAAAAAGTTTTGATTGCTATTTGATTTGAGTTTAAGATGGCAGCACTTCATACGCGCCGACACCGCTGCGTATGCGCAATATTTGTTATTGCGCTTACATATTACAATATTTGTACATAAAGCATGTCAGACGGCGGTTGCAGAAGAGGAGAGCAAAAATGTTTAATCTGACAGCGCTCTGCGCTGGCAATTGCTAGGCAAACAGTATTGGGGCGTGGCCGGCCGTATACAGCATGACGTATACGTCATATGCAAATGAGCTGAACTAATTATAATGCCACATTTTATCAACTTATTTATGCAGCTGCGCGAGGACAGCCGCCACAATGCAAACACAAGGGGGAGACATGTGTGTATGCATATGTAAATATCTGTGTGAGTGTGTATATACGGCTCTGTGTATGTGTTTGTCTCTGTGGGTTACTTGGCCATTGAGTGCACTCGAAAATATTCAAGCAGCGTCCAAATATTTGCCTATTGAGACATGTAGCAAGCACACAAGTTGAATTGACTGTTTGTTATCTTATTGTAAGGCTTTGCGAGTTGCTTAGCCAACGGAAGTGATAAGCTAGCAATTGCCCTGTATTTAAGAATGGCAGAGATGTGTAATTTATTTGTAACTGTCACAGTGTCTGTCAAAATCGCTTTTAGACTACAGGGTATACATACAAAATAAGCCCTTCAAGCTGAATATATTCTTATAGACTAAGGCAAGAGCATGATAATTCGTATATCATAAAAAACATTTTCAAATATTACAGGGTATGCAAAACGTATACAAATATTTATATATATTCCAGGCGAAACCTGAATTTCTTTCCAAGTATTTATACCCTATAATTTGCGTTATGATAACTTGATTAATATGCATGAAATAATCTGCAGGCGTGGCGTGGCCCAGTTCATAAATTATATTTTTATTGTGCTTATAAAAACACTCTCTAAGGCAATTGCTGCAAGTGCATAAACTAATAAAAATTTATATTTACTGCTGCATAAATATGTTTATTACACCTAAGAAATAATGTTAATACATATAATATTATTAACATTACTTTTCGAGAAAAAGAAAAACAGCTTCTAATTTGAAATTCTCATGTTGAAACTTTTCGAAAAGTTAATGCAAAATATGCAATTTTATTTAACTTTCTGCTAGAGAATGTTACATAAAACTCTTAAAACTTCGCTACAAACTTCCATTCGCAGCTATACATTTTTTAACACGCAAAGTGCTTATTTGGCCCATTGTGCAGGCGCACTGTGCGCATAAGTAGGCAATGCTTTTTTCTCTGCTCCTTTCAGTAACACACAAAATTGCAAAGTGGCTTCCACAAGTTTCAAGCAGCAGCAGCAGCAGCAGCAGCAGCAGCACAATAAAAGTTGTAACAGCCGCAGCCACAGCAGCAGCAGCACCACCACCACCAACAACAACAACAACAACAACAATAGAATGTCATGCGCAGCAGCGAGCGCTAGGTCCGAGCCCAAAACGTGTCGCCAAGTGTTATGCCAACACCATCCGCCATATTATCGCTGGCCACAGTTGTTTTGTTGTCTTATCTGTAGCGTTGCTGTTCACATTGAATGCTTGCCTTTGTACCTCTGTGTGTGTGTGTGTCAGTGTGTTGGTGTGTGTGTGTGGCAACGCCCCTGCGTAACTTATGTTGCTCGGCAGCAAATGAAAATGTAAGAAATATCTTTGTTATTGTTTGTTGCCGCTGTGTTGTTGTGATTGTTGCTGTTGCCGTTGTCGTTGTCGTTTTTAGTGGCACTTTTAACGCTGGGCCATTACGTATACGCTGCGTTGGACACGCGCCATTGCATAAATTCAAGTGTTATGTTAAAACAAAACGGAAATGCGAAGCAAACGAAAAAAATAAAAAAGCAGCTAGCAAAACATTATCTTGCTGCCACTCAGCAAGAACTGGTAGCTGCCCCAACAACCACATCTACTCTTCCTCTCTTGCTTACTCTCTCTCTCTCTCTATCTCTCCTGCTCAAACTGTTTTTGTCGTTCTCCAAATCCGGGACACCCATGTCAGACAAAAGTCTAGCTAGCATTGCCAGCTTCAAGATAAGCACAACTTGGCAAAGGCCTTTATTTTACGCAGTAAAACGACTTTCTCCCCGTGTGTATCTGTGTGTGTCTGTGTGTGGGTGTGTGAGTCGGGACTTTTACGCGGCAATTGTGAAACCCAACATGTGACTAAGCGTTTTTTAATAAAGTGATAACTTGATGCCTGACGTTTCCTAAAAATAAACATATTTCACAAGCGAAAGCTGATGCTTGGAGCATGAGAGCACAGGAAAAATGGCCGGATAAACATGTTAGCAGCTGACCACGCCCACGCAAACTTTCACTCACACTCACAAACACAAACAGCATAAAAGCTAAATTTTTGTGTGGGTGTGACAACATTATTGAATTGAACAAAGAGAAACATATTTGAGGAATTAGAAATATGCTCGAAAGTAAGGCAACAATTGGAGCATAAACTGAAAGGAAAACTGAGCTGTATCATTTATTGTATCATTTTATATCATTCCAATGAATCATATATAGTCTACACTTATGGGATTGCTTAAACATCGCATTAGATTAAGCTTTGATAAAATCAAATTTCAAATTCAATTGGTTCAACAGCTAAATGTGAGGGAAATGCATAAAAAAATGCATTACTCTGACACGTCCTTGACATTTTCAAAATGTACATCAACAGAGCAAACACACACACACACACACAAAGTGTCTAACAACCAGGCTAAGGCTAGCAAATATATTGAAAAAGAAAAGGCAAAAATGTTGCTCAGCGAATTGCATTACGAGATACAATTGAGGAGTGAAACGGCTGGGGCCAATGCTGCCTGCTGCCTGCTGCCGTGTCTGGGCTTTATTAAATATTTGAAAAGCGCATTGAAAGTGGCAAAGGCTGGCCAAACAGCGACTCAGCTAGCTGACTGGCCCCCCTTACGTCCCCTTCGTCACCATGCTCTCTTCTGTCTGTGGCCAGAGCCTTTGTGGATATTCTCAATCATCCTCAAAATGTGAAGGAACAACAATTTACGCTCAATGGCACTCGACGGCGAGCTGTTGTCCCAGCTGCTGGCAGCGTCTCGGGCAGGATATTTTTTTCTGCAAATACACTTGCATAGGGCATGGGGCCTCAGTTGTCGAGTGTGTAACGGGCAGTTGAGGAAAACTTTCATGAATATTTAATCAGAATTTGCGGCGAAAATAAGGCAACGTTTATAAATTCTATATCTTTTTAGAGATAACCTAATAAATAAATTATAATCAACATTATTTGCTGTTGAGTTTTGATTTTTTTAATCTTCATATTCTCAGTTTTCTATAAATTATGCAAAATTAACTTCGAATTGAAAATATTGAGAGCTAAACAAATCGAATTTTATATAATTGATTTGCTTAGAAATACTAAATCAAAAAATATTATATTATATAGATATATTGTTGTCGAAGTTAATTTATGTAAACAATTTTCGCATTAAATCAAGTCCATTTCAGAACCTTGAATGCCCTAACTCTGCTGTTTACATCTGTTTGTAGTGCATTTGCGAGTCTGCCAAGCCCAATCAAAACATTCTACTTTCACGTTACTGAACGATGCAGCTTGGCACACACACACACACACACACGCACAAGCAATACACATTGCTGCTGCTGTCGTCAGTTGGGCGGTGTTGCTTTGTCGCTGGCACTTCGGCATTATCTGCCATCAATAAATTCCAAGTGAAGTGCGCACTTGTGTGGCAAGTGCCGTACAACAGGGCACAGCGGGCGATAGGAGAAGGAGGAGGAGCAGCAGCAGCAGCAGCAGCAGCAGCAGCAGCAGCTAGTGCCAGCCGTGTCCAGTCTCCAGCCAGGCAGGAAGTTGTTGGGTCTAAAGTGAACAGCAGCAGGCGTCGCACTTTTTTGCCTCTTTGATTTTCTTTTTGTGCTCGCACAAATTGTGTCGTTGTGTTGCTTTGGCCTTTAACCTTTCTTGGCGGCAACTTGCTCCGTGTATGTGTGCGTGTGTGTGTGTGTGCAAGCAAGGCTATCATTTGCTGTGCTGCATAGCTGGATGTGTGTTGGCTGTGCAATGTTGCATGAAAAAGTGGCGTAAAGTCAACTCCAATGCCGCCTGGCCCAAATAAGCAGCCAACTGTGCTGAAAATCGTGCCACTTGCCACATTTCCACGACATTCGCGGCCCCATCTCTGCCTCTGCCTCTGCCTCTGCCTCTGCCTCGGCCTGCCCCGCTCAGCTGGATAGGCACTACACGCGATGGGCTGAGCCCATAAACGTGCATTTGTATGTCTCAGTTCTAGTTAGTGGCAGTCGCCTCGGAGACTTTGGGCCAAGCCATTTGATTTACTTCAATTGCCTGCTTTGGGCGGCTTATGCAAATGCCATGTGTGTGTGTGTGTGTGTGTCTACTCTACCTCAAACTCTATAGTTCTTTTTTTTACCACTGCACGTAAATATGGCCTAATGAACGTTAACCCGAAAAGGAAAAGCACAACATTGCCAAATGCCACAATTGTGAACATTTCTTTTAGCCCGCTAATCAAATATGTCGCATGCACCTTTCGAAAGCCAAACAAACTACCTTTCTCTTTAATATGTAAGGGGTATGTGACGCCCCTCCGATCCCCTCCACCTACTGTACCTATCCAGTTGGTAATTACGAGTGCTGCGCCTGCCAGTTGTCATTTTTCATCCTGCGTCGCTTTTTAATAGCCCTTGGGCCACATGCAAATGCGAGCTTAATAAATTGCTAACATTTATTTCGAAAAAAAAAAACAAAAAAAAATATGCGTCCTCACTGTGGCAGTATTTACTGTAGCATTTACTGTTGACCTGGTCGAAAACAAGCTGTCATTGCGCCTAATTAGCCACGCTGAACATTTTTCAGTGGCAGCGCCAGAACCAGCCGCAGTCAACTATTTTTGTATAATCATAAATTAGCATGAACTATGACTCCATTGCGACACACACACACACACATTCACACAGCACTTGCTGCAGTTGAGCATTGCAGCAAACTGTCGCTACAATAAAATTTATTGTTATTAAAATATTGGGTATAAGCGCTTTTTATTTATTCAGCAATTCATTTTGGATAGGTTGAGTGAAAAAAAAAAATATATATTTCAAAATATTTATAGTGTTTTTTATATGAATATTATATGTTTAATTACCATATATGGTATAGTTGCATTTCTTATATATAATATATCCACATAATCTCTACATAAACGGTTCATATGTATCCAAGTTTTCATGGTAATCTCAAGAGATCAACTTCTTAGCGCTCTATCCATATAATATCTCTCCATTACTATCTCAATCTCTAGGCCAAGTGAAATGATACTATTTAATCTAAGTTGTATTTTAATTACTCAAAGTCAAGCATTCAAACAACGATAGGACTTTCTCATTCAATAACTTGTTCATGTGAGCTTCATTAATTATATCTATTCTTATTGGAATGACAACAATACTTCCAAAGTATCAGCCTAAGCATGTAAATCAAATAATCAACTAATTGTTTCAATCAACACTTACGCTTGGCTCTGTGGCAAATGTATTTTCATTTAAGGGGTGTCAAAAAGTCAATTTGCTGATATCTCAATCGGATAATCGAAAAATTTGTGTATGTTCCTCATTAGTATATCAATCAGTCAATCACTCAATATAAATGTGTCTTTATGGTAATTAATCTAGGCTCTGTTTTCATGCTTATTAAACAATGATATTTTCCACATGGGAGAGTGTTCTTATACAGAAATATGCATAAAGTGTATCAATCAATCAATCGATAAAAAATTATATAAAAGCTTTCCTTTTGATATTTGATTCACTAATTAATTAAGTGATAGATATATTATCTATTTAATGCATATTTAGTCAATCAGCTTCTACTCCTTTAGTAGTCGACTAAGAATGAATATATTTTTGGCAATTACATAAAGTTTAAATCTATTCAGTTGGTCAATCGATCAATCATTTTGCATAACTTACGCAGATTGCACTGTGGTGCTCCGTTTGGGGCCCGTCTCCTGTACGATTAGCGCCATATTTATGGCTAGCCAAATTGTTAGCAGGGGCGTCCGGGTGCGGGGCGTTAGTATAGTTAATTTATCCATTGCTGAAACACTCATGGTGGTGCAATTAGTTGTTGTTGCTGTTGCTGTTGCTGTTGTGGTGCGTGGCAAAAGTCAAAAGGGTTTACTTTTGACTTGGAAGGGTTTTATTCGAGGGTGCGTATTATTGCTTAGTTAAAAATCGTTTCGTTTTGTTTTTGTTTAGCGTGGCATTAAAAATGTAATTTGCTGTTGTTGTTGGTATAAAGTAAGTTGTAGTTGATGTTTTACAGTTACAGTTGCAGTATTTAGTTAAGTAATGATCTCTGCTTCTTCTTCTTCTTCTTCTTTGTGTTCGTTCAGTTGTATGGCTTCTTTGCTTATCCAATTCTAATTTCCTGTCGCTCAGTCAGTGATTTAGTTGTTGTTGTTGTTGTTTGTTTAGGCAGCGAGGCATTCAGTCAGTACATCAGTGCATGCGTTAGTAGCTGTGTGTGTGTGTGTGTGTGAGTGTGTCTCCGTGTGTGTGCGTGTGTGTATGTGTTTGCTAATGTCTCAATGCATGCGCTGCCAATGCGATATCGTTTGACTGCGCGCTGGCCAGGCGTAGGCGTAGCTCCACCAGAACAATGCCAAAACGAATAGCATCAATAGCTGACAGAGCAGCACTGAATCGGAGATCGATTCGAGTTCAACTGCGCTGGGCGTGTGCCTCTGCAGACGACGACTGGCATGAGACACTAGTCCAGCGATTGTCTCCTGTTGATGCTGATGCCGCTGATGTGCCGTCTCCTCGTTGGTTGTCTCTCTGCTCCGATGCCCTGTTGTTGTTCCTGTTGCTGTTGTTGTTGTTGTTGTTGTTGTCCGCGGCCACATCAATTGCCAATTGCCTCGTATTAGCCCTCGCTCTGCTCTCTCTCATTCGTTTTGCTGCTGCTGCGTTGATGTCTCGACTCTAGCTCAGTATGCTGTTCATATTTCTATTTCTGTCGCTTTGTCGCTCTTTCAGTTCGTCATCCAAACATTCCATAGCCTTTTTTATTGTTTGTTTTGTTTGTTTTGGTTAAGTGTCCTGCTTATTGCTATATTCGCACTACACCTTTATTGTCCTCGACCTTTAAGCTGCGCCTGCTGCCGTTGTTGTTGCTATTGTTGTTGATGCTGCTGATGTTGCTGCAGTTGAATTGTCTCATGTTAGGTGCTTGGATTTGGGAATTGTTCGTTTATTTAATTTGCCTTTAGCTTTAGCCTTTGACATTTTACTACGATTTATGTTTCCAATTAAGTTGTGTGTCTTTCCTTATTGTTTGATTTCTTTTGTTAAGTTTCTAATGGTTCAACACTGTAATATTTAAAAAAATCATTTTTATATTGTGATTTTAGTTTACGATTTTCGAATTCAAATTTTAGAAAATTGCCGAATTTTCAAATTATTTCAAGATTATTTATTTGTAATTTTGATTTTTTTTTTTAATATTTTAAGAATTTTTTATTTTTAATTTACTTAATTATTTTCAGTTATTTATTTATATATTTTATTATTATGATTATTTTGCAAATTTTTCTTTGAACTTCTTGGATTCAAAGATGATTTAGATATTTTTATTTATTTTTTTTTTTAATTTTTCTATATTATTTTTCTTTTATTTTAATTAACTTAATTTTTCCCTAAATGTTGTTTATATATTCCAATTATGCACTCTCTGTCTTTTAAGTTTCAGTTTAGTGTGTTGATCTGAGTCAACGGATTTTTTTGCACTTTTAAAATTTTGCATTATTTTCTTTTGGAATTTTTCAATGTTAGAATTTATTTTTTATAATAATATTCAATTTTAGCAATATCAATTATTCACAAAATATATATATATATATATAGTTATATATTGTACATATATGAATCTGTCCAGCTGGTGCTCTCAGTTTGTTTTCCATTTCAAATTTCTAAAGCCTTGCAAATTTAGCATTCAATCTATGCATGCGTATTAGCATGCTGACACACAGACACATATCAACAGCACAGTTATACTGACACACATACGCAGTCGCTCGCACACGCACGGCACACACACACATACAGAAACACACAGATGCGTTAGGTCTTTTGTATACTTGTAATTTTGTTTGGTTTTTGCCACTTCTTCTGCTTGTTCAGCTTTCGTCTTCCGTAGATATATACATACATATATATATATATACATATATACGTATCTGTGTATGACACATATATATATATATATTTATACATATGCAAATATATGTGTATATATATATATATACTATTTATATTTTTGCTGGCTGCTTGCGTCCGTTACATTTTCTCAGCTGCGCGTTTGAATGGCGTTTGGCCGCGTTGGCAATCGGGCCAGACCCGTTGACAGTTGGTTAGTGCCAGTTGGCCGAGAGAGAGAGAGAGAGCGCAGCTTGCAGCGAGAGAGCGCGTTTGAGCCAAAAATAACCTGAGCCTGCCACACAGAGACAGAGACAGAGAGGAGCGAGAGAGAGAGCGCGCTCCTGTAAGTATGCTAAGTCTGCAAAGGCAGAGGCTCTTCAGCTCACACTCAGCCTCTGTCTCTGCCTCTCGACATCTCTCTGTGTCTGTCTGTCTGTCGGTCTGTTTGACTGTGCTTTGGGCCATGTTTTTGTTCCCTTTTGGACTTGGCTTTTTGCAGAAATGTCACTGGCAAACAGGCAACCCCGGCAGTTACACTCTGTTTAGCATAAACGCTTGCTACTTGGCTCCTGCCACCAGCCAGCTGCATGTGTATGTGTGTGAGTGCGCGTAGGTCCTTTGTATTGCGATATGTACATATATGTGTCTGTGTGTGTGTGTGTATTTTCTTTTTTAATTTTAGCTTTTTTTCTCTAAGCGCATTTGATTTGTATGCCGGTTAGGCTTCTTCCGGCGCCTCCTCATTGTAATATGTTTTCTTTTGCTCTCCCCAAATTCTCGTGCCTTTTTATATATTCGCACATATCTCGTTAATTGGTTTTGTGTTGTATGTGAGTGTGTGTGTGTGTGTGCGTTCGGATGTATGTGTATGCTTGCGTGTGTGTGGTTTTTGCTTTCCAAAAATTTCGCCTTCACCGTTTGCTTTGATTGCATTTTGTGGCAAAGCATTTCAAATTTGTGCCAGACGCTAAAATATTGTTGTTTTGTATGCGATTGTGCAGGAATGTGTGTGCGTGTGTGTGTGTATGAGTGTTTGTGTATGAGTGTGTGCTGTATTGTTGCCATGGCTGTTTGCCTGTTGTTTTAACTTGTTAAAAGGGCATGCGAGGAGCTAAGCCTTTTTTGCCTTGCCAAATAAATTACATAAGCACACATACACACACAGATTGACGTACATGAACATACGCGCTGCACTGTATTATGCCTGATAAGACTTTGGCTCATATTAATTAAGTTTCAGTTATGAATATGTGTATTAGTGTGCGTGAGTGTGCGTGTAAGCTGCCATTGAAACTGCGTGCGGAGCCTATGGCCTTTGTCTGAGAGTTTATTAATGAGTTTTACATATTTGATGACCTACAAAACGAGGCGCTTTAATATGCATGGCCCCCATACAGCTGCCAACAACTTTTTGAGCCTCGCTCGCATATTTGATGATGGCCAACTTGCAAATTACTTAATCAGATTTTATAGACAGCCTTTGCCGTTAAGTTTCTGCCAAAGTCTGCCAAGTACAACTATAGATCTTACGTATATACATACATTATATATGTATGTATATATTTCGCGGCTCAGTTGCTAGCGCTTGAGGTGCTGGCTAAGACTTTAAGCCATTAAGCTTTGAGGCCAGTATCATTAGCACAAGCGAGCTCCTTTATCACAGCTAACCAACTGTCTGCGTCTGTGTGTGTCTGTTGGCTGTTTGATATGTGGGTCTGCACGTTTTTGGTAATTAAAAGCATATGCGGGCCGGCCTGCCTCATCAGGCTAATCAACGAGCGGCCAAGCCAACAACAATTTACTGGCAAATAAAACAAAGCCAAGTTAGCAGGACGCATGGGGTGGGGGCTGACAGAACTGAAGCATCAAGGCGGCTGCCAGAACGAAGCGCACGAAGACGCCGACGAATTTGACGGCGCGGTGCGATGCTCCTAACTTATGCAGAGTGCCACCAAGAGAGGCGAAGAAGCGTATACACACACACACACACGAACGCACGTACACAGTCAAATACACGCGCGCTGCAGCAGACTCCTTTTTGCCTACACTTTTTAGTATTTATTTAGGGTTTCTTTTTTGTTGTGCGTCTGTGTGTGAGTGTGCGTATGTGTACGTGTATGTCAGGCGTACACGTTTCAAATTTGGTTGGCTATTTTTTTTTTACTCTTTTACATTTTTAATGAATACATAAAAAAAGGCTAACAAAGCTTTTTTTGTAATCCAAATGTATGCCAAAAAAATATATAATATTTAATTTAAATGAATGTATGCAAATATATTTAGATTGCTTAGCACACATTTACCGTGCTTAGCTCTTACACACTCATACACACACACACGAGCACACATACATACACACACACACGCATACACACAAACGCACGACGCGCTCTCTACACCAAGAAATATGCATAAAGTTGGCTTCGATTTTTGCAGCTACGCCTCTTTTTCGCCCAGCGCCAGATTGAAGCACAGTTCATATATATTACACTTGATATACATATATATTTATACATGTTTGTTATAATCCAAAATTATCGAATTTAGTGAGTTACATTGTGCGGAATTTGGCATAATTTTTTGGCTTTTGTTTAAACTGTGCTTGCTCTTGGCCATACCAGAGAAGAAGTGGAAAATGTATCTATGGCTCGCTTGGAACTATTTTCTTTTCTTTTCTGCTTTACTTTTTTCTGTTTTTCTTTCCTTTTTTTTATTTTATTTTATTTTTTTTGCACACAGCGCTCACGAGGACAAAACGTCTGCACTCAACTCGACACGGACACGGACTCGGACTTGTGAGTCGGGCAGCAGCAGCAGCAGCAGCAGTAGTAGTAACAGCAGCAGCGCCTACGTTGGCGTCGGCGTCGGCGTCGGCGTCAGCGTCAGCGTCGACGCGCTCAGCACACAGAAACAGAAATAAGAAGAAGCAGCAGGCTGGTAGCACTCTTCGTGCAGGACCGACTGGCACAGTGTTTAGAGTAGAGCACGAACCTGGGCGCGACTGCCGAGCCGACGAAGCGTAACAGAAAACAAATGCCGAAGCTGCATTACGAAGCCGAGGCACAAAAGACGAAGTCCAAACCGGGCCGACAGCTGCACGCTTCAGCTCTCAGGGGACTGAGCGAAAGAAGAGAGCAAGAGAGAGTGGGAGTGCGAGTGGAAGTGGGAGTGGGAGTGGGAGTGAGAGTAAGGAGCATAGGCTGTGAGTGAGTGAGTAGTTGCTGCTGCTGCTGTATGTAACTGTAGCTGTTGGTAAGTCCTTGTTATTGTTGGCATTAAGCTCACGCTACTGCTGCCCTGCCTCAGCGTCGCAGCAAACGTTTTGGGCCTCTGCTGGCTGCCTAAGCCCCACTAACTATATTTGCTGGTGCTGTTGCTGTTGCTGGGTATGACAGCACGCAAGCAGCTCTGGCACTTCTCGCTCACAAATCAACATAAATCAGCTAAATCGTCGGGATACAAGCAGAGCAGCAACTGCAGTAGCAGCAGCAGCAGCAGCAGCAGCCGTGGCTGCCGGCTAAACCTCTGCGTTAGTAGATGTTGCTGTCATATCTGTTGTTGTTGCTGTTGTTGTTTGCCGTTAGTGTAACGTGCATTTCTGTCTCTATATAGTTCATTTACTGACGCTGCTGCTGCTGCTGCTGCTGGCACACTTGTCGTATGCGTCATATATTGACCAAGACTCGCAATCATTTATGTGTGCCAAGCTGTTGACAGTTGCTCTTTAAATATCAAATTCATTTTGCTTTACAAATGAGGCTTTCACTTATGTTAAGTACGACATTTTACTGCAGCTAAAGAGCTGAGAGCATTTACCCAGTCATATGAAATTTACCTCAATTTAGATAGACCAGGAAGAAAATCAAAAAAAAATTTCTATATTTCACATACCAGAAAAGTGGAAAAAATATATAATTGTAATACCTGGACATCGATGTCTAAATTAATAAATTATGAGTAGATAATTTAAAATAAAATTTATTTAACTATCATACTATAAATATAAAAATGTCTAATTGTAACAGTTGTACTATCTTATCTATTTACGTACGTAAACATCGAAGATCTACATATTGAAATAGTCTCAATATTTTAGAAAGTTCACTAAAATCAAAATAAACATTTATGATTTCAGTTTATGAGCAGCAACAAGGACACATTTAAGAAGTCGAATTCAATGCTGAAGTTGACTTTTCACTGCGCACTGTTGATTTTTTAATAAGCATACATTTTTGGTATGAAGCTTGAGTACGTTCCGTACGCCCAACCGAATCACGTATACGCACTCATTCACACAAACACTCGCGCGCACACACACGCGCAAATTGATTGAGTTTGCCGTTGTCATTTGTTGCTGTGGCTGGCCAAATTTATGAAAATGAAATGCCAAAGCTTAAGCGCCTCGCACGTGTGTGTGTATATGTATATAACTGCCGCTCTGTGTGTACGTGTGTGTATGTGTGCTCGTGTGTGTGCGACAGCGTTAAATTAATGAAACACATGCAGGCAGCTAACGTTGGGTAATTTGTCATTTCGACAAATTTTGAATTATTTAAGCGGAAATCTTAGCGCCCCAAGAAACAAAACAGGAAAAACAGAAAGAGAGCAGAAAATGCTCAACTGATTTGCGATTGTGACTCGTGACGTGTCACTGGGATTGTCGTTGTGATTGTGATGGATATGGCTGACAATTCAGCAATTTGAATGATTGAAAACTTTACGTTTACTCCTATTTTGCTATCATTTTATTATATTTTATGTATAATATTTGATAATGTTGCAAAATTTCGGGATATATTATATGTTTTCCTCTTAAGCACCATCTTTTAATTGCTGATCATGACTGGAAACCTTTGAACCTTTATCTTTGTTTATACCATTCATTCTATAAACAGCCTAAGTGATAAGCATTGTGAGCGAATCTATGATCTATTCTTTGGCTGACTTGAATGACTTTTTCTACACATACATAACTGCATCAGAATCAAGCAAGATCTATACTATTCTTATGCTTATTACAAAGTATAAATATACACAGTTTTATTTTGTGTTCCCGACCATTACAGAATTTCGAGTGAATTATTTACTTCTGGGGCTAGTAATATATATATTTATTGTACTAAATCTTGTTGTTGTACCCGTATGTAATTGTTTGCATTGTGAGAGCAGACAAATGGCACACACGCACAGCCACAAAGTACGTAATTTGTTGCTGGCAGCAGAACACAGAAAGTGACAAATACAAAGACATAGACATTTGGGACTGACTCGGGCGCACACGTTGCGTATGCTTTATATTGCGTATACGACGGGCTTGACACCATGCTGGAAGCTCGGTGGCTCAATTGCGCACTGTCGCATATTTTCCCCAAACACACACACACACAGATATAGATTGAGCTAAAAATAAATCGTAAATAAATAATTTGCACTGCGTCATGTCAGAAATTTCAAACACATAATTAACAGCTTATTTAACCCCGTTGTGCCAGCGTGCCACTGTGTGAGTGTGCCTCTGTGTCTCTGTGTGTGTGTATGCTTGTTCATGGGTGGGGCTGTTGCAAATTCATATATATACATATATAAAAAAAAAGTTTTCTATGCTTGGGGCGCTAGCAGCTACAATCGTGGCCTGCACCAACACAATGCCAAAGCCCAGCGCTGGGGCCAGCCGGGGCAATGATGACAACAACGACAACGACAACAATGTTCGAAACAAAAGCGAAACAACAACAATAACGACAACATAACTACTTTGGCAATGGTTATGGAGCAACAGAGGAATTGCCTTGTCACACATAGACACACACACATACACATTTATAAATATATATAAACATATACATAGATATATTTTGTGAACAGCAGGCGCGAGAAGCTCCGCTGGAGCATTTCTGCCACTCGCAGCAAACAGTGGCTGCCAAAAGCACACAAAAGCAAACAACGGAATTTATAGACAAATCATTTTGACTAATACGGAGCGTAAAGAGGTTTAAATTTATGTCCCAAGTTTATATTTGATTGAAGCTGAAGCCTTTGCTAAGAAGAGACGAACTCTCTGGCTATGAACTCAATGCTTTAAGCCCTCTTCGTTTCCTTCTCTTCTCTCTATTTTTCTCGATGTAGCTCTATGCAGTTTTCCATTTCTCATTTTCTTTATCGCCTTAAATAGTTACCTCTCCGTCTCGCTTTTACCCCTCTTACTCGATCAAGTCATCTCTTTATATATCCATCCCTCTCTACTTGCTCGATCTCAATCTTTAATTTCCATAGAGTTCCCACATAAATTATAGCCAACTGCGAGCTTAGTGATGTTCCACTGTACATGGCCCATAGCCAGCTTGTAATTCTGTGCTGCTGTCTTCCGAGCATGATATGTAGGCGTTAGGAGGGCGTGTCAGTGCCCACCTACATAACCAGCATGTGTTGTGCCATCTCTTAATGTGCCATACACTCAACGCCAATACCAAGAGCACCACCACACCGCACCACTTACAGCTCACCACTCAGCAGCAGAAGCATCAGCACAGGCATCAGCAGCAGCGGCGGCAGTTGTCTGATGTCTATAGGCGTGGCAGGGACATGAGCCCAAACGCCAAACACTGGACAAATGTGCAATGTGCAATGCGAAGGCGACAGCAACAGCAGCAGCAGCAGCGAGAGAAAAAACACGACTAAAATATAGACGAACATTTGCAATGAAGCGCAAATGAAAATAAAAGGAAAGCGAAAAAAAAACATAGAAAGGAAAATGAAGCGACAAAAAGAAAATCATTTATTTCAGTTGACACATTTTCCTTTTGGCGCTGCCATCCGCTGACCCGCTCAGCGAGCAATTTCAATGCGAGACATAAACACAGCAACAATCTGAATAGTGGAAGGGAGCGGGCAGAATGTGGTAAGGGGGCAGTGAGGCAGGCAGGCGTGGCAGGTAGCTAAAGCAGGAGTCAGTGTGTTGGGGATTTGGAGTAGCGTTGGGGAGCTATAGAAAAGAGCAGGAAGTGCAAATGTTTCGTTCACTTTTCGCATGCGACTCATTGCAATACACTGTAAATTATGTGTATTTAGGTTGGGTATATTGGCTTGAGTGTTCAAGGGGAGCACATCCACTCGTGGAGTTTACGAATTAGTAAAGTTGTTTATAGTTTATATTCTCCTTGGCTGCGAGCAAACCGTTCTACTACTCACTAATTTGTTCACTTAAAAAGGGTATATTAGCTTGAATGTTTTGCGAGTCACATTCGATGCGACTCTTCGGGATGATGATCATGATCTATATACTCTTTCTAATGCACTAATGCGCGCTATCACTGCACAGCTGTAAAGCGGGTATATTGGCTCTTGACTACTTCCATACTGATTACTCTGGCCACTTATACTTGACTGTATTGAGCCCACTCTACCTTCGTTTCTGTTGATATTACAGTGCATTTGGCCGTCAGTTCAGCTCTTTGGCAAACGCTTTACCATGTTGTTGCAGTTGTTGTTGTTGTTTGCTTTGCGCTGGCTACATTCCTTTTTGCCTTTTGCCTGTTACTAAATTATTAGTGGCACACACAAACACACGTCAATGTGTGAAACTCTGAGAGTGAGAGAGAGAGAGAGAGAGATTGTGTGTGTGCGAGCGGTTGGGCATTTGCTCAGTAAATGGTGCCTGTTTATTGTTGAACTTTTCGCTAGTTTTTGCTTTGCTGCCATTTTGAATTTTTAAAGCAAAGGCGACAAACGCTGCTGCACCGAGGACCCCAACCCCCCTTTGCCTTTACCCAAGCGTATTTCTGGCCCTTTTTTCATTTTTGGTCGCTTTGTAGGCGCGGTCGCTGTCTCCTTTTTTCGGCTTGAGCCAGGCGGCGTAAGCGCGCAAATTGGCCAGCGCCTGTCACCGAAAATAAGTTTTCACTCGGCTGGGCAAGGCCTGGCACACACACGCACACACACACACACATACTCTGCTTATCAGTGTGTGTGTATGGGGCGTATACATAATTTGGCTGGGGCTGCATGAAATTTTTGTTGGACAGATGAAGGCAGCAGCAGCCAGAGACAGGTAAAGCGCTAGCCCAAGCAATGGCAACACTTATTATTGTTTGAGCAGCAGCAGCAGCAGCAGCAGCAGCAGCAACAACAACAACAACGACCAACGCTGCAACAACAAAAACAACCACAACAGCCATGGCAGCAGCGCGCAAGCGTTTGCCCGGGCATTTTCCATCAAGCTGAGAGTCAGAGCCAGCTGCTTGGATGCTGCTCAGCTTTAGGCGCGCTCTCTCTCTCTCTCTCTCTCTCTCTCTCTGTCTCTCAGCTGCGCGCTGTGTTTGCATTGTAGATTTGCGCGCGTGTGTGCGTGTGTGTGTGTATGTTCATTTTTCTTACACCTTATGCGAGCAAACAATTTTCCAACGCCACGCACTCAACTTAATTTTTGTTGCAACCAAATATTTTGTTGTCAGCAACCTCAGCGCCTCGCAGCTCGCAGCTCGCAGCTCGCGGCCCGTAACCCCATCCATATACCCAGCCAACCACCCAGAAGCGTGTGTGCTGTGCGATTAATCTAAGGTTAAAGCAATGCGTGAGTTGTGCGTTCTATTCAGCCAGCCTGGGCTTGTGGCTTGGCTAGCTGAGCAGGCGTCCACTTGTTGTTGCCGCGCACTTGTTTTGTTGTATTTACCAATTTTATCGTGTGAATACCCTATGTATGTGTGTGTACTAATAAGTGTATACTTATCTATAAATGGTCAGGAGATTTAAGATATGACCAGAAGTCTTATCGAATTCCTAAATGTTTCATATATGCGATTTTTGTCTTGATTTTTATCGGCAATTTCTTTCTAATAATGATGAAAATATATTCTATTATTTATTAAATTATTATTATTTATTTTATATATTTATATATATTTTTTTTTATTTTTCATACAAAATCTCATAGCAAAAGGTATTGAAAATTACAGCAATCAGCGGTAATTATTATCTTAAATACATATTATTATTATTATTTTTCATTTTTTTCATTATTTTATAGAATATTTATATTATAGAATATTTCTTTTTATTTTGATACTATTTAAAGCATCGCCTCAGCTCTTCAGAGCCCAAAACTAAATCGAAAGGTAACAGCTAGTCGCCTTTGTCACTTGTTCACTCTCCCTCTCTCACACTCTGTCTCTCTCTCTCTCTCTCTCCCCCCTTCCTCTCTTCGGGTGCGTGTGTGTTTGTGTACATGTAAGTATTATATTTTATATGGTGCTTAGCGTTCAGTGCGTGACCTTTTCTTTCATTTTGCTGTTGTTGCGCGCTGTCTTACCGTTACGTTTAAACAGCCAAGCACGAATACAGTAGCAGATGGGTGGATATACGTGAATACGTATTTGTGTGTCTGTGTGTGTGTGTGTATATCTGTGTTAGCATTATATGGCAGACATGCCACAAGACGTTGCTTTGCTTTGCTTTTGTGCGTTGAGCGCCTTTGAAGCTGCTGCTGCTGCGCCACAAGAAAACCAACAATAATAACAATAACAGCAACAACAGCCACCGCAACAACAACAACAGCAATCTTCTGTAAATTAGCATAATGGATTTTGTTTTGTCAAAACGTATCGCGGCTTCGTCTTCTCGCCTTCGCGACTTTTGTAAGGCATTCGCAGCGCAATTTTGCGGTCGAAGTTAATCACGAAATGCATTCACATTTGCCCAATCATTTGGCCTAATTAATTGGTCATATTTGCAGTCTTTTGGCTACGCGAAGCAAATACCTTTTGAGCTTTAGCTTTGACCAGGGCGTTGGCTTGTAATGTAATCTAATTCACTGTTGATTATCCAAAGCGTAGATTTTTACAAAGAAATTTTGCATTCTATTTCAAATGGAATGCATTTTTTGGATCTGGTTTTTGAATAATAAGAAATTTGCTGTGATCAATTTTGATTTACGGTAATTCATTAATCACATGCATTATTCATATTCATATAATTTATTCACTGATTAAGGCAGATACGTGTTTGAATATTCAAATGTTTATTGTTTTTTTTTTTTTTTTAATTATTTAATATATTTATATATTTTGGCAGTCGAATTAATTAGGTCGTCATAGTCTCTGATGAATTGGATGAAATTGCTGCTCACTGTCTAAGTCCTTTTCTTTCTCTTACGCGAACTTACTCTCTTACTCTCTAATGCGATAGGCGATAGTTTACGGTTCACTTCTCTACTTACTTACATATTCATTCCCTTGGAGTTTGTCTAGCAGCAACTCCATCTATTAAAATTATAATGATGATGGTAGGCTTAAGGCATAAGTATAGCCTTATTATTCCATTTAAATATTTCATGCCTTATCATTAAAAAAATTCTATAAATGATAAGAATATATATCTGTAAATACATGCCTATATAAATATATTTGCAGCTGAGCTGTCAGCTATAAATTCTCATTAATACTTAAATCAAGTAAAAAATCAAAAGTGTCCCACAATACAAAATCAGACACACATACACACACACACACACAGCATAAATGTAAAGGGAGATATATTGAGATGGAAATCCATATAGAAAGAGAGAGAGAGATGAAGTGGGAGAGGGAGAGGAAGAGTGCGGGTGTGTATTGGCAGCCGCTCTCTGTCTCACTCCCTCTCTCGCTCGCTGCACAGCTTGGCTGCTGCGAGAGCGTTCGCTGGCTGAGCGAGCTTTACGAATAGCGGCCACGCTCACTCTCGCTCTCGTGCGCTCGCTGTCTCTCTGTTTGCGTTCAGGTTTTGCGGGTATTGCGCGGCATTTTGTGTTGGCCGTATGACGTCATTAAAGCCACAGCCACAGCCACAGCCACAGCCTCACCTTGCCCACATTAGGGCACAGGTGGAGAGGCAGGTGGCTGCCATGGCCAGCACAGCGCTGTCTGTGGCTGCTGGGCCTCCATCTGAGCAGAGCCTTTAACGGCATCATATAGCGTACCCCCGTCCACTGCTCCCATTCTACCCTCTCCTTGGCGACATCCAACTATACTTAACAAACGCACGCATCTGTTAGATATCCACATACGCTGTATGTGAGCGCACCTGTGTGCGTGTGTAAAATATTTGCGCGTTTTTATACAATTTCCATTTTTTGGGTCTTTGTATGCTCGCTCGTGTTTGGGGCCGTTTGTCATGCATTTTTCATATTCTGCAGTGCAGAATGTGAACAACAACTTACATACCACTCACACACACACAGACATACTCACATTTCTCACTAGTCAGCACTCATATTCGCATTGAAATATGTCTCTATGTGTGCCTGTCATTTTGACACTTGTTTACATATTTATGTCAGCCAGTCGGTCGCTAGGTTTTTCTAACCGAGCTCAGCTTTGCTCACATTCCTCCCTCCATTCCCATTCCCATTCCCATTCCCATTCCACTCACTCGCTCTCTTTATCTCGTTCGTCCCTTAGCTTCGCTTTACCTTGCCTTTTCGCTTTTGTTTGCTCCTGCCATTCACTCTCGCCTGCTCCTGTCACTGACTTCCTCATCGGCTTGGCCCAGCCCCTCTACCTATTCCTGTCTCTTTCTTTATTCCCGTCCTGTCCTGTCCCGTCTCTTTCTAGCTTGCAGCTCAGTTGGTCAACTAGCTCACACCCAGCTGGCGCTACACTTGCTCCTGTCTATCAACCGTAGGTGTGAACGCTGTCTGATCTCTCATCAGCTTGGACGAGCAATGGATAGATATACAACACATACCCTGTACTTTAAGGCTAGACTTTATTTATATTTCCATAAATATTTTGTAGTCTCAAGCATTCGCCTCACTCATTGAGCATTAACAAACTTGATAATGCCCTTTTGCTACACTGCACATTACCATCGACCATCGAGCGTCGACCATCGACCATCGCCCTGTCATTCAGCTCTGAACAATGAGCTACTGTAACTTCCGGCTTCATAACGCTGCTCTGAACGAACTATGTCAGAGTTAACAAAAGTTTATTTGGCCCCAACTGCAGTTTGGCCAGCTACAAAGCCAACCAACCTGCAAAGCCACTCCGCAAAACATGGCTCAAATCCAAAATAGTTTGGCATGCAAAACGCACAAGCAACATAGCTCAACGTCCAGCTGCTATTAATAAAGTCGTGTCAAAGTTTTCTGAAATTCAACTAAACGTTAACATAAATAATAATGCAGCACAGTGGGGCAAAGTTGCAGAAAATATGAAAGGCTAGAGAAATGAAGATTATTTTGGGAATAAATGATTTATAGTATTAATCGAAATTTTATTATTAGCAGGATCTGATTGATTCCATAATAGATAATTGATTGATGATAGATCGATGAATTTTTTTGTTTGTTTAAGCGTAGAATCTGTACATTCAAATTAGTACTTTAACAACATAGTTAGATATTATAGAGTGCCAAACCATCTGATGTGCTCAGTAGGACTTACATGAGATCGATGATTAGAAGCAGAATCTGATGCTTAATAGATGGGCATCTACGTTTTTTGATGAAGTTAATTAATGAACTACAAAGAAATTTTGAGTTTCAAAAAGCAACAAAAAAGTTAAGAAATCAACATCTGAATACATTTTAACCTACAAATCTTTCTTTGCCCATTATTTCCGTAAATTATCTACTGAAAATATGCATTACTTTTGAGCCACTGTGCAACTGCTTTTACGACTTTGATTAAACTTTTCAACCCAAAGCGGATTAAAAGCTGCAACAAAAACACACGAACAAACAGCAACTGAACAGGAAAGCTAATGCAAAGCCACACAAAAAGCAACAACAAGCAAAAACAAAGCGAATGCTTCAAAATTATGTGCTTCATTCAAATAAATGAATTTCATAAGCGTGCTAGCTGTTGAGCGAGACAAAAAGAGAGGGAGCGAGAGAGATAGAGAGAGAGAGAGAGAGAGAGAGAGAGAGAGAGAGGAGACTGGGTCGCATGCGTTAACCTTTGGCATTTTTAATTAAGCGAACGAACAACACATAAAATATCGACACTTCAATTGCAAAAAAAAAAAGCGAGCAAAAAATATTGCTGGCAGCAGAAAATTAAGCAGGCAGCAGCAGTCAACCAAAGAGATGAAGGGGGGTGGGGGGGGGGGTGTTTAGCATGGGCAGATTTGGGGCTGAAACTTAACGAACCGCACCGAGCGCAGCCGAATGTGTTGTATTGCATTAAAGGTAAAAACAGAAAGACGACGACGACGACGAGGCGATGGCAAATGAACGAGCCTATTAACAGCAACAAGGACGACGGCAGCAACACCAGCAGCAGCACCAACACCAGCAGCAGCAGCGACAGCAGCAGCAGCTCTTAATTAAGAACTCATGTTAATTGTAATTATTTGGCACATGAAATTTTTATTAATTTATACCGCGCACACAACAACAACAACAACAACAACAGCGGCAAGAACAACAAAGGTGTTAAGCTCATAGTTGCTGTTGTTGCTGGTGTTGGAGTGTTAATGATGATGCTGCCGCTGCTGCCGCTGCTGCTGTTCCTGCTGCTATTCCTGCTGTTCCTGCTGTTTAGTATGCTGCAAGAGCAGGTTGAATTGTTCTGTTTCCCTCCATCCAATGTAACCAGTTAGCAGCCGGGTACATGACGAGTAAAGTTATCAAACTGGCCTGGGATACAGAGCTGAGCACAGCACACCTGAGCGACGTTTCAAATATATGCATATACATATAGAGATGGTGTGTGTGTGTGTGTATAAAACGAGCAAATGATGAGGCTTCATCTACAGGCAGCAGTTTTGCAGCTAATGGCAAGAGTTGCCGCTGTTGTTGTTGTTGTTGTATCTCTCATAAGTATGCTACATGTTGTGCATACACTACACATTATAGTGTTGTGCGCATTAGATTGCCATTAAGTTGCTGCTGCCGGAGTAGCAAATAGCTCGTCTATTGCACGGATCAGACGCTATAGGTTTATCAGCTTTCATAACTGACCTATGAAGATAGGAAGCGGTCTGCGCGTATTCGCCTTTCTATCCTCTGATCTGGCACTACAAATTTAGGGCGTCCGAGTGCCTAGAGTTTCAAGTTGAAAGTAATTTTATTCCAATATACAAGAAGATGATCATTTTATTTCGGTTACGTAGAAACTAAACCTGTTTCTGCTACATAGTTATTGATTTCATTCTGGTGGTTTTTCTTGGCATTAGCACTCGTCAAATCTATCTCAAAGCTGCTGTTACCAAAGACTACAACCGATATAAATAAAACCAATAAGAAACAAGGCCACAAGTGTTTGCACGTGTGAATATGCATGACAAATACGAAATATCCATTAAATCCATTAAATAGTTTTTAGATTTCAATATAGATTATATACCTGTTTGACTAGAATTTCAAATGATGCATTGTGTTTGGCGTAGACTTTTAAGTAGAATTGAAAATAAATAAATCGGTTAAAAATCTTGAATTCAATGAAAATCGAAATGTTTTCATTAACTGTTTGTTTTATTTATTAATATTAAGTTAACACGGTTTGTTGCAAATGAGATCTTCGAATAGGAAAACTAATACAAAATGTCGACAATTTTTATAAATTTTTGGAGATAGCCATTTTTTTAAAAATATTTAATAACATAATTGATTTAATTTTTTCTTTATTTCTTTGTTATTTGCCATTGATTAGACTATATATACATATATACATATATACAGATAGTCAGCAATGAAGTGAGCATATTTCTGTTCATCGTTTTCGCCTTTTTTGCTGTTTGCCATGCCCTCTACAAGGTGGGCATTTCTGGCAGCACACTTCTGCTTCGACTGCTTCTGTTTGAATTTGAGGGCGTCTGCAGCCTGCCCGGAAGTACTTAGATTGACGACACTGATACGAACGCTAATGGTTTCCTGCAGTAATTGGCTATTTCAACCGCGAGCACGGCTCTAACGGCCAATGATAATGATGCGGTGCGATGTCGTCCTCGTCTGCATGTGCCCCAAATAAATGGCACTTGTTGTTGCTGTTATTGTCAATATTGAAATGCTTGAGGTAGCGGCTGAAGTAAGTAAGTAGCTGAAGTAGCTGAAGTGGATTTTTTTTTTTTTTGAGTTGGGGAAATTAAAGAAAACTTCAGAGAATTTCAGATATTTTAGTGCAAGGAACTTACCATCATAGGCCATGTAAGCATATTTATAAACCTATTTATTATTTATCATGATAGAGACTAACAGTTCAAATTGTTGTACAGGCCTTGCAGATTTCAAACCGCATTCGGATTCAAAAAACCGGATTCTGGCTGTTAAGATTATCATTATAATAATCACGTTGTATTATACATATATGCTGAATTGTTCATTCTCACACATATATCACTTTGTGTGTGTGTGTAACGGAAATGGAATTTTGCAGTCGTAACACACGCATACACACAGAGAATGAGAAGTTTCCGGTGTTGTCTCGCATTTTGTGATTTTCACTGATTAAACGACGCGTACGAGACAGTCGCTCTTATAGGATTAGCATTTCACAAGCAAATGGACTGACAAAGGTTGACAGTTGACACATACGCATATATATACATATATACATAGATATACATATATACATAGATATACACACATGTACACAGCTGCATAGAACTGGCAACAATAATTGAAGCATTCAGCGTTTTTTGCTGCTAAATTTGAAGCTTTTGACATTTACATCGAAATATTTGATGTTTATAATGATGGAACAGACACACACACACACACACATACATATATGTGACGCTTCTGTCGTATTTCTAGCGGAAAATACTATATAGGAAAACATCTCGATTATGCCATATTTGAATATCAAAAAAAAAAAAAAAAAAAAAGGAGGAAAACTCGTTGCATTTGACTAAAATCAAGGTTGCATTTTAAGTTGTTTTGCCTTTTAGATGATATTTTGCCCATATTACCCCGCCCCCGCTGCACGGTTATCTCTCTGCTCCGTTGCTGTTGTTGCAGTTTTCAAATTTCATTAGAATTTTTCTTTTGTTTTGCATGCGCGTCATGTGGCGGGAGGAAATGGAATGGAAAGCCAACCAGCCACCGCCCACCCAAAGCAAAACAAATAAATGAAAAACGTTTCGGCCAGGGGCACGCGATTGAGGTCCATGACTGTGGGAGCTGTGCGCCATAAAGAGACAATCGGACATAGGCAGACACACAGTGAGTGCAGCCTCATGGACAGTAACCTGATAAATAAAGAATTTCAATTAGTGGCCAAAATTCGACTCGGCCTCAGATACATTTTAGCCCAGAAACATTTTCTCGCAGAGCTTTTGGTATGTGCGCTGAATAAATGTCTTCGGCAAGTTTTCCGAAAAAAGCGATAGGGAAGGATATATGGCAAGCTTTTAAAGCTTCAAATATACAAGCATAAAAATAACAGTTGTCTTGGGACATTTCCTTCCGTAGGAAAGCTCTGATATATGTAGGTATGTATAAAGCCAAGCTATGACAAAAGCTTGGTATGTTGGGCGTTTAAGCTTTTGCAAACCGTATAACAGTTATATTTCAATGCAATTGAGTTCCGAAATGCAAAGTGCCAAGATTATGGCTCAGAACAGTTCCTATGGCATTTGTAATTCATTCATAGATACATATATGAAACCAATATATTTATGCTTAGCATCTATTAAATTATTATATTATATTATTAAATGTCGAGCTCGCCTAACTCTAAGAATGTACTTGTCCAATAGATATGCTCGTATATATTGTTCTGGTATATATATTTTTGATATATGTATATACATATATTTTTGTATTTCTTCACACTTTGTCATCTTGCTGTGGCTTGTCTTGCAGTTCTACTGTTTCCCGTTTTCTTTTTATAAAATTAAAAAGTTTTACGCTGCCTGCTGCGCTGTAATCTTTATCGACTTTAACCGAGGTTGCCGGGCAGCCTCGATGAAGGGAAGGTGGGGGCCAGGGCATTGGGGTTATTCAGCGGACATCGACGTGTTTTACCAGCAACAATTGCTTGTTGATTTGGCTGTCGCGCCCAGCTCGTCTTGGACTAAAGTTTCTGGTTTTTCTTCTATTCTTTTTTTTGTTTTTTTTTTTTTGGCACAGACTCGAAAAGCGTCCAGACAGCCTGTTGGCCTGCCAAAGACAATTTACGACAGCACGAAGACCATCTACAAATTATCGAGTGACAAAAAAACAAAGCGGCATCAGAAGTAGAAACGATTGAAATTGCAGATAGAAAACGCTGCAATTTTGGTCGAAAAGCAGTTCTCTGTGGTCACTTCGTTCGCTTTGATAAAAAAATAATTTATGTGCGAACAGGTGAACAGCGCCGACGACAAATTGAATGAGACCCAGTGGTTTAAAGCTGAGCCAGTTAACAGTTATTCAAAATCTTATTGCAACAATAAATATGATGGAATCAATACTTGAGCTGATGAAGGGATAAATGTGAGATTGACTATCTGATTCATAAATCTAATGAAGCTTAAGCTTTGGCTAAATATATATATATATATATATATATAAAAAAAAAAAAAACAATTTCATATCGATAAATATAATTTATAGATACATACATATATGATGATAGGGGCATTCATTTCTTTCCTATTATTGACAATTTGTTGTTATACTCTTTGACATTTCCTATCGCTCTCGAAAAAGGGAAAAGCCAACTATCTAAGCTCTATACATGAAATATGACTTAAGGGCAGTTGGACCACAAAGTTGACTGTGACTGACACTTCTTTCACTCGTACTCGTACAAGCAATGAGTGCCCGTGTAGCCTTATATGAGACATGCTTACGTGTCTGTGTGCTGTACATGAAAGGCACAAGGTTGTGCCTCCCAGTCGACAGCTGAAAGTCGCAATGACATTTCAAATTTACTGACTATGACAAAGTGAGTTCAATGCATTTTAGAAAAATGCATAAAGAATTGAAAAGAAAAACCATACAAAATATTCAATCAAGAGCGTTAGCCGAAGTATATGTACCTTTACCTATATCAAATATTATAGGTAAATGTATAAAGAGTTAAAGATTATCCGTTAGTTCTTTTCCATTTGTTTTTTCCCAGTATGGTATATTTGGTTTCCAAAATCCATTCATAGTAGTCCAATATCATCTAGCTGCCTTCGTCACTCTTACTTTCATCCCATATATCTATTATTACAATTAGGACTTATCGTGCATGTATTAATTTGTTGCACCTCAATACACTTCGATATTTATGTCTTGACCATAGATGATACTGTAGACAACATAAACCATCATTGAAACGAGTATGCATAGTTTGTTCAGCATATATGAGCGTGAACTTCATTAAAGTGCTAACCACATTTACATTGGAGCCCGTAGACTAATTTTAATACTTGTTTGTTTGATAAATATGCATGATTCGAATTCATTTCGTCTATATGTTATTTGGTATTTTCGTCTCAACTTTTGTTATATCGCCAATAAACTAGTTTTATTTATCGTTGTTATTTTTTCTTCTTTAAAAAAAAAACAAGTTATTTCTCCGAGCTGCTGACCTTGAAATCGCCCAGAGCAGATTTCGGAAGCAACGGCCTTTGCGAAATGCAAATATATTTGATAAATTTTATATAAATACATCTCCGATGAGCAGATGTTAGCATAGTTACCTTTGATATCTCAAACGCGCTACAACCTCAACTAAAAATGAAATTCCTGATCGCTTTCGTCGCTCTCTTCGCCGTTGTCGCACAGCTCAACGCTGCACCCCTCGATCAACCAAAGGATGCACAGACTTTGAGGTCGGAATCGTATGTTGGACCTGAAAACTATTCATATGCGTAAGTGCTCATCAATATCATACATTAAGTATTCACTAATCCTTTTTGTTTCTCTTCTACAGTTTTCAAACATCCAATGATATTTCAGCTGAAGAGCAAGGCATACTGAATAACCCTGGCGCAGAGAATGAGGCTATTTCTGTTAAGGGTTCGTTTTCGTATGTCGGCCCTGACGGTGTTACATACAATGTTGAATACATTGCCGATGAGAACGGATTCCAGGCACAGGGCGTTCATTTGCCCGTCGCACCTCTTGCCTAAGATGCGTTTCCTAAAATCCCAAATACATTAAATTTAATAAATGTTTTTTAAAAAAACTTCACTTGTTTATAATTTTAAACAACATGCCGATTACCTGATGCTTAAAGACATAGTGTCGTGCCTAGCGTAATGTTAACAAATTTCATTGACATGAAATCTACAAGCATTATTATTAAAACACTGCTAAAGTGCAGCTGTTCGGAAATCATAGTAAAATTCTCGGAACACTTTCACATAAATGTACGCTTCATTTGGCTTTTACTTTCGATATCTTAAGCGAGAAACAGCTATATCTAAACATCCATTCTTTCACCAAAGTTAGATTGAATAAGCGTTCTATATATATAGCTCAATACAGTCTACATGGATATATGCCTTTATCAACTAAATACAAATTCTTTTTATTGCATTTTTTTGTTAATTTTGCTAAATGGAAAAGAGGATAATTCTTAAGTTTATAATAAAATGAATATAAAGAAACAAATGAAAATATACGTCATACAAATAGTTTTGAATATAAAGACTTAAATAAAAATGTATTTTCATTAAATAGGATGTAGGAAAATTGATAAAAAAAAAAATATAAAGTAAAAATTAATTTTAAATAATAATTTTAAAATATTATAAAAAAAAGATAGAAATACGCATATGCAAATTTATTTTATATGCAATATTTTTACGTCGAATTATTAACATCTAATTTCTATTTATATGATAATTCTGTACAAAAATAGAACTTTTAAATTAGGCAATATTTTTGAACGAAAACTACAATAATCTGCAAAAAATCGCTTGATTCGTTTCGATGATAACAAAATTGAAACCACTAATTAAAAACAAAGAAAAAAATGTTAAGCTGAACAAAATATATATGAAGAAGACGACAGAGTCGTCAAACCGCTATTGGCATAGCCGTAACCTTGGTCAGTCTAGATTTGGGACCAGGCTTGAGTCTGGTCAAGATCACGCAGAGTCTGCCGGTTGTCAACCGATTGCCTATCTCTAAGCTGAAAGTGATAGTGGACACAAGTATATATATATATATATTGATATATATATATTGATAGTATATATACATAAGAATATGCAGACATGAAGCGTGAGGTGTAAGACTCCAGCGATAATGCTAAAACATGTTTTAAACACCAATAATAGTTGCTAATTGATGCAAAAACAAAGAAATCGTCTGGGTGCAAGAGAGACGGAATTAGCTGAGCTGTACTTTAAATAAATTTATAGTCATCAAAAATCGCCGCAAATAATTCACATTATTTATAAAAATATCTATAATATATGCACAGATTATGCTCGTATGTATTTTAGTCTATTTGTCTGCACGCCTTCGCCTTGTGAAGTCCATAAAATCTTATAACAAGTTTTAAGCTATTCATTAACATTAAAACATTTTTTGCTTTCAATACTAAACTATAAACTAGTTTGGTCTACTACAAAGAGTTCCAAAACTTCGATATAAATACTGCTCCGATGAGCAGATGTTAGCATAGTTACCTTTGATATCTCAAACGCGCTACAACCTCAACTAAAAATGAAATTCCTGATCGCTTTCGTCGCTCTCTTCGCCGTTGTCGCACAGCTCAACGCTGCACCCCTCGATCAACCAAAGGATGCACAGACTTTGAGGTCGGAATCGGATGTTGGACCTGAAAACTTTTCATATGCGTAAGTGTTTATCAATATCATACCTTAAGTATTTACTAATCCTTTTTGTTTCTCTTCTACAGTTATGAGACATCCAATGGAATTGCAGCTGAAGAGCAAGGCAAACTGAATAACCCTGGCACAGAGAATGAGGCTATTTCTGTTAAGGGTTCGTTTTCGTATGTCGGCCCTGACGGTGTTACATACAATGTTGAATACATTGCCGATGAGAACGGATTCCAGCCACAGGGCGCTCATTTGCCCGTCGCACCTCTTGCCTAAGATGCGTTACTAAAAGTTAACTTAAATAAATGTTTTTTCGAGAATTTCAATGTGTTTCCATTCACAAATGGATTTTTATAAAATCACGTGCGTAATCCACCCGAAACTTCTAACTTGACATAGCAGCGGAGCACAACTAGAGCGGACTAAAAATGTATTAAATGGACAGCGTAAGAGCTACACAAACTATCGTTTGAATAGTACACATATAGTAACTATATGTTTATACGTATATACTATACTATATATAAATATACTATGCTGCATGTATAATGTACACATCTGAAAAACGAAATGCTGTAAGTGTTATTTATGCGTCTTTACATACACACTCACTCATACACACGCACATACGGACAATGTATGCTGTGTACAAGTAACAGGAAAATTGGTGAAAATGTGTAATGTTGACCCGACGCCATTTTTGGTCGAGAGGCGAAGCTTAATGTGAGAGCAAGGCACCGGGCGAGTGTGAGTGAGATAGGAAGATGGACTGGCTCGCTGCTGTTTGGATGGCTGCCAGGCCGCTTGACGCTTTTCATTTTTCTGTTTTTGGGCTAAAATACCAAATTACGGCATAAATAATGCATAGATAACGAAATTTATTACATTTCATGCATCAGCCCAGACTACACACAGAGAGAGGGCTGAGTAGGAAAGAGGAAAGAGAGAGGGAGAGAGAGAGGCTGTCCGAGTCATGGCCAACTAGCCAAAGCGACACCCACCCAACCACAGAGGGACACACCGCCTGCTGCACAGGCGGCAAAATGTTTAACGGATGCCGTTCTGTCGCCTTCTAATTTATGGCACATATAAGTTGCTCTGATTAGCCACTGCCGACCAATTTTTATCTATGCCCAACACGTATACGTCCTGTAGCGGAGCATAGGTGCGAGCATTATATATAGTCTTTTTAAATATTCCAAGCATTATTGCTGCAAGTTAGTTTCAATGCAACAAAATGCCAATAACTCAACTAGAATGAGAAATTAAGTTAACATATACAAGAAATTTAAGATGTCGGATTTGACTAAACACAAAACTCCAGAGATTGAACGAAGATTGAACTTATTTTTGGTCTTTAATTTACTAATACATAACTAGGGGATAGTTAAACTCTGTATAGTCCATTTTTAGAATAGCTCAAATAGCTATGCTCCATTTCCATAGATCAATATAAAACATTACTTTGCAACTAGTTAACATGAGCTGAATATTTTATGCCAGAGAGCTTTAACTTAAGCAAATGCATATACTCTATTTCTTCCACTCTCTCTCGCTCTATCTCTCGCACTCTCTATCTGCTGCTGTTACTGCTGGGATATGGCAAGTCAGAAGTGTTATGGTCTGCGCTATCGCTTCACTTGCTGTCGATGCGATTCATAATTGCATTTGCATATTATTTTCCGTTATTGCAAATGTCGCCCTGTTTGACATGACTTCAGGCGGATCTGCCAGGGCAAGGGGAACTAAAAAGTAGCTAACGCTATTTTGGTTACTTTTAGCATCCGCTGGCAGTGCTGCTGCCGCTGCCGCTGCCGCTGCTACTTCTGCTTCTGCTTTATGTGATGTTTATTAAATGGCGCACGCTTGCGGCAGTAACACAAAAAAAAAAAAAAAAGTAAAGAAACATAATAATGCAAAATAAACAAAAAATAAATAAGAGTAAAATAAAGCAAGCTAAAGAGTTAAGCGCAACTGATAAAAAATTATACGAAACAATTTGCATATAAATTAGGACGAGGACGAGGTGCCAAGTTATGTGTGAAACTGCAAAGCGTTATGAGAATATATGGGGATCAAGCTGAACAAGCTTTCATTGTAAGGGTAGCATATTAAAATATTTTTGTATAATATATATATAGAGTTATATTTCCTGATCGAAAGTTACTATATATAATGAATATATAATGACTATATTTAATATTTATTTAGTTATATAATATACCCTACATCTCTTAGTCGGCCACACCCTATTAGAACACAAACGGCACATTATTTATACGCATTTAATCATATTTAATATAAGTTTCCTAAAATATTCACTAACACTAACTCAACAAATTAACAGTCTTCATTTGTACAGCAATCAGGCATACTCGATTCAGAATTGCTCAACTATCAATTGAAGAAGGCAAATAAAACAAAACAAGCAAACGAAAAGCAAATAGTATGTCAAGTATCCAAAATGATGTTGGCGAGCATTTCATGACTTGGCTCGAATCGAACGTTGCTAAAGCTCGTAAAAAATCAAATGGGGGTGGCGTTGGCAGCAACAGTTAAGCATAAAAGCCCGTCCCGTAATATCCTGGCACAATTGTCAGCTTCATTCATTGCTTTATTGTTACGGCCATATCCTTCGATACGAGTCAGGTAAACAATGCTAATGCATGCTTTGACTTCGACTTCGGATTTGACTGTGACAAGAAGCCAGGCAGCTAGCGGAGCTGAAGGAGCTGCTGTAGCTGGAGTTGCACTCAGATCTGGCTGAGTGTATTCGGTTTGGACTTATGGGGCTTTTGATGCTTCGCTTGGATTATTTCTAGGATAAATGTTGCACATGTCTCCCATTTGGCTGAGGGTGTTCGCAGCAATCGAATCTAAAATGAATTTACCTTTTCAGATGTGGATGTTGTGTGCGGGACTTTTGTTTATTGGCTTTTGGCTCTTACTACGCCACTTTCATCTCTTTGCGTGTGTGTGTCGCTTTCACGGAGTTGCGAGTGAGCTTAAGACAAATGCAAATATTTCCAGAATGGGGGCTGCGACCGGATATGCCTGTCTCTTAAGATGAATGAATGTGTGCGCTTCCGATTTGTTGCCGCTGATAAACTCAATTTGTAGTAGAGTGCTTGAGCTCCAACCTCATATTATGCCTTTTACAGTCAAAGTTTCTTACTGGTGAGCGTTCGGCAGGCCAAGTTGTAAACGGATTTCATCGCACTTTACAACACTGCATCTGAAATGCACTTTTCAATTTAATGCACCGCGCATAGGTCTTTGTGGAGCAATTTCAGTTTTGATGTTTGTTGGAATCGAGCTAAGACCTTGTCAAGATATATATGTATGTATGTATATCTCTCACTTCCATCACCTATTGCATTTTGCATGCTACACATACAACTACGAATTACAATTTATCACTCAACTGTGTCGCTGTATTTTTAGTGCTTATGAGACTTCCACTTGCTACCGGAATTGGGCGTGGCATATGCTGCTGCTAAGGAAATTGGCTGCAGCTGGGCGGCTACTTAGTAATCAAGAACAAATCACTGCCCGACTAGAAATTGCGCCGTGAGCGAAAATAATTAAATCTATATATAAAGGAAGAGAATTTAGTTCCTCTACAAACATAATAAATAATTAGATCTACATATATACATATAAAGAAACATACAGACTTAATTTGATCAAACTCAACTCTATCATTACATAAAAGTCTTTTGTTAAGTTTGGCATACCTTTCTGCGGCATTTTTTAGAGGGTATGTGCAGTGCACTTGAGGAAATTAAAAATTGCATTCAAATGCCATGCACGAGCGTAAAAATTAATATCCGCTCTCTTTTCCATTGTTGGATGGGCTTAAGGAGCAGTAGGAGGGTCAAAGCTCTTAAGGTGACAAGCTGAGACAATTTTGTTTGTTCTTGCTATTGTTGTTGTTGTTCAAATGTACGTAACTGATAGACGGCAAGATAATGGTCTATATATACATATACATACTAATATAATATTTCTTATCTATAATATCTGAAAAACGAAAGCCGCATAGCTATATTAATTATGATCATTAGGTACAAGTTCGGTTAGCAATCAAAGCCGAAATTAAGACTCAGAATCAATATTCAGATAGAGACAAATATAATTTGCATTTAACGAACTGTTAATTGATTGAAGTGTGGAGCTTTTTTAATGAATTTTGAAATGTCCTTCAAAGCGATTTATGAACAATGTCTACATATTAATAATCAATTTTAATGCAATTAAAGCATGCCAATATAATATATCTTACATACCAGTTTAATATTAAATGATAATTGACCACAAAATGTGCAAATATTATATAACAGTCTAAAGCTACACTAAATAAAGCCAACAAAGGAAGTTTTAGCATAATGTCAAACTGGTTTATTTATTTTGTTAAATTTTATTTATTTATTTTCCTACTTTATTGTATTGGTTTCATAGATCAATTTAAGTTTCTATGAATGTATGTATGAATTTCGCATTGTTTGTATATATTATGTTAATGAATTTCATATGCCTTGTGATGTAAGCAACAGAAAACGAGTTTCATTAATTAATTCACATTAAATTAATGACAAGTTTAGTTCACAAATTCGTTCGATGTTCTAAGTGGGCGAATAGTGCGTATAGAAAGCGAATGTAAAACAAACTTCAAAATGGGTTTTGATGTTGCTTTACATAACAAAAACTAGTTTCAGCCACAACGAATTCGTTAGAAAAAAATAAAAATCAAGCCCTTTTCAGCCATTAGCTCAGTTAGCCGAAATAGCTCAAACAAACTACAACGAAAACTGAAATGAAATTTCGTGATCGCTTTCGTTGCTCTTTGCGGCTTTGGTGCCACTTGATACATTTGAGCTCATTAACTTTAAGTAATTATTTACTTAAGAAATAAATAATTGAAGTATCTTTACTTTTTTATTGAAGGCTTGGCATGTCGAATAACATATGAGATAATTATATTACTTTGAGTGATATGTTAAGATAAGTTAATCGCTTATCATTGATCAAATGATTAAAATGATTATTGATTGCATGAAAGCTCGGAGAGAGAGAGAGAGAGCGAGAAAGGGTGGAGTGATGGGTAGAACAATCTTATACCTGACAAGAGAGTTGAAAGCAAAGAGAGAGTACATAAGGGACAAATGCGATTCATCAAACTACGCACAATGCACAATGGTGCAGATCAATTTGAAACTTTGAATAATCAGTTACATCAGAGTAATGCCTTTGCTAGCTAAGCAAGAACAATGTGCTAAAAAATCCGAAATAAATTGCTGATGATAGGATTTTGTTATATATAATCATATATAATATATACATATATAATAAATACTAAATTATGTAAAATAATGCCATTCCATTGGGTAGAGAAGGTATATAACATCTGGCTCAGAGTAAATTATCAAATATTTATCATTGAAACTCATTAAATGTACTTTACTGCTAAGAATACGTTTATTAACTTACAACAAACCTAATAATAATATTATAGCTCTGCAAACTGAAACTGTTATAACAGTGATAACAGCAATGTTTACCTTTCAAGTGATCGCACTCAAAAGTATGCTGTTATAATCTCTATAGCTATATAATCAAATGCCTGAAAGTAGGCAACAAATTTTGTTTGCATATCAAACAATATGTGTGCATCTATCTGTATGTATGTATGTATGGTGCACATACATAAGTACATATTTCGTCATATCGACAATGCTGTTATACATAAATAATCTAATAATAGTCGGCCGAGCTGAGCCTTACACATAAAGCACAAACATGGCCGCAATGGCCGCTGCAAAGGATAAAAATGTCGACGCATACAAAATGGCGCACGTCGTCTCCATCCAGGCGACGAGTGGACCAACGCACAGGGAAACAATCAGCTGGGCTATGAAGACCATGCTGCTAATGATGGCCACATCGGTGCCCAGGCCGCGAGCCTGCTTCAGCGGAACAGTCTCGCCGTTATGAACGCGGAACTGCAAGGCAATTAAGAAGGAGAGAGAGAGACAGTGTGAGGGGGAGAGACAGATATGGTAAGTAAATTATTACATACACAATTTTTGGCATGATAGTTGGCCACCAGTATGAAGGGCATGGTAAAGAGCGTGCCATAGAGTATGCCCGCCGAGGTGCTAAAAACCAAAACGCCCCACTTCGTTGGCCACAGACCGAGGATCAGCATGCCAATGCCATAGTAGATCATGCCACTGATATAGACCGCCTTGGTGCTGTAAGAATATGGAAATGATGTTAACAAAACTTGATTGCTAGTTAAATTCGTATTCCTTTCAAGCTAATACATACCCAAACCACTTCATCAGCTTTGTCACAGACATCGAGTAAATGGAGCAGGAGAAGGCATAGATGGACATGCCCCAGCAGCCGAAACGTACGCCTTCCTCGTACAGCAACAGCGGCGCCGAGTTGGGCGGCGCTGTGGGATCACCGTGAAAGACTGCCTCGCCCACAAAGTCGGTGAAGTACAGGCAATAGGTGACATGACCCATCCAACAGAAGAGATTGGTCAGCGCCAGCATGCGCATCGAGTGGGGCATTATGAAGATGCTCTTCAGGTAGCCGCGCAGTGAGATCGGTGCCGCATCGTCCACTTGCAACTCCAAGTCCTGCGGCCTCTTCAGCTTATCGCTGAGTGCTGGCAAACGGCTGTTCTGATAGCTGGCGATGGGCTCCACAGCAGCCGCCTTCATCTGCTCGTCCAACGTGGAGTTCTCCTGTATGTAGTAAATGGCATTGTTGTTCTTCTTCAGCTCCTTCTTGATGGCCGAACAGGAGAGCGGACGCAGCAGCTCATCGCGTTCGATCAACTCGAGCGGAATTTCACGGAAGGTTGTCACCGTTACCAAATAGCAAATCACAAAGATAATGGTCACCAGGGTGAACACAGTGGGTATATTTCCACCCAATACGTTTCCTATGTGTGTTGTCTCCCAATCGATGCCGCCAATGGCGTAGCCAATGGTGCCGCCAAAGCCCGCGAAGAGTGTAAACGTAGTCAATGCCTTTGGCTGCTCCTCGGGCACACACATGTCCAGCAAATAGGTGCGAGCCGGCGTTTGGCAGGTGTCTGCATCGAAATCCAACAGAACCATGCCCAGAATGGTTAAAATTACAGCGAATTTGTAGTTGCCAGGTGACGCGCCGGATTCCGGCGCCGGTTCCGATGACAGCAAAGCCGCCGCCGACACGAAGCTCTCGTTGCCGTAATTTAAAGTCGAGTAATTGTAGCCCACATCGCCCAGCCAGACGCCCAGCTCCTTGCCATACGGCACCAAAATCAGGCCAAGGAATATGCCCAGCGACAATAGCGTGATAATGGGTCGACGTCGGCCCCAGCGCAGCTTGCAGCGATCACTGATGCTGCCCAGCAGCGGCGAGACAAAGAAACCAATCAACGGCGACAGGCCCCAGGCCATGGTCATATGCTTGTGATCGATGCCAATTTGTAGAAGAATCGGTGAAACGAAACTTGTCTCGGCCGCATACGCAAATTCGATGGCCATCGCTATTGCGGATAGGCGAAACAGTTCGAAGCGTGTCTTGCGACGAAACACATGCGAATAGTCCGCGTCTTGGGCACGTGCATGATTCTCGCGTTGCTTCAGCAAATACTTAATCATCGGATTTTTGGCCGATGATAATTGAGCGGCCTGCGATGGATCGGCGGCAACACCAACCATGTTGAGGGTTTGATTCAAACTGCAGCTAAAATGTAAAGTGTATATATGTAAGCTTATACATATGTATATATGTATTGTGTATATATATATATGTGTGTGTGTGTGTGTGGAAAGTTCTATGTTCTAGACATTGAGACAAACGAAACGTTTGAGCGTAAGACATTGAATCCAATTGAACGGAATGTATGTCTCGGCACGTCTAAAGAAGCAGCTGGCGAATATCTGTTATTAATTGAGTTGTGTGCGTATGCTGTAAATAATTACACTCAGCGAAAGAAGTAGTATAAATGTAATATACACTTTATAAAATTATAACAAATAAATTTTATATAGAATCTTTGGAAAAATACTTAACAACATTAATAAAAACCAAATTACAAAAATTGAAAATAAATTAAAATAAATATCTCTTAATATCTTTCTCCGAGTGTAAAAATTCATTCAATCGACGCAAGGCTGCCAACTCTGCCCATTTCGCAGCTTGCACTGCATTTGATCTAACGGTCACAAATCTCGTCGCCTACATTTAATTAAATACGTATGAAAAACGCTATAATTGAAATTGAAATATAACGCTTATCGCTCAATTCTTTGTTGTACATGTATCAGAATTGAACTTCAGTCCGAACTCGGAATCACGTAAACAAAAACCAATACATAGCGATTTGTGTGTAATGCGAGCGCCAAACATTGCGGGTGCACAAATATACATATATATATATATATATATATATATATATATATATATATACATATATATATAAACTTTTCTTTTGTTATATATAATTTAGACACTCGGCTTAGCCTTTGTACAATAAGATATTCTCTATGAAGTGCTTTATTGGCGGACAATATGTAGTTTAAATTTATATCTCAATTTCCCTTGTATGAGCATCACAATCTTAATGACAACAACAACAACAACAGCAGCAACAACATGCTACTGCAGCAGCAGCAGCGGGAACAGCTATAGCATTTTATTAATACACAATTAAATTATAACAATCATTAGAGAAGAGTAGATCAAAAGTCGTCAATGAGATACCCTGTATAATGCCGAGGAAAAAAAGAAAAAATATTGAACGAAAGATACTACATATATTGTATTAAAGAATTGCATTTTGGAGTTTTTAATAAATTCTTTCATATAGATTTTAAATACATTTTCATATTATTTTTTATTTACTTATTTTTATGTTTTTATTGAAATGAATATAAAATAGTTAAGAAGTGTGTTTTTCATTTAATTGTATTTAAAATTTCTAAACAAATTGTTAACATATAATTTTTTGCAGATTTTGAAAAAGATATATGATTCATAAAACTACAAACAAAAATTACCATAAATTAGTTAATTGAGGAAAACAAAAAATGAAAAGAATTGTTGAAGACTAGTACAGAAAGAAAATAGAAAAAATTCTGGAAACTATTTGATGAAAAAAAAAAAACTTCTTGATAAAATATAATAGATTTTTTGTCGCTTTACTTAGTCAATCAATACTTTGCTCCCCACTTTTTTTTTTTTAATTTTTTACAGGGTATACATAAAGCCAATTTATGAAGTGGCGAAAGTTGTGTCGAGTCGCCCCGCTGTACCGTTTTGTGACACGACACTTCATATATCGATTCAAATAAGCCGCAGGTCACAAGTTTCGCCTTATCACGCAGATCTGCAGCTACGTTATCGATGTACATATGTATGGGTATAAAGATTTACATACATATATTTATAGACAGATATATTGCTGGTATTCGGGCTCTGTCTAGGTCGAAAATTATGTGTTTAATATATGCGGCTAACCAATTGGTGGACTAGAGTCTATGCTAATATATTGCTATTAATTAACGTCTGGTTAGAGGAAGTAAATTTTTTCTAGCTCAGTTGTAAACACAAAAAAAATGCTATAAAAATCTTGTTGGGTTAAGGTTTCGATCTGAAGTTAATTTACATATTGGCACACTGTTCACACGTCTATAATTTGATGATGCGTTACAATTTGCTGCTGTTGATGCTGCTGCTACTGTTGTTGTTCTCTTTGGTAATTAAAATGATCATTTAAGAGCTCTGATCATCATTATAATTAGTATGCCGCTGAGAATTCGATTGTCAGCGCGACAGGATGCAATAAACCCATGAATATATTTATATGGGGGGAAAAATACCCATTTCTTTTGAAATTTAATCGTGGCTAAACACGAATTGTGTTTGACATGCATTCAACTTACCTTTAATTAGTATTTACCTTAATAAGTTTTTGTTTTTTATATTTTGTTTTTTAATTAGCTGCTGGGGGAAATTCATTCACTTGGGGTGTTTAGTGTCAATAAATTTGTGGGCGTTAAAGTTTTTCTCTTGCACAGATTATTGTACATAAAATAGATTTCGATTTTCTTCAGTTTGAATTGTTGTTGCTTTTGGGCTTGCTTGTGGGCGTGACACTTTAGTAACTTCTTTATCATAACGTTGCCCATGCAATGCGATTCACCACTGGCTCACAATTATATCAATAATAATTTTTTAGCTAAGCTCTTAAATTGAATTTTCGAGGTCCTCAGTTGTATTTCTTTTTTTTTTTTTTTTTTACGCTTAAAATTTCTATATTTTTAAATTATTATTTGTATTTTTGTTGGTTGTTGTTAAAGAGCTGACATTGCGGCGCATCGATCAATGCGACAAGAACGATTTACTCCATAGGCTCGAACGCTGGGAAATTTTTGGCACGACATGAAAATTGCTTTCGCGTTGACAAGTTGCGTGAATCAAAAAAAAAAAAATATATATATATATATATATATATATATATATATATATATATATATATATATATATATATATATATATATATATATTACTTAGGTAGCCAAACAATAATAAAGCACGCACAATTATACATATATATTATGTTTACATCGATACACGTATATTTAGTTCACTGTCCAAATGTATCGAGAGCGACGCTATATTTGTCCTTCGTCTTTACGTCTTTGTATTCACGATCAATTCGATGCACTAGATGATCTCCTGTCCCCTGCAACTGCTTGACTGACACCTCAGATGGCTACACGCACGTATTTATACACAGCATTCAAGCTACGCACTCTCTGGCATTTTCGGAGTCTACGCTGAGCTCTTTTCTATATACAGATTTGACGCTCAGGCCCATTCTCTCTCAGTCTTCTCTATTTGTGTGAGCATCGCTTGCCTTATCGACAGGGTGACTTTCTTTTCTCTGCTTTATGCTTTTGTCGGTCGTTGGGTTGGCTTAGTTGATGTCACTAAAAGCGGTTATATTAACTATGCTATACACTTTGCTACAATTTTATACATAACATAGTTTAGCTTATATAAATATAAATTAACTTATTATATTTATTATATATATATATATATATTTTTTTTTAACGTATTTTGTTGTTTACTTCTTGATTTGCTTCTCGATTGATTGCAATATAACTTTATATATAGGTTATATGAGAACACTTCTCATTAGATTAATTAGCACGTATGCAAGGGCATTTCAATATCGGCTTGCCATAATAAGCAGTTCTTAGTTGAGTGAGTTTTTGTTTCCGGTTTGCATGTGCAGCTTAGTTTAATTGCTTGTCCGAGCGTTCACCAATTTAATGCCAATTGCAGTGGCCTCCTCTCTCTCTCTCTCATATAGCATTTCTCAGTCAAACAATGAAAATGCAAGTTCATATGGTGTCGAAGAGTTGGCGAGCGAGCAATGCATTAACTCTTTTGCAATATAGTTCAGAGTCTTTGATCAGCGCTTTGGCACACAGTTCGCTCACACATACATATATATTTATATATATACATATTTTCTAGGCATGTATGCACGCTCCGCTATTCTAGGAACATAAACTCAAACAAGTTTGGGCGCTGGAACAGGCTGAAGAGTTGTGGAAATATATAAACAACATGTTGTATAGGTACTGAGCTAAGCCAGGCACTTTATCACTGTTTTACACTGCTCTACAAGTTTGAGCAAGGAAAATTATGCTGTGCCAATTTACCCAAATGTCGAGGAAATTTCCACTCAAATCTATCTCTTTGCTCTCTTTTGTTTTAGGGTTTGTTTACCTGCAAATATATTTGTGCGCTTATCTCTTGCACACGAAAATCTCGGCTGTTAAGAAGAGTTCGTAAATTCTAGTAGCTTCCAATATTAATTTAACTTTTCTTATGCTGTCTAGTCTGAATTCCAGAATGTAAATTGGGTCTTTGATTGGAATCTAACATATTTTTTAAATAGGAAATGAAATGATTTGCTTTAAGGTATTTACTTTAATTAGAGCAGAATATTTATTAGTTAGATAAATAGAATCGTATTGATTAATTAGCCCTTGAAAGTATTTCTGTAAATATTACTAAAGTAGATAATAAATGTCGTCATTCCCGTTCTAATAATATGTATTACAAATTTAGTACTTATGGATAGTGCTCATTAAAGTAGCTAACACTATTCTTATTCCAAGCAAATCTCTAACTCAATTGATTTTAAAATTATCAATTAATTAATATCATTTATTTAATGCCAAATCAATATTCTTAGTCGTCTTCCGTAGCTTCCCAGCAAATTTTCAGCCAGAAATTAATAGTTAAATGGCTAATCAAATAAGTTTCTAATATTCTGTGTCTGTTAGATTCTTTCCAAATATTTATGTATTTATTCCGAATCAATAAAAATGAGCATGTACCTGCTGGCTGAGTACGTGTTATCACAAATAATTAGCACAAATTCGCGACTTTAGGCTAAAAGTGATTTAGTGAGCAAATCAGAGAAACATAATTATATATATTTGAGTATATTCATATGTACAAACATATATAAATTTGTGAAAAAAAAAAACAACAATATTATGTAAAAATTTGCGGTTTGAAGACCACAGCCAATAACTGCCAAGTCATTGACTTGCTTAGACACTCTCGCTCTTGTTGGGCTCACAGAGGTTAGCTATATGTACATATATGCATATACAAATGTTTGTTTGTTTGTGGAAATAAACCGGTAAGCCAGCGAAACAAAATATCGTTTTCAACATCTTAAAATTGGCGACAAGGCTAGAAAAAAAGTCAAGACGGTGACATCCCTATAGTAAAGCGTATACAAATTATCATTATATATACATATATAATCATTTGTAAATATATATATAAATATTTTTTTATTTTTATATATATATATATATAGTCATCATCTATCATCTATGATATGGGCTGAGGCACTGTGTGCTGCTTATCTAAGAGCGTCAACGTCGCATCTGCTGGCGGCTTATCTCCATTAATATCGTCGCGATTTGTTAAGTTTGCATGTGTTTGCTCTGATTTCGCTTTCCAATTAGCAACAATTGACTCATTAAATTTAGCGAATTTTTTGTACAATTTAAAAATATTTATCATTATTGTTGGCCGCTTGCTGCTTAGAGCTGACTGCTATGAAACTCGCTGTTTAGTTTCAAATGCTTTTTTAGTGAGCCCAAGAATATGCAGCAAATTTTTAGCAATTGAAAGTGGAAAAAGTTGTCTACATCTAGTTCAACTTTATGAACTAGTTCAGGATTATTCAGAAAGAATTTAAATGGCTTGGAGAATATATTCAGCAACGAGTCAGAAGGGCTGCAAATCGTTTGCCTTCTGCTTGAACAAAAATTCAGTAAATAAATTTATTTTTTTAAGATCTTAAAGAGTCGAATTGAGTTTTCTCTAAATTATGGATTTTCCAAGACTTTACTTTTCGTCAATGTCTGCCCAGTTCCATTTGTGGCGACATTTATTTGTGCTTCCACATTTTACACACATAGTTTGCGCATTGTTATATTTGTTGTTGTTATTGCCATTGTTGTTTGCTGTCCATCCATCCAGGCAGCCTCATTTGCCCAGAGTTTTGTTTGCGGCAGTTGAAAATTAATATGTCGGAGCGCTCTGGCCCAGCAAATGTCTTAATTAAAACTTGTTTTTGGCATTCACTTCTGGAGCACTGCGCACAGCAGTAGCAGCAGCATTTGAATGTAAGACCAGTGTTTACTGTACAGTAAATAGCATGTACATACATACATATATATGCTTTTGCATCGCTAAAACCGTTGCCTGTACTCGTTGCCATTTCATTTTAAGACACGTTACGCATACGCCGTGTATAGCTGAAGAAATACCATCTATATTTAGAAATAAAGCCCGAGAATTATATTTATATTCTTATGTTTTAAATTAATGAACTTAGAAATTATTAAATTTTCACCCAACAAATTTAAAATTAAGCTTCGCTTTGCATTAGCCTTTCAGCACTTATCTGTGCAATCTTTTATTATTAGCTTTCTTTTTACCATCATTAGAATCAGAAAATTATTTGACATAAAACCTTAAGCGTCCTCTTCAAAGAAAAGGATTTATTTTTTCGCCTTGCTTTCGGAAGTATTCCCTTTATGCTCAACCTGGACCACTGCTGTTGATAATGGCTTTGACAAGCATTTGAAATAATTTTTGAAGCGCTTGCCACATGGCGACTATTAAAGGTGCTAAAACGAGCGCCGGACAATTTGATATGACCTCCACTTCCCCACTACGACTGCCAAAAAGCCAAAGACAATGGCCAATAAAAAGAAAATGTAAAAATAAAAATAAAAAAAAAGAGTTTGGAAAGAAAAAGCCAAAAAAGAGTTCAGCTCAAAGCCAAAACTCGTTTGCCGGCAGCTGCAAAATGCTTCCTTTATTGTAATCTGCATTTAAGTGGCTTTCTTTTGTGCTGACATTCTTGTACCTGTGTGTGTGTGTGAGTGCGTGGGTGTGTGAGTGCGTGGATGTGTGTGTTCGGCTCTAAGGTCTCTTTTTCGCTGCACCTTTCAATTTGCCCAACTTTTGTTGGCGACCAATGCTGCAATTTTTGGCTATTTGATGCTCATTTAGATGACTAAAGGGGAATATAATCTCTACTAGAGTAAATCTAAGAAATTTGGAGGAAAATTTTACTATATATAGCTATTGTTTATTTGATTAGTTAGTTTTCCAGTCATACGTCTCTTAGAAGTTCCCACACAGAGTTTTAAAAATATTTGTACCCAGCTTTTTTTTTTCATAATTCCACAGTATTTACTAGTCGACTACTCCGCAGTAAAACAATTTTAGTTATTTCGTCTAACTGCGCTCGTTTGATATGTTAATATGCGACTCTTAGATGCGATTGGCAATTGGAGTTGACATCAACTGCCAGACAATTTGGTATTCCCTTATGCTTCAGATAAGCACAGCCGCTTTAACAGAGAGAGGGAGAGAGAGAGAGAGACAGAGAAGGAGTTTGAGAGAGTGAGTGACCGACAGAGTGGCTCACTGGGTATACAAGTAGTTCGAGCATCCACTCGTAGTGTAGCTAATGACTAGAAAAGTTATTAATTGAATTGATTTTGATGATGTTTATTATTTTTCATTTGCCATTCGAGTGGGAGAGTTGGCTCATTGTTCTGGTTAATGGACTGCCGAGTCGCTTAAGTGCTCAAAAAGGTCAATTTAAGCCATTGAGCGAGCGCTCCAAGTGCTTTTCGAACTGGCGATTTACTTGCAGCACTCGTTGCAGCACTTGCCGCTCAACAAATTGATTGCAACATCGACGCGCCCGAAAAGTCGGCGTGCAATTGCCCGGCCATGGCTCGAACCTGCCCGGAGCCCCGTTCCCTGCAACCCTTTTCCAGCTTGCATTGAGGAACTGACTGCAGTCATCTTGCAAGGGTAACAACATTTTGTCGGCCATGTTGCTACTTATAGAAGATATTGTAATCCCTATAGACTGTTTGTTGATTTATGGGAAGGGTTTTTTCTACAAAGCAATACTCTACGCTTATCTGAAATAAGCAAGCGTTTATTTTTGTTAAAAGAAGCCAGTATTTTATCTTTCTCGTCAGTATGTATTATTAAAAGAGAGTTGTTTGTCTAAAACGTCTTTGAAACTCTCTCATATCATTCAAATAAAACTAGCTGAAGAGCTTATCAAAGAATATTTGAGATAAACATAAATTGTTTTTATTTAAACTTGACTCAACTATTTTAAGCTCACAACTATGTTGAACAAATATTTACACCCTGATCAAGTAATTATTAGATAACTTAGATAGATATCTTCACCAGCAAAACTAGCTTTATTTTCGTTGCAAGCTATATTCAAGATCGTATAGCTTTATCACATGCAATTCCCGCTGCAAGGGTATTTAATTTGAGCCGGAATATAGCGATTATTTCTGTGGGCAAATCCACAGACAGTCTTTTTTTATGCCACAGTGCAGAGCATGCAAATATGGCAAACGTAAAAAAAATTTGCATACAAACTGCTGCAGTTACCCCCAAATTGCCCCGCGCCCCAAACGGTGGCTAGGTGGGGCGTGTGCGTGGCAATTCAAGTGCAAATATGTTGGCGGGCCGCACTTGAGTATCAAGTTTTTGTGCGCGCATGAAATGCAATTGTTGTGAAATGGCCACGCCCACACACCTACTGGCTAGCAGAACAAATAGCGGCTTGTGGGTGTGTCTGTGCAGAGTAATATCAAGTAGGCAACTGCCTCAATCTAAACCTGAATTGTTAGCCAGCTGCACAGTAAATAAACAACATTTACAGGCAGTGTCAAATTTAAGCTGAATTATCAAGTTTATTGTTTTATAGAATAGCAATTATTATGCCATAAAGATATATGCAAATCCCGAGGTACAAGATATGTGCGCTGAGGGAAAATGTGTAGCATTTTGTTAGTTAATTGTTAAAAGATAAGCTGAGATGCTGAACAAGCTCAAAGAGTTAGCAAATGAATAAACAGTTTAATGAGAGAAAAACTATTTCAATGCTTCTTTTTTCTATCATTATTCATTCACTTCTTTTCAATACTATTTTCTTCAAGTGTATAACATTATTTGATTATTTTTTTATTGCTAATTTTGTAGCTAAGCGCTTATGGCTTAGCTACACATAGAAACAGTTATCAAAAGTATATATAGCAGCAAAGTGCAGTCAAGTTATCTGTAGAAAATATGGCTTTGCTGTGCGCTTGATGAGCTTGTTATTGTGTATGACAGGCAGTGGGAGAGAAAGAGAGATAGAGAGAGAGAGAGAGAGAGAGAGTGGGAGAGAGGTAGAAAAGAGATAAGCGGTATAGAGCTTGTGTAGTGCAGCCCAGGCTTAGTTGTGGCATTGGCAACAAAACCAGCAGCAGAAGTAGCAGCAGCAGCAGCAGCAGCAGCAGCTGAAATTATACAGTGAGCCATCAAAAGTGATAAGTTCCAACAACAACAGCAACAGGATGTGGCAACAGCTGGCTGCAATGCTGCAGTTGCAAGGGCTGCGCCTTCACTCCTGACCAGGTCACAGACGCTCGCGCTGATTGGCCAGAGCCGGAAAAAGAAGTTATAACCATTAAGGCGGAAACGGATGTGGCACAGACGTTTCCGCCTGCTGCCAACTCTTTTCAGCACACATACACAGACACACACATATGCAATTCACACCCAGTTGATGTAAAAACGTTGCATATTTCTCGTTGCTGTCTGCCTTAAAAAAACTCTACGTCAAATAAAATCATTTTGCATTGCAAATGCGCCTGGCCTCAACTCGAGTTTCGGGTCGAGTCCAACCGCATCTACATCTAATAAAAATATTACAGAAATTTTCTTTTATTTGCAAAGACGAAAATTTGTTGGCAAATTTTGCAACATTTGTTCCACTTGCGAGCCTTTTTTAATTAAATATATAAATACGAAGAACTTTTGTGCTTGCGACTTTTCCGTCTACGCCCTTTTGGCCCAAGCAATTAGGGGTTTTGGCCCATAAGAAAAGCTAACTAACAAGGTCTTGTTGCTTGTTGCTTCAAATAAATAACTTGCTTTGATTATTCGCAATTTTTTGGTGTTTAGGGTTTCTGAGGCGCTTTGAGGTTGCTGTGGCCTGCCCAACCACAATTCAACAGCTGTTAAATGGCCTGCAAATTGCTCAAAATTGCACTCAAAGAAAATGGCTGTCCTGAAAGGTTATTCGGGCCGGCTAGGAGCTAAAATGAAATTTTGTTAAGGATATTTTAGATTTTTAAGGTTTTACTGGGAATATGTATATGAATACATATATGTTTATATATTTGGGTGTATAAATTGGTGTATATGTATATAAGTATGTGTTTTTTTTTTTTTTTTTCAATTTCAATATTCAATTTTCCATTATGGATGCTCCGCTCTTTAAAATTTACATCCTTTTGTGACTAAAGGCAGCGGGTTGTCCATTTCGCGCACGATTGACATGCGCCACAGGTCGACAGATATGCATACTGCTTGGGGGGCGGGGCCAGGCGCACAACATGTGCTGAGTGCAAAACTTTTCACAGCCAATGCCTTTAGCCGGCGTGTAGGCAGACGGGACTACGACCGAAGCTGGCCGGGCGCATGGCGCCTATGAAAACTAATAAACTGTGCAACGTGCTTATTTGCAAACATTGACAACCCGGCCAGCACTTAGGTAGGCACAGGGGCACTCTACAGGGTACCCAGCCACAGCAACAACAACAACAACAACAAGTCAACTTTGTGAAGGTATTAAAGTAACGGCGCACAGAGCCGCGAACGAGAGACCTAGACTCGGCGCTCCCCAGGGTCTGTCAATGCCGCACAGCCCAGAGCAAAGTTTTAGGTATTATTTTTTATGATACCCTGTAGGTGACGCATAGAAATGGGGTATTTAAACGTAAATAGCTGCCCAGCATATATTTTGTATACTATTATTATATTTAGAACTAAAGTCTATAAATGCATATATTGTTTTACTGTCTCTATAGGGTGTCTTGGCTCGTCCCAACTTCGTTTTCAAGTTGCTTTTACTTAAAATTGCAACAATCAACATAAAATTGCTTTCATTGGCAGACAAATTAGATCAGAGTCGTTCCAGCTGCAGTTACTACAAAAAAAATCTAGTAAAAATATATATAGAGCGCTCTCATCTCTTTGGCTCCAATCTCGAGTTGTTTTTTTTTCCAGTTCGTTTCTAGATTTTGGCAGCTGCTGTTGAAATTTATGGGCTGAGCAAACGTTGCCAAAAAGCGACATTTATGCCGTTTGAGATAATTGCATTTTATTGCCTTTTATGCACTACGCGATGGCGATGATGATGATGATGATGATGAAGGCCAGCTCTTGGACCAGCTCTGTCATGTACTTACACAGTCTGGAGCAGCGGGACAACTATGAAAGCTACGCGTTAATGTACTTAAAGAGTCCGGCGGACGATTGTTCCAAGTTTAATGTGTCGTCATTTCTGCTGCGCTTTTACGGCCGCTAAACTCTCAACAACTAAACGCGTAAAATTGTTTCAGCCAGCAACCAGTCAAAGTTGTTGGAAGCTCAAGACTGACAAAGTTGTGTGCTGGGAAGTGAACTATAAACTGTACTAAAAGTATGGTATGAATATTGAAAAAATAATAATAAAATTCCCATGTTATGTATAAAATCGAAAGGTATCAATGTTTTATTGGAGTATATGAAAATATTTCCGAAGTTATCTGAATACAGCAATTAATTTGAACCATATATGAGTCTCATTATATGATGGAAGAAGATAAGAGAAGAATACAAGTAAATATAATTTAGCTCCTGCGAAAAGATTTAATCACATTAAAGGAGTTCAGTCTCGATCCATATGCACTAATGAACAATATCTATCGTTTAAGCTGAACAATCGACAATTTATAATTAAACCAAAATAGCTTTATGTAGCGCACAATGACCTGAAAACTTTGCTTTGACTAAGGAAAGCCTCAAAACCGTTATTCAATATAAAAGCAAACTAATCTAGCTTACTGGCTATTCTATGCTTTTATATAGCCAGAGTAGCTGTGATGAAACACACACATAAATTACTATTTGTATGAAAAGCATTAATATCAACATTAAATCCTCTGGACTTAACCTCAATGCGTGTTGAAGCAAACGTGAAGCTAAATACTTGCAAAATATAGTTAGACTGGTCTGTTTATCAAACATGAAGCATTGTTGTGGGCCTCTTGTTCAATAACAAAACTTAATCACACAGCTCAAGCTGATTTGGCTGGAATTTAAATAATTAAATAATGGAAAATTATATAGGTAGGCTATTCATCATGAGAGAGAGAGCGAGGGAGAGCGAATAGGTGAGCTCAATAAGTAATTGATGCGAATGTCCAAATAAACAGAAAATTGAAGTTCAGACATGGCAAACAAATGATGAAGAGCAAAGTTGGGTTAAATGAATATGCCATAATTCGAATGCATTTGGGGCTCAAACATGATTTGGGACATATTAGTTAGCCAGGCAGTTGGACAGTTGACTACACGCACTCACACACACGTACAGCAAATAGACATGTTGCCAGACAGCCAGTCAATTGAGCCAAATGCACTCAAGTTTCTCAACAGAGCGTCTCAAGACATCGCACTTGGACATGTCCAGAGATTGTCGCATTCCGGATTCACGTGTCCTGGCCAGAGCACTGGGCCAGCGCATTGTACTGTTTGAATGAATAATGACTTTGATACTTTGGACAGCACTAAGCAGGTCGGGCAGATAATTGGGTATTATAGATTAGACATTGCCAAAATTGTGGCTTCAAATATCATTTTGACTCTGCCTCTGTCTCTGTCTCTGTCTCTGTCTCAGTGTCTCTGCTTATGAACTGGCAATTGTTGGCGGCACGTGCATGGCTTGCTATAAAATTTTTTCCTTCAAGCATTTCTAATTAGCTGCAGTTGGTTGCAATCTTTTGAGGCAGCGCGGATTTGCACTACGTGACACACGCATACACACATGCACACACGCACACCAACTCCAAGTGTGACCAAAGTTTTTGATTATGAAAATGGTTTCTTGCTAATTTTGCCAACGGAAATTGCGCGTATGTGTGCCACATTTTTAATGGCTCCCACAGATTTCACAATGTGCAAAGTTAGACTGCTCAAAAGAATGCACAACTGAGTTTAATACCTTATGGAACATGGGCTTAGATTTTGATTACAATTCCACTTATGATAGTATGGAAAGGTAGCTTAATTGGCTTATCCAGTTCTTTGATTTAATAAGCTACTTAAAAGAGAAGCTGCGCGTACTCAAAAGTTTTTATAATTCTATCTGAGAAGTTTTCGTATACATTATGCAATTAAGAAATGGAATTACTAATCCAATTAAGCATGGAAATAAAATGTGTTAAGGCAGAGCTGGATAAATGTTTAAGTATAAGACTCTGCCACGCCCTCTTCATTTTCATTTCATTTTGTCCAAATTATTGCAATGTGAATTTGTATTTTCAATAGCTCGTCTTTATATATAGCCTTAAATCTCTCTCTCTCTCTCTCTCTCTCTCTGTCTTTCTCTCTCTCTCTCTCTCTCTTTTCTTGAACTTTTTTAATTTAGTTCAAATTAAAGCAGTCTCTTTAATACACAAAACCAAACTCTCAAGCAAATGCCACACACGCCTAAATAAACCCATACTCAAGTGCTACTCGGTTGACTTTCGTATAAAAGAAACGGCCGGAATTCTCACTTGAGACACATAGGCTCACATCTCGGCCGCAAAAGAGAGCTGCTTTCATTAAGTACCCGTTGAAAATTCAACAAAACAAACAACAGCTCGTGACGCCACCATTGGCTAATTGTGAAGCAGCCAAGAGTGGGCGAGTCTCCGGCCTTTATAAGTGCCCCTTGCTTAGGTGTTGGAGCGGGCTGTTGGCTTCGGAAGAGCACAATGGCCGTTGAGTTGCTTTGTGGGTCCCTTTGTAGATATTGCCTGCATTGTGTATAATTCATTTCATTTTATTTGCACTGACCAGAGCCCAGGCCCAGGCCCCAGCCCCAGCTCAAGCACTTTCCTGTGCCGTGCGATAATTATCAAACAATAAAAACAATAAACTGCGATGACACCATAAAAGGCATCCCGTTCCCAGTTTCGCCTTCAAGGTGCGTGTCTTGGCCAAGGTGCGCCAAAGTTTTATCTCCAGCGTTGCGCTTTTATGCTTTGCCTTCGCCTACTCCAACTCACTCTCTCTCTCTCTCTCTCTCTCTCTCTCTCTCTCTCTCGAGTCCTTTTATTATTTTATGCTGAAAGCTGCGACCAGCAGCAAGAACAACATCAAAAGGAGCAACGGGCTGCGCTGTGGTGTGGGACTTTGCCAAGTGCACTTTGTAAGCTCAAGCAGCACAGCTGTAGAAAGAGAAAAAAAAGGCGAAGCATAAAAAAGGCGAAACGAAAAGAATGCAGAGGAGCAGAAAGAAAGCATGAAAGCAAAAAGAAAGGGTTGGACTGAGCGATAAACAGAAATTTATTTGTCTGCGGGTATTGACAAGCAGACAAGAGGTTCAGCACCTAGGACCCAGCCATGAGGGGGGGCGTTTGTTGGCGGTGCGGTTGTTAAACTTAACGAACCTCACTTCCATCCAGCTTTTAGCGCACTGTCAATTCTAGCTGCGGCCCTTAAATCATCTGCAATAGTCGGCCAACAATATACACAGATATGTATTGGGCACTGATTAGCAGCGTGCGTGTGTGTGTGTGCGGCACTTAAAATTCTAACGGCACATCGATTATTTATTATGCAACTCTCTGCTTTTTGGACTAAAATCGAATGAATGAACCTTTCGCCTAAACATTTCGTGCCAATAAAAGATTTACGCTGTCTGAATTTCAAATTGACGCCCTCCAAAAACAACATTCAAGTCGCACACAATACACCTGGGAATTCCGTTAATTACGTTGAATAAATGCTGCGCATAACTGTTACGCTGTAGAGGGTGAGTCAGAGTGGGTTAGAGTGAGAGAGAAAGAGAGAGCCAGCCATTACGATTGCGGGGCAAAAGTCCCCAAAGATAACGTTTCATAACCCGAAAATTAATATAGAATTTGAGTAGCAATAGCATAATAAATTATACGGCAAAATTTGTCTATATCTTTAAGAAATACTGATAAATAAATAAAAAAACACACACACTTTAATATTGCTTCAACTGCCTAGAGAGTTTAGTCCTTTATAATAAATTCTTTATATATATTTCTACGCATCTTTTTTTCATCCATTTTACAATCTTCATATGAATTTCCAACATAAATATATGCCAATTATGCTCTCTATATATTCACAACACAAAAGACGCTAAAAATTTGAGCATTTCTCATAAATTTCATTAAAAAATTCCATGACTTTTTTGTTGTTGTTATCATTCAAGTCTTCCTCGGCGTTCCTCACCTGAGTGAGAGAGAGAGAGAGGGAGCGGGAGCAGAACTTTCAAAAGAATAAGAAGAGCTTACACGCATACTGAAATCAATCAGGCGGCACAAAGCGTGGGCGTGGCAGGGCCACCGATAAGTCCAACATCCTTCTGCTCCCCTTACTCCTCCGCGCCCCGCCACCTAAAATGACTCGGCAAATCGTCGTTTAATGGTGCGTGAAACGTGAAACACTTTAGCTATCGTCGAAGGCGGCATCGAAGGGCATCGGCTTTGCGTCAAGTAAAAAGCCCTGAGCCAAAAACTCACATGTAAATGTGGCTTTTAAAACTGGGCTTAGCCAAAAGAAGAAAAGAATCAGGGCTTGGGGCCCCAAATGTCTAACCCTTGAATTATGCATTTTAATTTTTCGAGGGGCCGCCAGCCCGGTCACGTCAAGGCGAACGGCGCGGCGCATTTATTACCTCGACCGCTCGGCTCTGCTCAACACTTTCATTTAACTTTTGGCCCACTGCATTTCCTTTCGGCCAATTTCTTTTGCCAAAATGGCGCCCAAGATGGCCGAGCCAGCTGGCTGATGCGTGCGTGTGTGTGTGCCGGGGAAGGGCAGCAAAGGGATAGAGCAAGTGCGTGTGTGTGCGTCTGCGGGCGTAATGGACATGTTAGAAGATTGTGAAAATGATATATGACTTTTTCATTTCCTTAATAAAATTAACTTTGCCTTGCGTCCGTTTTGCTTCTAGCCCGCAAGACAGCTTTTCCTACTCGCCATCCCCCCTCATGCCTTATCCCTTGTCCTTGAGCTTTTCTTTTTTTTCTTTTTTTGGCGTCTGTCTTTACATAATGTGCACCAAATTGCGTTGATTTTTGATATATTAACAATTCATTTTAGCTCATTAGTCAGCAGGTCAGCATGCTGCCTGTCTATATATCATTAGCTCGTTCAGACGTGCATGCCGTTAGCTTTAATAAGCCAAGAGCCTTAATGGTGGCTGAAGCAGAGCGAAAATACGAAAATGATGCCGTTAGCTTTAATAAGCCAAGAGCCTTAATGGTGGCTGAAGCAGAGCGAAAATACGAAAATGATGAGCTACGAAGTGAAAGCTGAAGTTTTGTATATGGATTCAAATTAAATTATAGATAAAATCTCTGATTTTCTCATCCTATATCGTTCATTCCCTTTACGCCCATCACAGTCTTTCTCTTTATGTTCACAAGTCTCCAATTTCACCAAACATTTCTTGTTAATTTTTCATAAACTTTCATTAATTATGAAATTCATTTACTCCACTTGCAGGCAATTTAATTGGTGCACCTCGCAGTAGCTAAATACGCTGCAACAAAATTCCTGATGCAAAAAATATTTAATATTAATAACGCTCCATATACAGAGACACACACTAACACACAGCCTGTCAACCAGGCTGTGTACCTTGGTGCAAAATAAAGTTCTTTGTATGCGAAGAGACACTGAAAATGGTCAGCGAGTTCATCAGGGCGGCACCACTGTGCAGTCTGGCATGAAAAAACCAACCATTTATTTAATTGAAAATTGTCTTCGCTGTCAGCAGCAGCAGCAGCAGCTCAGCTGAATGCAGCAGCAGCAGCAGCTAGCCACGGCAGCAACTTTAGCGGCAAATACTTGAATGGCAAAGTGAGAAGGCACAGTGGGGCAAAAGTAAGAAATAACTAGAGTAATGGAGAATAATGTAGATTCATTAACTATCCGTCACTCTCGCTTTTTGGGGATCTATCTCTCTCTCTCTCTCTTTGTCTCTATCTATATAATTCAACCTTGGAGAAGAACGCAAAACTTTGTCTTAAAACTTGTAAAAATTTGATTAGGTTTTGGTTCCACTGTGCGCCGTGGTTTTCTGCGCACTGCACTTGAGCTGCATTTTTTCTAGCACTGCTGCCGGCAAATGAAGTTGAGTGCAGGGCGTCTTGACAGAACTGCAGCTATTAGTTGTTTATATGCGTATGGCAAAAGCAGCAGCAGCAGCAGGAGTAGCAGCAGGAGGAGCAGCAACAGGAGTAGAAGCAGACGAGCTGCTGAGGGCTGCACGTGGCTGGTTTATAATGCCCGGAAGTAATCATAAATTCCATGCACACACACACCAACGCACACACACGTTCAGCCGCGCACACACACACACGCACCTATTGTGTGAGTGAGCCGTAGCCTGTACCTTTTATGTAGACGCGTGGGCGTGTGCGAAATTTATGGCCGGGGAATTGAAAGTGATAGAGCTGAAAGCAGCCGTCGGCGACGCAGCGCTGATGCTCTGACGAACTGTCTCCTCCACGTCTGTCGGCCGGCCAATGATTTGCATGGCAGCTACTACATCCTGGCCAGCACGAGTCGAGCAGCTTGGCAACATGAAGACAGTAACAAATTAGCCCAGTACGTGGCTCGTGCACAATTTGCATAATGAGCCAGTGACAAAGATGTGTATGACTGTGTGTGTTTGTATCCTACAATTGTCGAGACGTCAGTTAGATGAATACTCTAGCTCGGATTTCAGCTCACAGACACGTTCAATAAAAGCCAAAATGACACCGTTAACACCTCTGCCAAGCTACCCGCATGAATTTTGCCAACACTCAGGCAGCTGGCCAACAGCTCTTTAAGCCAAAGTGCACACACGCATACACACACACACACACACACACACATATATATATATATTCAGCCAGACACAGAGCCACAAATTAATTTGAACAGCAGATAGCCAGCTCAGTCTGCTGCCAACTCCTGAGTCGTTATTTTTGTAATGGCCTTTGCCAACTGTTAAAGCTTCTGCTCTGGCTCGAATCAAGAAGAAATGTTGCTGATCAGCAAAATCATCTAGGCTTTAGTAAATTTATGCTCAAATGACTTTTAGCAAATTAAAGTCGACATTTCTTCAGTTTAAGCAAGCTTAAGCTCTAATCATTTCAGTTTCTGCAAACTAATATTCTTATAATTTTTTTTATATATTTTGCTTCCTTTTTTATCATTTTTCTATACATAAAATACTTTTCAGATGTTTCGTAAATTGCCTAAAATCAACATTGAATGCTTTTGTGTGCCAGTGTGTGTGTGTGTGTGTGTGTGTGTGTGTGTGTGTGTGTGTGTGTGTGTATCGATAACAATTTAAAATCGTTTGCTATTTTTGGCTTGGCCACAGAACAATGCGAACTATTTAAGCATGTTGTTCATTAGCAAAGCGCACACGTTGCGTATGCGTAATGCAGTGACTGCAGCCGCAGCTTAAATTGATAAAATTTCTCAATTTTTGCTTGAAGCTGCAATCGTTATTTCACACATTCATTTTCCGCTTGAACTCGAGCACAAATCTTGCGTTCTCTGGAGTGTAGATTATTGAATGGGTATATTGGCTTGTGGCCTAGTTTAATAGTTGCTCCAATTCTCAACAAATGTATTACTCTTTCTAATCAAGCCACCATTTGTGCGTCTCTAAAGTTAAATCTGACCGAGTGGTAAATTATCTCAGAGAGCGTATGGCTTGGGACCGAATTCTAACCATCTTCTAATTCGATTTTATGCCTTTGGCGCAAGGCCAGCTTTTGGGCTTTTTCCTACGATAATTTCCGTATAATCATTTGGCAATCACAAACAACTTGTTTGCCGAAGCTGCAGCGACCGAAAAAACCAATTATTGACCGAACTAACATGACCATGCAACGTGCAAACAATTGCGTTTGTGGCCATGTTGTGCTGGCCGGGCCAAGAGCAGCTCCAGTTACAGTTACAGCTACAGTTACAGCTACAGCTACAGCTACAGCTTTGGCCAACGTGTTAGCGCCACGTTTATTGATTTATATGGCCAAAAGAAACTTGGCAAACAATGCACAACATTTGCTCATTTGGTTTGTCAATATTTTACACATTTTGTTTTCGGGGCAACCGGCAAAATCTCTTCGGCTACAAGAGCTATAAATTCTCGCACAGAGCCAAAACTTTTTGACACATATGTGTGCGTGTGTGTGTAGCATTTGCTTTTGCATGCATTTAATAATTTAAAGCAATGTCAAATTTCTAATGCCAGACAGATTAAACTAATGTTAAAGTTTGACATGTTGCCGCGCACACAGCTCTCATTTTAGCGTTATTTTTCTTTTATTTACTGTTAACAATCTAGAAAGCTGCAAAATAATTGCTCTGATTGACCTCGAAGCCCACAGCTGCGGCTGCTGCAGCCCACAAGCCGCAGTCAAATGCGCGTTTCAATGATTTCTTCGCATTGCCCGCAAGCATTTATTAGCCCAGTTAGTTGCCAACCATCCAGCCAGCCAGGCTGGGAGTCAGTCAGCCAGACAGCCAGTCATTCATTCATTCATTTGCTCATTCACTCACTCAGTCAGTGAAGCTCAAGTGTTTTAGCCACAAACAGAGGAGTCGAGGAACAGCAGCAGCAGCAGCAGCAGCAGCAGCGCCTTTAAGCCTTTAATGATTCGCCAACAAATTTGTGCGGTCGGCTTTTAAATTGTGCAAATAAATACTTAAATATATTATGCGAGTGGTATTTGAGGTCTTTGCGGTTCGAATCGCAGCAATGGATAACCGAAAATGCTCTGCTGTGGCTGACTAAGCGGCCAATATAATTTGCATATTCTGCCTTATTATGAGAATTATGTCTTTAGTTGGAGCTTAGGCTTTTATTTTTTTGTCTTTGTGACAAACTATTAAGCAGATTTGCTTGAATATGAGAATAAGTTGTTAAGCTCAGCTTGAATGCTGATACTAATCAAACATGTATATACATACTTGCGGTAATAACATTCTAAATCCATGAATTTCCATGGAAAACGCGTCTTAATTAACTACAGCAAATACTCCACATATGCGCACATATGATTACACTTATTATTATGAAAGCGACGAAAAAGATCAGAGCATTGCATATAATGCTCCAGTTAATTATAAGCAAATATGTGAACAAGCTAAAAACTCAAAAGTTAAGCAATTGGCTTAAAGCTAACTTGGCCTAAAGGCGATTAGCGGCAAAGACTTCAGATGGTGGTGTGTGTATGTGCGTGTGTTTGCGGCTGTGATGTAACCGGGTTAAGGTCTTCAGATTTGATGATTAACTTAAGTTTTCTGACAAACACAACTAAAATTTTGACGTCAAAGTGCTGGCAGAATTCATCTTGAATTTTGCTCAATGTCAAGCAAAAGTCCGCGACTTAATTATGCAGCAAATACACACACACACACACACACACACAGACAGACACACTTATCTGAACAATTTTCTTTTTTTGTTGCAAAAGTTTTGCGGAAATTAAAGTTCGGCGCGTTCGTGTGGAAAAGTTGAGCGCAAAGCGTGAGCGAAAAAAAACGGTGAACAGAAAAACAACTGCAGCAAGCTAAATGCATTAACTTTTTAGTTGCTGCGCTTTAATCCTATTATGAAAAAAAAAATGAGAAAGAAAACTGTAGCACAATTTATTAATTATGTCTTTAATATATATTGACTCGACTGGCTATTAAAAGCTGTTTAATGCGTGCGACCTACACGGCGTATGCGCACGATTCGAGAAAATTGCTTTACAAATTTAAGAGGAAAAAATAGTGAAACAATATAGCCCAGGGCGACGGACAACATGTTGCGGTTTCCATAAACATTATATAGTCATGATGGCCGGCTGTCCGTTTGAATACCCTGTAATTGTCGAAAGCTGTGTGTGGGCATTGATTAGAAATTTATATAAATTCGATATTGATAGATTTCTATTAAATATTAGAAGATGCAATTAATTTATTTTATATAATTTCCTGCATAAATTTATCAGCCAGTTTATTAAACTCTTCATTTAACAGTAAGCATCATCTGTCAAGACAAATTTGTGTTCATTTTTGTTACGCTGTCAAGTATTTGCCTTCATGTATATCTTAATTACAGGGTATTTTCGTACTGTCAACTCTTTGAGTGGACATTTTGCCCATTATCTGCTGCAAAAAAGTTGGCATATTATTAAGTGGAAACCAATTATAATATAAAATCGGCCTACATAAGTGTAAAATGCCTTAATTACCTTGTAACGTAAGCGATAGGCACCCAAAAAGGATGCCATGATGCTACACACAAGACGTCAACAGCTGACGACCCATAGGTACATATGTGTGTGAGTTTATGTATATGTATGTACATGTGTGTTTGTAATATGCGTTGCTAAGTGCATTACACAATGCTTCAGATAACTTTATGTACACATCATTAGGTGTCTTGTCAACAGCAATCAGTGTCCCTTTGTTAACAGCATACGCACTAAAAGCATGCGACTACCCGCAATACCGTATATGTATGTAAGTCGCGCCCGGTGCCACCCTCCGCTGTCGTACCCTTAGACAGCATTGGCATTGGCGCACAAATTGAGTTAGACGCACACAACAAAGCCGCTTAAATTTACTGTTAATTTCGTTAGCGAACACATTAATGACATCAACTATATAAGTGAGCAAATGGGGTAAATGGGCTGACAACTGTCTTAGCCAATAATCCAGACAGCATATGCAATGCATATACACATACGTATGCAATGTATATAGACGTAGACATGTGTTCCAGCTTATCAACACCTTGTGAAAGGTTAACTACCTGTCTCTCATGTACATATTTTTGCTAACGCGAATGGCGACAAATGCATTTACAGTAAAAGCGTCAATTCTGAGTGCTGCAGCAGCTGACAAACAAGTGTTCGTATATGTGTCTGTGTGTGTGTGTGTGTGTGCTAGCCACAATTGCCGTCGCGGCATCTGTGAAATGTGCTGCACTTAAAGCTCAAGTCGCCGCATAAATAATGAATTGGTTTGCTGGCTGGCGCACTCAAGTATATACATATCAAATATTGCCAAAGTTGTATGTCAATTAACTATAAACTCAACGCAGAGAACTCGGCGCATACAAGACAAGGCGCAAGCATAGAAGACAGCTGGCTATAGACGACTTTTGAATGAGCTAAAAATATAATTAAAAATACAATCTTAAGATAAAAAGCTAAGATGTGAAACAGGAAAGAATCGAGAGAAGAATGTAGCTAAAATATAAAGTTCCTAAAGTATGGAAATGAATATTATATTCAATAATCTTATTAGAAGAGAGAGAGGGAGAGAGAGTGAATATAAATATATATTTTTATATATATTCAAGCTATCAATCTGAGATGAAATATACAATCATAAATATAAGCAATTCTACTACGACCCAGCAATATTTAATAGACTTAACTAGCATTACCCTAAAGACACATTTAAAGCTCAACATTTCAGTTGAAATTGAGTAAATTGATGCATTCAGTAGTAGCAAAACACTTTCCAGTTGACAAGCATTTTATGGCTGCCTGTTAATGTTCGAATTGATATAGAAATTGCAGTAAATCGCATTGTATAATAGAGTTTGTACCACTAGACAGCTGTGGCAGCACTAAAATTTGACAGCTGCTGGCAGCAGTCCGAGTTGCAAAACAAAGATGATAAACTGAAATGCCCTATCCTGGACAACTTGCTGTACGTGAGTGAGTGTGTGTGTGTGTGTGTGTGTGTGTGCGTGCACAATATAACGTAAACTTGGCACAAAAACCCATCAGTCCAGTTGCACAAAAAGTTTTGTCAATTAAAATATGAAAAATATGCCCAGGCATTCAGCTAACCAAGCAAAAGGGTCTGTCCCAAGTCCAAGTCCGAGTCAGAGTCAGAGTCAGAGTCCGAGTGCAGCAGCTTCAACTAATAAAACTTTTTGCAGGCCAAGACGCAAGAGGACATTGCAATATACATACATACATACACACATATACATATAGATTCTGCTTTATATATATATATATATATTTGGCAGTAGCTGCAACTGTTGCCCCAAAAATTGTTAGAACTGGGCTCTGGGGTGCGGGCGGGCGTGTTTGGGGAGCATTTGCATGCGCCCAGAGTGAAGCAAACTTTTGTAATTAATAAATTATTTATGAAGAATAAATGAAAAAGAGTAGCAGCAGCAGCAAAAGACAGAAACTGAGCGGGAGAGGGGGGAGGGGGGGCTGCAATTCACTCTATTTTGAATAATGAAAAATTACTTTTGGCTCTGGAGTCCGGCGTCATAAATAAACACTCAATATAGACGTCAGCTCAGCAGCAGAAACTAGCGTAAGAAAAAAATGTATTCCTTTTACATTTTGGTATTTCTTCGCTGTTTGTTTTCATTTTTGTTGTATTTTGGGATATTGATGAAACGGACTTACGCCCACGCTGCAGGCTCTAATCAATGCTGCAGTCCAGTTCTTTCAATGATGCAGAACGTCTATTCAAAAGTCAGTCACTCTCTGCTCTGCTGCTTCTTCTCGTTTACTGGTTCTTCATTTTTTTTTTGATGTGCTAATCCATGCGGAATTGTGAGCCGCATCTCGCGCTGATTCCCGATTCAGTTTGCTGATTCGACTCGGCGCGAAACGCTCCAGGGCACACAGATTAATAACAAAATATAAGAGTAGAGAGACAGAGAGAGAGAGAGAGAAAGAGAGAGAGAGTGAAAAAATGAAGCAAATAAAATGAAAACCGAATTGAAAGCGAAAATTTGCTACGACTTTTGGCATTTGCATTGATTGAATGCAAGGCGCGCGAGCGAAACGCCGCTCAATATCAATTTCAATTTTCGATAATTTATAGCCCATGCCAAATACAATCCCCGCCCTCACCCGCACACCCCGCTCAAAATGTGATTGCGGTAAATTGAACTTTGAAGTGATTGACATTGAAAAAATATTCAATAAAAGTTTTTTGCGACTTGCTTTACAACTGTAAACTTTCATTAATTGGGCTATAAAAAATTACAATGTAACAAATAAATATATAATATGTAATAAATAATATACAAATATACAATATAATATAAATAAATGTTAAATATACAAGCTGAAACCCTTTGTTTGTATGTATGTATATATCTGTTCGCATGGCTGTTGGTATATCGGTGTCTCCCCATCCCGTTCAAGTCAGCCACATGTCTACCTCACAGTCTGTCTCTCTGTCCGTCTGCCTAAGAAGAGCAAGGCATGCAGAAGAGATCATTTAGCTATGCCTGCAGCAGCAGAGAATGTTCCCATTGATCTCTACCTGGCGCCCTGCTCAAAATTTGAGTGCTACTCACGCATTGAGTGGAAGTCGCCCTATATAAAGGGCAGCAGCTGCGGCATTTATTCAGTCGTCCAGACCCGGTGGGGTCAGTCGTACGTACAGTGAAGTATTTTATTTTTTAAATTATTTTTTTTTTATATATTTTTTTTGTTTCTCTTTTATTTATTTTTATTAAAATTTTTTTTTTAATTGTTAAATTTTTTTTGTTTAAACATTTTTTTTGTTTAAAATTTTTTTTGTTTAAAATTTATTTTGTTAAAATTTTTTTTTGTTTACATTTTTTTTGTTTAAAATTTTTTTTTGTTTAAAAATTTTTTTTTTATTAAAATTTTTTTTTTTTTATTTTGTTTAAAAAAATTTTTTTTTTTCGGTGCATTGCAGTGCAGTGCATTTTATTTTTTCATTCTTTTTTATACGACACGAGAATTTTTTATATTAGACAATATGAATAAATATATTCGTAGCTTATGTTCAATTTCGATAAAGCTCACTGTTCTTCACTCTATCAACTCAATCTTAAATCTCCGACATTTCTCTTTTAGCAATCCTCCTCCTTCTCTTTTACTCCCATGCACACTCTGTACATATTGGAACTTAGTTCCTGCGCGTAAACATTTTGTCAACAAGCGAGCTGCGAGCAGCTGCAGATTACATTTAACTGATAATTAAAACAAGCATAACATTGTTAAAAAAAGGGAGCTAAAGAAAGAAGCAGCAAATGCATGTTTCCCCAGTTACTTTGAGGAGGGCTTTTGATGGCCATGAAGCGGGCTATAGCATAGCATAAGAGACCATAAACTGAGAGCTGCGGCCCGCTTTCTTTATGCTTTTATGCACTGTGGATTTTCCGTTCCCTAATGACGCCATAATTACCTTTTGTTTTGTGCAACTGTAAATGATACCTGGACAGGTATCATTGTCGCAGATAAACGCTGTCGCCGCTTAACGTGCTGCATAATTGCGTTGGCAGACAAAACGTTGTGCTTTAAGCACAATGCATTGCATCGGAAAATGAAAGTCTCTGCTTCTCCATCACTCTCTCTCTTTCTCTTTGCCTGTCTCTTGTTACATTCTCATGACAAGGACGGACGAGAGCAGTCAGAAATGGCACAGCAAATGCATTGGCATGAAAAACGAGTCCACTAACAGCTCGTTGCCAAAAGAGGCAAAACAAATAACCAAAAAAAAAAAAAAATAGACAAATAGAAAAAACTGTATCGGAGGGGGGAAACGCAGCACGTCTGTCGCATAAAAGTCAAAAAGTGTTGCCAAGGCACAAAATAGACGGCAGTGCGTGAAATTAAATGTCAGCAGGACATTGAAAGCGAACCGCTTCGGGCTCTGGCTACGAGGTTTTGGCTTTCGCTTTGGCTTTGGCTTCGGCTTTTCGCTTTGGCTATGGCTTTAGCTCTGCCTGTGGCTTTTCGGCCACACAAAATTTGGCAACATTTCTCGCAGCATAAAATTCACGCACAATTATTTTGCAACGACAAAAGTCATTAAGGCTTGTTCCACATTTTTCCTCTTCTTCTATTTCTCAGTTCTGTGGCAAATGCTTATGTTAAATTTATTTTATTTCCTGTCTGTTTGTCAACTAAATCGAAATAAAAAGCAAAACAGTTGCAGCTCATCCTTGAAGAGCTTTACAGATCATAGCGAGTGAATAGTTAAATTTTGTAGCTTACTTTTCGGCTTAAGAGCTGTTAGAGAGGTGTTATATGACACAGCATTCTTATGGGATTTCGTGAGAGAAAGGTTTCATATAGCTGTTGCAATCCACAGCATATTTTACTTTTACATCCATCCCCTACTCTTGTATTAAGCATCTCTTTGAATTGATTTCTTACATCTTTGCATACACCATTATGAGCTGACGCCCATAATACAAACAATTCCCATTGTCCATTAACTCATGACAACTTCAATTGATTTCCCAATGGATAACTTGCAACAATTTACACACACGCACATAACTTTAAATTATATTTATCTAATTTTGAGCTAAACACGCAGCATGCCAGCCTGGACTCTGCAGACTGTCGACATGCGTCAATTGCAGGCCAGGCCTGGCCGGCTGTCTGCTGTCTGCTGCCTACATTGCTTTCTACCAAGATGTTTGCATAATTTCCCAAGCGTGTGGCTAGAACATGAGCAATATATTATAATAATATATGTTGTATACAAAAAGCAAATAAGTCAATTGAAGCGCAATAAATTTAATATATATTTAATATAAATTGATATGAAATCAAATGCAAAAATTATATGCTTTGCACTTACCGATTTTATTCCGTTTGATGTCGTTTAAAGAAGTAGTAGAGATTTTTTTTGTTATAAATTTCTTTCATGTTTCATTCACCTAAAAAAAGGAAAGAAATAAACATTACTTAAAATACTTTACATTAGTTAATATAGTAAAATATGCGATATTTCCATACATATATATTCGAAATTATTTTAGTTTCTCCCATTTAAAGCTGTCTCATCATTAAATAAACAGAGTCGATCATTCAGACAGCTTTGTTGACTGCCATAAAGTGCAGAGATACTCTGGCATTAGTTGGGCATTGTTTGTGTTCATGCCTTTGCAATAACACCCACGCATACGCACACGCACATAAAGTAGAGAGAGAGAGAGAGCGATCCATTTGAATGGCTAGGAAGCTATTGATTTACATGGCCTTGTTCAATATATGGAGGTAGTACATCTAGTACAATAGCAAAATCCGCGATGCTTTACAACTTTTGCGGGTCATACATTTCAATTTGAATGCATTCGCAATTGCAAGAGTTTCGAGTTTTCAAGGCTCTGATTGTGCTGCATTTGTTTTGTTTTTTTGAAAAAAGAAAAAAAAAGCGAAAAAAGAAACTACCATACGACACGTTTGCGTAGCTCGCTAGTTCCTGTTTCCTGTGCGCGTTGGCCATGGCTTAGAGCAAAAATAAAAAATAAAAAACTAAAGCTACAAAAGCACTGCAAATTACTTTGACAAAAAAAGAAAGAAAAAAAAATAAACTGAAGCAGAGTATGCTCTGAAAATGCTGAAATAAAAGAGAAAATACTCGCTGAGCGTGTTAAAGTTAATAGCGAAAATTTTTAATGAATTATCTGCAGATGTCAATTATCTAATGAAGTTGTAGCGAATGCAGTGGATTTCAAATAATATGATTTCGCTTTCAACATGAAGCTTGAATCAATACAAAGCTCCAATTCTTATTATGACTTGGCGGGATTGACTTCTGAGTCATATATCAGCATAGATTACTTGTTCTTCTCTTTAGTCTGGCATACAAAAATACATCGAACGTCCACAGCTTGTGTTTCAAATTCAAAGTGATTTTATTGCAACGTTAAAGGATAACATGATGGGACTGTACACGGTTCTACAGTTCGGTAGTTAAAAAAACATACACACAAAAATACAAGCACGCAGCTGATAAGTGCACAAATTTTGCAGCTCAGTGTAAAATGGATCTGGCTACTATTTCACTTGTCATACCATCTACAAGTCCTTATTGGTCTTGCCTGACTTCATTGGCTTGCCAACTTTGCGTTTGCTCTGATTGGCCGCCTTTGAGTTGGCTGCAGCTTGAGCGATCGAGTCGCCGTTATCGTTCACCTCGACAGCGCAGCGTCTGGGAAACCAGCCGCGAATCGCGCCCTGGCGCTTATCATCGCCCACAACTCGCTCTCCGAACAGCCAATGCTTGCGCTTGCGCGTAACTCGTATGAGATCGTTTGGCTCCAGCTTGATGCGCGGATCGTCCGTGAGGGGAGAGCCGAAAGTCACCCGCAAGCCCTGCGACCAGATGGGCAGCCAGCTGCCAGTTGCTGGCAAAATGCACTTGTAGGTGCGCGTACGATTGCGTTTCTCTGCCTTCTGTGCCAGTTGCTCTACTGTGAGCGTATATTGATTGCAGCCCTTGACAACGGGAAACCGGATGCCACGGCCGCGATGCTGTCGCTCAATGTTGAACACCTCAGCTAAATTTAATTTCCAGCCAAGATTGTATGGAAAGACAAAGGGTTCCATATTTTTCTTAGAACGACGTGCGCGTGCCTTCTCCACAATCCATTGTTCCACATCCGTAACATTCCTGAGTATAGCGACGATCTGGATGGATAGCAGCTTCACCATGCACAGTATTATGCCGATGGTGAGCCCAAAGCTCATGATTGCCATGAATATGCTAAAGAAATGCTGGCGAAGGTACCGTTCCAAATTACCCTTATGATAGCGGCGAGCCATTGCGGTGCTGTCCATGAAGAACTGATAGCCGGAAATGGTAAGAACGCAGAAGGCATGCAGATTGCTCATCAAATAAAAGAACAGAAAAAACACGAAATACATTTGGTTTGACCAGCCCACACAGCGATTGATCCACGGACAATGGTGATCCATTTTCATCACACAGCGATCACAGCGACGACAGTGATGCACCCGTGGCGCCTTGTAGCCCTCACACTTCTTGCAATACTGCAAATACTTCGCATCGTTGGGGTGTTCGGGATGCCAGCCACGTCGCAACAGGCCCGGCCCCACCACCACGGCCCTCACAAAGTTGTACAGCGACAGCACATTCACCAGCATATAGAGTGCGAAATGTGCGCTCCAGAATAGGGACTCCTCCGACGGCCACCACTTCCAGGTGGTCAAGGTAACGGTAGCGCTAACAATCATCGTTACTATAGGACCCCAGTGCCAGAAGAGACCCAGCTCATACGGATCATCAGGATATGTCATTCTGTTAACCGGCTGGACAGAGAAAAAAACACACACACGAATACGATTTTTTTTTTTACCTTTTCCCTATAAATTATTTTGTTGTAAACATAAAACTATTGTAAGACTACTATGTGCTAACGTATCTAATCATTTAAACAGAGGACAAAAAAATCATGTGCCAAATATTGTAATCAAAAGTACTTTTTATATTAAAATTTATTTTAGCAATAACTGAGCAAAAAAAAAATATATATATATAATAATAAATAAAAAATAAATAAAAACAATAATAATAATAAAAAAAGAAAAATAAATACATAATTTAAAACATTTATAAGAAAAGAAAAAATTATTGATAATAATAAATATATAAAATGTCATACCCTATACTAAATTGCATCTAGAATATGATTTATAATTATTTTTATTATACATTTTACTAGGACAACTGACGGACAAACAATGCAAATGCAATTTAAATTCATATGACTGGATTTTTTTTTTTTTTCAGTTTGTTACAATTGTATGCAAAGCCCTTGAGTACTCGCAGTGACACTTGATATATAGCTATATAAATATATACATATACATATATACTTGCACTCAAGCCGCGATATGAGATGAAATATTGAAATGCTAATAATAAAACTCTGTATATATATATGTATATATGCCAATAACCGAGTAGGGGTATTCAGTTGCGGCCATTCAATTTGCTGCTGTTGTCACATTCGTTGTTCAAAAATTAATGGGCAGCGACACAAAGAGTTGCAGAACTTCAATTGAATCGAGCAGATGCTATAAATCGACAATGCAAATGGAATTGCATATTATTATTTATGGTGGGATCTGTATAAAACGCAACATTGAAAAGCATTCACTAATGCTATTAAATGATGCAATGCAGCTCGAGTTGAATGGGCATTTAAAGCATCAAGTTTTTTGTTTTTTCATTCTATTTGAGTTTGTTTTGTGCCTGGGATTTTATGAAATTAATTACGTACGATAGATAAATTGCAATTAAATTAAATGTCGTTGCACATTTTGAGCAAGAAATAAATGTAATTTAAGACAATTGCTGCATGCCCCAACTCGAATGCCAAGCTTATGCAGGTAGTGTTATATACACACACACGTGTGTGAGTGTGTGCGCCATCTAATGAGTCTGCATCTCTCACTCACTCTCCGTATATCTCTCTCTCTCTCTCTCTCTTTCGTGCATTGTCTTTTCTCGTTGGGGGCTGTTGGGATTTGTCTGACTTGTGACTCCTTGTTAGCCTGCAGTTCTGTTGCCCGTTGCTAGCTTCCTTGCCACATGCCACCTAACAAGCTCTGTCATTTATTTATGTGCAACATTTGAGCCTAACAAGCGAAAGTGGCAAATGGTACAGTGAATCCTACGACAAGGGACACTGGCTAATGGGCATAAATAAACTTGTGCTAACAGCACAATTGCAATACCAAATTGCAATGCATGAGAAAGATCCAGGCACTTGTATATCATTTCTTCTCTATCGATAACAAAACAATCTATTTATCCCGTAACATGCGTATACACTTGAAAACGTAACGGTGGATGCTTTAAAATTTAAAATAAATAACATTCAATTCTGAACTATGCAGAAAAGTATGCTTTAATTAGTTGAAGTTTCCAGTTATTCAATTCAAAAAGAATATATCATAATAAAATAAATAAAATATATATACTAACTCAAGTGTTTATCATAATGCCAAAGGCTTACAACTTATACAAAATTAAAAATATGAAGAAAATAAATTCCTATTTTAAGAAGTTTTCTTAAATATGTATTTATAAACTGAAAGGCAGCCTAGCTAGAAGGACACATGCCGCATAACTCAAAGTCGTCAAGTAGTTTTTATTTTGCGCATTTCAATGATATATACAGAAAATAAGCATACACATATATATTTATATATATACATATATATATATATATTTATTAATACAAATTGTACCCAAGTTTTTGGTACTGTGTTCATACATGCATACAGTGAAGAAAAAATAAAAATAAAACCACATAAACTTCTCAAGTTAATTTGAAAATTAAATTCCAACATTAAAACGCATAAATGACACTTAAGCTTGTATGTGCCTCAGCTTTGCAGCAGCTCATTCGCTCTCACTCTCGCTCTCTCTCTCTCTCTCTCTCTCTCTCTCTCTCTCTCTCTCTCTCTTCTCTTTCTCACTTGCTATGACTTAAGCGCGCTGTTTGTTTTTCTTATCAAAATGCCTGCGGCAGAGTGCTTGCAAACACACACACACACACACACACATACAGTGGCAGGCACTTGGTGCACATATCCCTTAAGACAAACAACGCACAGAAAACGAGCTTCTGCTGACGAGGCAGCCATGAGGGCAGCTCTAAGGACAACGAGAAGTGGGAGGGGGATATAAAGATTGGGAGGCTGACTGGCCAAGTGCACGCTTAAGAGTCAAGAGTGCAGAAAAATGCATAGCATACAAAGCGGGCGAAGGCAGCAGCGGCAGCAGCAGCGTCAGCGACAGGGGCAGCGGCTGCGGCTTCGGCTGAGACAGCGGCAAAGACTTTGCCAAGGCAAACACACACGCACACACACACAAGCAAAAGGCAGCGGAAGGCATATAAATTGCGTTGCTTGTGTGAAGAAGCAAAGCAGGCAATGAAGGCAATGCCAAAGTAGTCAGCAGTAGTAGCAGTCGCAGCCGAGTCTGGCGGATGGGGGCAAAAGTAGATGTTGGGTGTAGTGTGCTGTAAACGTTTTTGGTGTTTGACATACGACGTGCATTAGCAGCAAAGTCAAGGATTAGCGCCACTTGTCTTGAAGAGAGCCAGCGCCAAGGCGCGGCCTCCAGGCCACAGCAGCAGCAGCAGCAGCAGCGGAAGCAGCAGCTTCAGTGGCAGCGGCAGTCGCATTTAACTGCAAAATTTAAAAACCAGTTAATCCATTAAATTTAACTGCGAACCAATTTGCATGCGTTTGTGAATATAAACAGAGGCAAATGCAAACAATTCAATTTGAATGCGGCAAAATAAGAGAAACAAACAGAGAGAGGGACTCACTCTCCCTCTGTAAACGACTGAAAGAGAGAGGGACAGACAGCGAGTGTGTGTGTGTAGGAATGTTAAAAACGAAGGCACGCTTTAAAGTATCGCGGAATACATCAGCAGAGCCTGTGGATAGCGCGTTGAACGCAACGGAGAAGCTGATGAGATGAGTCTAAATGAAAGAGCTAGACAAGCAGATACTCTAAGACAATCAGGCGTTATGCGACGAAAAGACACTCTCTCTAGCATTTGAGCTGATTGTAAGCCCATGGAATTGGAAAGAGATTCTGATCTACAATATTTAAAATCATATCAATACTATTCTCCTTTCTATACATAATATTATCCCAAATATTCTCTACTGCCTGTATCATGCATTTAATATACCCCATCTACCCTTTGCTGGGCATCGCAAGTGGAAAGAGCTGCAAAAAATAGACAGCAAAAATATGTGGAGAGCTAAAACGGAAGGCGGAAAGACGTCAAGGAAATGCCAAAGCTATCGCAAACGCGTTTCGCAATTTTTTGAAGGATGTGTTAAGTCAAAAAATATGCAAATTTAAGGCACACACACACATACACAAACATTTGATAGCAGAGAACCATACACACACACAGACGAGCTGGTAGAGTTAATACGCCAAAAGGTACAGCCAGACATTACACACATATATATATATACATATGTATGTATTAAAATATATATATATATATATGTATTTATAGCTATAGTCTATTTGTGTTTGTGTGTGTGGGTGTCTGTGTGGGCTACGTACGTGTTATGCATACGCAAGTAGTGAAAATATCATCAATGGCAAAATATGAATATCTAAAAAGCATAACACACAAATGGAGCAAAAAATGAAGAGCGTGTCCTTCCCGCAGCCTTTAGCTCAGGCAGCGGCACGCCCCCAACATCCCTTTTATGCTGGCACTCTTGAACTGAAGGGGTTGTAGAAACTAGTGAAAATGTCGATTTTGAAGTTTACGCATCTGACTCATGACCCCCATAACAGAACATGCAAAAACACGAAAGAATTCGCAAGTAGACCTGGGCATACTCTAGAAAATATAAATTTGGAGCGAAGACAGATATTTACTAAATGTTAAATGTAAACGAAATGGAAATTCCTTATATGAATATGAATATGAATATCAATATGATATGAATATATGCAACAGAGCTCTTAAATCGATCGTCCAGTGGAGCCACAATCTGTGGCTTTACAGCTCCACATCACATTCTGTGTTCCACTTATAACTACAGTAGTTTTGGAATATCAGCTCAGCTGCTATACCTGCTTCAATATCTCTTCTTTCAGCAGAATAATATATACACATTGTTTTCACTTCAAGCTCAATAGTCCATCATCTTTGAGCATCGACCCACACTTTCGAGAGTATCAACCCAACAGATGATGGAAGTATGCAATGAACTTCTTGCTCTGATAGCAACTGTTTGCTGTCGTGCTGCACTCGCTGCGGCCCAGACAGTGCATCGAACATTAATATGTAATTCGAGCTCTGGAGAACTACGTGAGCTGCTGGCTCCACGCATTTTGATATCTAATCTATAACGTTGTATGGAATATAAGAATTTATTAGCGTTAAGTTAAATTCGATTATAAGCCCCAACGATTTATCTGTTTCGATTGTAAATTCAACTGAAATTGATTTCGAGCGACTGCTCAATGTGTATTATGTAGTCATTTCTTCTTTTTTTATGGAGTATATATTTAATTGCTGAAGTGTTAGAGCCACAGTTTCACATAAATTTGCGAAGCGTCTGTTGTAAATTACAGTTGAAGCAGCAACTGGCACATAAATCTTTAGTCGCAACAACGATGGACAATGTAAAAAGAATGCAGCTATGCAAAAGGTCCCACACACAGAGAGAGAGAAAGAGAGAGAGAGTCAAGAGAGTGCGACAAATACTAAAGCATTCACAACTCACATACCGAGGCCGAGGCTACATTGCCCGCATTCTGGCCACTCGTAACCCCCATCTGGGACCACTTGAATTACGTACGCCACAAGTGAAGTAATGAGCAAGTTTTCCACAGTAGAAAGCAGAAAAAATCAACAGCAAAAAGATGAAAATGAAAATGAAAATGGGAGAGAGAGAGAGAGAGCGGAAAAAAACAAAAGCAACAATTGCGTAAACGCCGAGGCGGAACCGGAAATAAATATTAAAGCTTAAGGCTATATAAATATATATGTACGTATGCGTTATATATACAACTATATTTTCAAAAGTCTAACTAATAAATAAACTTTTGCCAAGTGCCCGCATTTTAAGCATGTGCAAAGCGTAACATTTCTCCTACTGGCTGCGCTGATAAACGATGCTAAGTAAATAAAAAATGCTGCGCAATTTATGTGGTCTCAAAAGTTTTATTATGCCAGCATCAATAAAAAAAGATAAATTTAAAGAAAAAATAAGGAAAGAGAGGGGAGCTAGAGAGCGAGCGAGAGAGCGGAGAAGAGTGCCAGCACTCTGATATATTTTGCCAATAACATGACAAAGTTGATGGCAAACAATTTAATGAACTTTTCTGTAATTTGGCCAAAAAGAGAATTAACTGAAAATGGAAAAAGAAACAAATGGAATCGATTGTTGTCTGCCTGTAAGCAGCCGCAGCAGCAGCAGCAGCAATAGAGTTGAAGCAGCAAGCTCTTCACTTTGGTTTTTAGCAATTTCCAATTGAATTCGGTTTTATTGAACTTTTGTCCAAGAGCTTAAAGAAATAAATCCAATTTAACAACGATAATGGCCTTAGCTTTAAAAGTCAATTTATTTATTGCTCATACTCTTCAATGAAATTCTCATAGATCTATGCTTACATTCAACATGAGCAAAGCGACTTTTTGCAGTGATACAATCATATTCTCTTTGTCATTTTTAATTATTTGTAATCTCTTTGTGTCTGTCTCCATTTTAAGTCGTCTCATCCTTTAACTTACTTCTTTTTTATCTCACTTTATGTCTGCTGTAAGACTCTTTAACGACTGTTACTTGAGCTTATCGACTTGAAAACTCTTGGCTTTTGGTTAAAGCATCTTCAACTGCATGTTTGCTGCTCTTTCTTTCTCTTTATGTCTACCATATACAATACATATCTCTCATAAACATGTGTTTCCCAGATCTTAACACTTCCGCTGTATATTGAGCAATTATTTTTCTCAGTACTGCATTCTCAATACTAATAATAATAAGAATAATATGATTGAAACACAATTATAATTGAGCCATTGCCGCACGGCAATTTTATGGTCCATTTTACGACAGGTCTGGCAATGGCTTTGTTCATCTGATTCTGATTCTGATTCTGAATCAGATTCCGGCTGAGGGTGGCTCCAGTTGCATTGTTTTGTTGCTTTCGACATTGTTATTGTTGTAGTTGTTGTGGCATGCTATGCCAGTTGAATTATTGAAATTGACTAGCAGCACTCAGTCAGCACAACATGGACTTCACACAGCAGAGGATATGTGAAAGGATATGAGGAACGAATAACGAATAACAAAAACATTTCAAATCGAGTTTACATACATCTCTCACACTCTTCGTCTCTCTCTCTCACTCTCTCTATCTCTCTTCTTTTTTTCTGTGGCACAGGTGTGTCGGTCTGAGATGCCAGGCTAAATGAACTACAAGTCAAACTAGTTAAGTGCGACTGCCAGGCAACTGAGACTGCGTTGTAATCCGAGGCAAAACGGCAACTCGATTAAATTGCTTAAAGCCAAATTGAAGGCGGGTGCCACCCCAAAAGGCAGCTCTAGTGAAATGCAAAGACATGTGGCATTAAAAACAGAGACAAGTGTGTGACAAGGAATATGATTGGTTGGTTTAATACCCTGTATTATGAGTGCAAATTGGTTTGAAATGCATTTTAATGCTTCATTTCGGACGAATTTGGAAACGCTAGTGCTTCAAAGAGAGTTTACACGACTGGTAGCTACTCTGTACTTAATATACTAAAACTTTTTGTATATATTTATGAATTGAGTAAGATTGTGTTATCAGATCACATATTTATTCTCTGATTTTCTTTTAGATCTTCACACTTCAAGTAGACTTATAGTTTTCCCCAGCTCTATTCTTCGGTTAGCAGCAATATACCCTAGTTTCTTTGTTTTTTTTTTTTTTAATTTTCAATAAAAGGAGCTCAAAGAAAGTGTAAGCGACGCATGCTTACTAACTCTTGACTGTTGAGACAAGCCAACAACAGAAGCCGCAGCAGCAGCAGCAGCAGCAGCAGCAGCAGCAGCAGCAGCAGCAGCAGCAACAGCATAGCAGAAACAACAATGTGCATGCCAAATGGGGCATGCGGCACACACACACACGCACAAACAGGGAGAGAGGAAGACATACAGATGAGATTGGTATGCATATTGGCAAAGCAAATGTTGTGCTTGTATGCGGCAAGGCTATTGGAGCATGTCGAGGCGACACCAATGAGCTTTCCCTAACACCTCCCCCCAGCCATCGCTAGCATCCAGCAACACTGTTGCTGCGTCCCGCTGCTCGCAGACAATCCGTCCCATTGTCGGGCGTCGCCAACAACATCGACGTCGTCATCTTTTCAGAGTGCTTAAGGGCTGCATAAAAGCATTTATTATTAGATTTGATTCAATTTTCTATTCACTTACGTTATGAAAATGTGGCGCTAGTCTTCACAAAGTTTACTCCACACCATTATCTCTCTCTCTCTCCCTCTGTCTCTCCCTCTGTCTCGCCCTTTTTGTGTATGCCACTTAATTCACACAGCGGTAAATAAAAATCAATGCTCTGCTCTTTACAGCCGGCAGCGAGAGCAATCACATTATGTTTTATTTGCATAAAAGTCAATTGGGTTGCGGCGCAATGAAACAGTTTTTTAAATAATTGCAGTCCATCGACTTACAGCACAAACTGTGCAACTATATATACATATTCTTGCCCGTTCCGGGATCAGTTTAGTTGTTTTCTGTTTGCTGCTCAGTTGAGCGACGCCGCTTTGGCGCACGCCCACTAAACAGCAATGTTTTTTGGCCAACATAGACACAGAGAAGAGAAAAAAAATGAATTAAATTTCGCAGAATCAAATGTAAACTGACTGATTAATGCTCGCTTAGCGCTCAATGAATCTAAAGCAGAAGCTTGTACAAATGTATAATGTATCATTTATCTGCCTGTTTCAGATCCCTAAATATGACATAGTATCGTTGATTTCGTTTCCATAACTCAATAAAATACCAATATACTCTGTTCAAATTGGCAAACAAGTATGAGTAGAAAAAAAAAAAAAAAAAAGAAAACATCAGCTAAGGGCGACATCCATAAACTGTAATCAAAAGCTATTATATCTGCTTGGCGCTGCCTCCAACGGACAACATCCTCCAGCTGCCCCCAACAGCCCCCGACCGACGGCACAGTTGCCCCGCTTCTGTGTTTTTGGCAACAGTTTTTCTTTTTTTTTTTCTGCTCTTTGTGAGATAAATTCGATAAATTCAATGGAAATTGTTTGCCAAAAATCACAAGCTTCCAACATTTTAGTTTCCTCACTTATTAAACACTGTGATCAAACTCATTTTCTTCAAAGGTGAGGTAAAAGATAAGAGACTCTGAATATATTTAAAATATCTAAGGGCATATATAAAACGCTATGTATGATCTTTTTCTAATTTATCTCAGTTCTTATATATACTTCGCTCGTTCATATCATTTTCACATTCGCTTTTATCTAGCTTTGCACTATATTCTCTGTTCTCTCTATATATTTTTTCCCTTTCATTTTGTCCCTCTTTCTACCTTTCTTACGCCCTTTTTATCCAACTTCATCTTCTCATTGATTCGTTTTCTTTCTCTCTCTCTCTCTCACTCCTTCTCTCGCTCTCTCCCTTTCGAGTTGTTAATTTCATAAGCATCTCTCATTTGGTTGGCTGGGTCAGTTCCTTCTCTTAATGTTACTTTTCCAACACATTTCCTTTTATTAACTCAATTCAATTTAATGATTTAAGTCCCATTGTAATTTATTTATTGTAGAAATTTCATTTAAATATATATATGTATGTAAATTTCAATCATTTTAATGGATTTGCCTTTGACAATAATTACAATACGTTTGCCTAATGACTAATGTCAACAGCGGGCTTAATAATTCATTACCATATGCTACACAGAACTTTCGATGCCAGGCCAAGGCAATTGCCAGACTTAAGTATTATTAAGTATTTTTGCGTGCATATGCATATTAAGCCATAAATATTAACAGTAGACAGCGGCAGTGTGGGGGCTAGGGGGAACTGAAAGAAACATATGCTAAATGGGCCGAAATTCTTCGAGACATTCGCATATGATGAGCTACGAGCTGGTCGCCATGGAATATATGTTCTTCACTGCTTGCAGCTTGAACATTTGCCAAAAATTACAGTTATTACTGCAGACAGACGAACCGTAATGTCCACGTACAGCTCTCTGCTGCCTGCTGCCTGCTGCCTGCTGCCCCCTCGAAGACGCATTGGAAATTTAATTCAATTGTTAGGCAGCAGGCACATAAATTCTGCAGTTTATTGCATCCGCAGTACGAAATGTTCTCGTGGGGGCCGACGGGCGCGTGCGGGCGACACATTTGCCTTGACTGCAATTTTAATGAGGCAACAAAAATTTGCGACATTAGTTCGAATATTGGACTAGACGTGGGCGTGCCTCTCCATTGGATCAAGGTACATAAATATTTCAGAATTTATGGCAAAGAAGTTGCAGGACTTGAAAGAAAGAAAAATTATATGAACTCATAGCAAATTTATATATTTCCATCAAAAGACTTTACTCCAACAGCTTCTCATGTACTTTACTCTAAAAACCTATCTGTCAATCATTTATTTAGTACGTCAGTTAGCCATTGAGAGTGTCCCACACACACACACACACACACACACACACACACACACACACAATTATACCTAGGCTAACGAAAAGCGGAAGCGCCAACATCCGGCCGAACTCTGAGCTTGCCGCACAACAACAGTTTGACCTTTGGCCGCTGCCTTGGAGTACATGCAGTGATACATTTAATGCAAAAAGGTTCAAGCGCACTGTGTTTTCAGTGTCCTGCATCCAGTGATAGCCAAAGTTATCCTCGCATTTCAAAGGGTTTTAAGTGAAGCGCTTAGCCTAAGTCGCCCGGCAAAACGAAGCGAACTATCATGGCGTTCGCAGTGCTGCAATTAGGACTTAAATGCGAAAGGTCCTTTCAGCCAGGACCTACTGCCAGACAATCAAGCCAGCAGCCCAAACAGTAGTAAAAACACAAAAAAAAAGAAAAGAAATGCTACAAAAAAATCCAGAAAAAATATGAGAAACTCGCCAACTGCGCGTCACCGCGCTTTTTAATTGAAAAAGAAAATGAAAACTAGCCGCGAGCTAAAAAAAAAACATCAGACACAGCTATGCTGTATATATATATATATATATATATATATATATATATATATATATGTATACAGGCTTAAATTAAAAACGTCTACATATATATGTATATACACCAAAAATGTGTGCAATGTAAAGCTATGAAAGACATTAAGTTTAAGTTAGTTTCATAGTGCAAAGTAGTTAAATCAATGTAGTAAAACAGACAGAGAAACATTACAAGTCATGTCAACAAGCTGCAGAAAGAGAGTATCATACTATGTAGAGAGTATCTGACTATAAAATATATTTGTGAATGTATTATGATAATTCTAATGATATACATGTATTATTAGATATCTTAATATATATGATGAAAAACAAATTATATTCTTATGTTCACACAACCAAGATTATTAGCAATATATAAATACGTATATATTAATCACCTTATCAACATTTTTGTACACGTACTTAATAAACTGAATGTAATTTAATTTATATTATATATATTATTCCAGCTTCATTACAGTCCATAAATACCTCAGCCTTTTTGTGTGCGTATTTAAAAGTAAAATAGCCCAAAAGGTATTAATCACTTCCCATTTCCTTTTATGTGCCATTTGAAGTAAGCACTTGAGCACTTGGCGCGTTGCTTGTGCAGGTCATTTGGCAATTGGGTCATAATAGCAGCAGCAACAGCTAAAAGTTGCTGCATTACCTATGTTAAACATTTAACACTGTCAATTTAATTCGTTTACTAATTATAGCCATGCTTCGCATGACATCAAATAGACGACAATTGGTATGAAAAGCAGAAGAGCCTCAACAGCCTCAACAGTTGACCGTTGGACTTATCTCTAACTATCTGTCTGTCTGTGCTGTCTGCCTTGCTGGCCTGACTCTGTCGCACGTCTCAAGTGTTCGGCATCTGCAAAAATCTTCTTCTACATAATGAACACTTGACTGCTTTGGCTTATGGCTTTTGGTTAGAGCTGAATTGCGGAAACACTTTGCCGCAACGCCAAGTCAAAACTCTTGAAAACTTTCAACCATCGAAAAGTTGACCAAAACTGGGCTGATTCAAATGAGAAAACCTGAATGCGCCATTGTACTTTATATTGATGAAATAAGGAAACAAATTTATAAAATACAGTTTAGATATATTTTTAAATGTTTTATTCTTTTGATTAGGCGCAACATTATCGGAGCAACTTAATAAAAAAAATTGTAAAAAAAAAATGTAGAAAAAAATAAATAAATAATTTAGATTGATAAATTTGTTTTGGCATTCCGACTTGCCTTTTATCTGATGCAAACTATTTTCAATTTAAATTCCTAACGTTTTATGGCGTAAGGGAAATTAGGCCCGTTACGTAGAAGATTTAAAGGCAATGGATAACCTAGCTTCTTTCACTCTAAGAGAAAGCCTTAGATATAGAAAAGAGAGAGAGAGAGAATAAGAGAGAGAGAGAGAGAGTGAATAAGGTTAAGAGGCAGCCAGAGTGTAAGCGGCTTAGCAAGCGGTCTATTGCCATGCCTAACTTTTAACGTTTCGACGCCTAGTACACACACACGCACACATACAGCAACAGCTCATAGGGCAGCTCAGTGTGGCCCCCAGCCAGAGTCGAAGCCTTACTTGGCCTTACCTTACCTTACCTTACCTGTGTGTGATATCACATACATATCTTACTTAACGTGACTGCAAGACTTTTTTCATTAGGATAAGTCTATTTTATGCCAAACATACACCGAACACACACCGGCACACACACACGCACAGACACAATCGAACATATACATGTAAAAATGTAAGAACACACTTGGAAGTTTTTTTTATACCCTGCAGGTATTAACAAAGGGGTGGAGGGGACATAATCTACTCAATAGGTAGGGTGTGAAAAATGGAGAAAGAGGCGTGTGCGACTTAATTAGAGATATTTGAGAATTTTTATATCTACACATATATATATTTTGTTTAATTTGTTTGAGAACAATATAAATCGCCTATAATCATATAGAATTTTTTGTTGATATATATGTTAGTTTCACCTATCGATAACTCAGACTCTCTGAACTAACATTAATAAATATCGATTGCTAAGCACATTCTCTTTGCTTCCATTTTCATATAGATATCTCCCTTAAGCATAAGAAATCCACTTTGACTTTTAACAAATTTCTCAAGTTCGCCTAGGGTATTTACTTATCACTCTCTCTCTCTCTCTCTCTCTCGGCTAGAGCACACCTGCTTGAATTTTTTGTTATTTTTGTTGCTGTTGGTCTGGTTTCCTTTTTTGCCTTTTGCCCAAAATGTTTATTTGGTTTCTTATGTTATTTATTTTATGGCACCTTTTGCCATACTTTATTTTTTGTGCTATTTATTTCGGCTACAGCGAGAACGAAGCCGAGAAGAACTTCGACAACGACAACGGCAACGACAACGGCAACGCTGATGATGTCTAAGTCCTTGCGCCCTTTTGCCTCATCGATATAACAATATCCTTTTGATGTCATTTCCGCTTATGGCTTATTTTCAAAATGGCAGGTGTAAAGGTAATCGTTGATTGTAAGTGCCTGCCAGCCAACCAGCCAAGGATTTTACAAGCAAAATGTGCCATGTGTCACATGTGTGTGTGTGTGTGTGTGTGTGTGTGTATGTGTGTGTGTATGTGTGCGTGGATGTGTTTTACTTTTTATGTCAATTCTCAATTATATTTCAATCATTTTTATTACATCTGCTAATGCCTAAAGAAGATTACTCTCTCTCTCTCTCTATCTCTCTCTCTCATAAATGAGTTTGAAATTTAATTGGCAAAGCTTTCTTCTTTTTTTTTGCTTTATCAATAATCTGTTCAGTGCTGTCACATACCACGCCCCACCCACTTACCCCTCTACGTGCCCCATCCTCTGTTCATTTCCGCTGCTTAATTAGTTGCTTAATAATTTGCATGCTGCGTGTCATGCGGCAACACAGAAGCCTTCAAATTTTGTGGACATTGCCCCTCAACTGATTTCAATTGATGAGCGGGTTTTGTATTCTCGACTACAATGCCAATCAAGTTGAGGTGGCGTTTCAGCTTAATTTCCACCTGGAATACAAATTCACAATATTGCGTCAAATTTGGCTAAGCTGACAGCGAGTGTTTGCCGGATTGCGCATACGCATCATTAGCCAATGACCCCCAACTCCCCTCGCCGCTCACACAAACGAAATGCGACACTTTGGCAATTATAATAAAGTAGACCGAACTGCTTATACTCTATACAAGAGTATATACTGGCTATATGTACATATATACATTGTATATATGTATATCTGTACGTATATAATTGCGTTCAAGCCAAGAGATTATAATTAAGAATTGTTAATTAGCATATAAATTGCGGCACCTACAGAAGCAGCAGCTGCTTACTAAATGGCTTTAACACCCGATAGCCGAAGCAATATTGTGCCAGAGACGTGGAAATGCGTTGTGCCTGTGATGTGATATAGATAGAATATCAGAGATATATCATAAATCATAAATCATTATTTACTAAAGGGTTTACCTTATTGGTAGCGATTAAACATTTCAAAATTAAATTCAAAGTTATTCATTTAGCTTGAAGCTTTTCAAAAGGTGAGATATAGCTTCCGTGCTCTTAAGTCCATTTCCTCACATATAAAGCTATATATAAAAACATAAAAAAAATTGTTTAGTCAATCTGAAACACACATCACTTTACTTATTGCTTTAGTTAGCTATCTGCAGCTTTACCTTCTTTAATTTGTCTTAAGTCCTAAGCCACGTTCACATTTTTGCATTTTGCCCCCCTCATTTCCCTCATCTTAAATGCCTAACAAGCCAACCTGAGCAATAGCCATCAATTAGGCGGCACTCATTTGGCGCTTTGGCTTAACCTCATGTTCAAGTGGCCGCCAAATTTTTTAACAAGCTCTTAAGAAACTCCGCACACGTTGGGTTAAGCTGGTGGCTTGGCAGACGTGTGGGTGTTAAATAAAAACATATGTAGCACACTTTTTGGCGCAGCTGCGCGTTGCCAAGGTGCTGATTGCAATTACTTGTATGCGACAACAGGGCTCCAGCTCGAAGGAGCAGAGAGCGAGAGAGAGAGGGTGAGTGGGTGAGAGGCAGGGGCAGCAGCAGGGCAATGGAGTGAAGGTATTTTATTCGAGCCTGTTGGCTGAGGCCGACCACAGCACTTCGGCGTAAACACGCACACACACACACACACAAGCACACGCAGAGCTGTATGTGATGCCTAGGAAACCAGCTGAATTGACATCAACTTGAGCAGCGTGCGAGAGCGAGAGCAATCGGCCATTAGCAAGCAGGCCAAAAGCAACAGGCAATATAAGCCGGGGGTCGGCTCAAATTGCGTGACTGTGCAACTGTTGATATATATGTATACATATATATAATATATATTTAAATATATTTATATGTAGGTATAATAAAAGTAATTAACAAGTGTTTGCGCTGCATGATGCGGAATTTCAGGCGCGGATAAGCAGCAAGCTGTACGAGTGCCGCCGCACAAATCTAATAAAAAAGCACAAAAATCATATGTGTATGTATACACATACATACAGCATATATATACATACGTATAAATTTATAAAAAATAAGAAATAAAAGAGCAGTGAGAGAGCAGAGATAAAAAGTGTGCACCCCACTTGAGCAAAAATCTCAATCTACAAATACTTTTGACAGCTCCGGATATTTGATGCGAAGAAACAAAACGTAAATTGAAAAGTTTTGCACTTAATACGAGTCCAATTCTATACATATATGTATATACACACAGATACATGTGTGTGTGTGTGTGTGTGTTGAAATCAATTTGTGTGCATTTACTGAAAATTGAATTTCCAATAAGTATCGACGCGTGCACACATGTTGCTCACATGATTGAGTTTTTTGCAGCATTAGTATGTATATATGGGTGTGTGTGCGTGTACACAATCTATGTATGCAGGTGTTCTTATTGCTGAAATGATTGTTCACATGGCGCTACAAAAAATTTACATACACTTCAAATCTGACAACGATAGCGTCAGCAAATCGGAATCAAACTAATTGAGCAGCTGTTAGGATTTTCATCAGATCTGAGTTCTGGCATATACAACATATTAGTATCTGAATAAATATACAGAAAAATTAAGGTACTAATTGTAGAAATCTGCGAGCTTTCTTCAATTTCTATGGGTTTTACGGGCAATTATGTGATTATAATCTATTACAAATGAATTTATAGGCAAGTAGTTCATTTATAATAGAGTAAAATATGGGATCAATAAGTCAATATCTTTTAACTCTCAAGGTTTTATTAGTGCCGAAGTCCTTTATGCATTAGTAAGAGCATACATAATATATAATGAATATGATCATTAAAGAATTTCTATAAATTGAAGGCTATATTAAATACAAGAGCCTAACATTATTTGAGATGAGCAACTTCTTTAAACTCCAAAACATTTTTTTGACTAATACTAAAATCTCTCTCTTTCTCTTTCTTGTTTCATTCACTATGCAAACACTTTACATAATAAATATAAAATGTAGTTTGGCAATCTCTTTAATCACTAACTTTTTGCCCAATCGCCATTTGCAGGGTATTACAAAATACGACAGGACCATTTTTGTCTTGTTGTTGTTGTTGTTGCTTTTACTTTTCGCAGCAGCCACAACGAATAAACTTGAAAAACGGTTACTAGGTCAGTAACACCGACAGTTAAAGCCTTCGTCCCCATCAGCACTTTGCAGACTTTCCGAGAGAGCGAAACGCGCGACAGAGAGAGAGAGAGAGAGAGCGACTTTCATGCTCTCGCTTTTCGTGGCTGGTTTCGCCCTTTTTAGTACAGTGAGAGGATTGCGATGAGATTTTGTAGCTTTGTCGCCCAGCTGGCTGGCTGTGCCGAGCTGTTCGTTTCGTGGATGCTGCCGACACAGTCAGTAGACAGTCGTGCGTCGCGTCAAACAGGACGAGAATACGGCGGATGGAATTACGGACACTGAAGCCGAGCTCGCATACGAAAACCGAAAATAAATCCCAAACAACATAAAAAAAAATCGCAAAATCTCCACGACACTCAACCCAACTGTTTTCATCAGTTCAAAACGAGTGATAAAAGAAAAGAAGAAAAAAAAAAGACACAAAAAATGTTTGTGCGTTGCGTGTTTTTTAGTGCCCGACATTACGTGATAATAAAGAAGCGGCAATAATTTTTTGACCCAACTTATGCAAATGTCAAAGTCGCTTAAGAGTCAATTTACCCAACAAAAAAGTCAAATAATCTTGTGCGCCGAGCCAAAAAGCCGGCAACAACTGTGCATTACATGTGACTTCAAATATTCACTCCCATTTGAAAATGAGCGAATAATAGGAAAATAAATCTGATCAACAATATTTATATTGTATATTGTATTGTATAATATATATATTAAAAATACCATTCAATTTATGTAAGTTTAATCAATGTTCGTGGTGTTGAATATTTAGTATGAGCACTGTTTACAGGCAATGCTCATAATATACATATATACATTTATTTTTTATTTTTATTTATTTTTTTTTTTGGTTGTTTTAAAGAAATCAAAATTTAGGCACATCCACTTTAAGCAGCTCATTAAAATGCTAATGAGCGAATTTTGCATATGGCCAACATTCGGTTAGAATATTATATTTAATGCCCTTGTAACGAGGGTATTTGCATTTTCAACACATAGCCTATTCTCAGCACGTGAACGATGAATTTTTAATAATATATGAATAAATATATATACATATATGCAAAATTATATATTACAAATAAAATAAACAACTAAATCGATGCATAATTTTAATTTTATTAAAAATCCTTTGAAATCTCCATGTTTTTTAGATAAATTTCAGCTATATATTTTGTTGATCCTTCAAGTACTTGAATTTAATTAATTCTATGCCAAAATCTGTGACAATAAAAACTCTTCTACTGTCTGCACCGCTCGCATTAAATCAAAGCACAACAAAAAGCCACAAGAGAGTGGTTTCAGTGGAAATGGTTTAGATATCAAACATCTATTTATTAAAAGAACTGCTCTTCCTCTCTCTATCTTTCTGTCCATGCCACATGCTCTGTATCTCTGTCTTCTATCGACCCTAATCAAAACAAACAAAGTTAAGTTTTTGATATGCAAAAAAAATGTATATATATAAAAATATTTTTTGACAAAGAGTCACAATAATTAAATAAATAGAGCATGTGCTCGACTAAAACCCACAGGAAAAGTTCTCCTTTTATCCGACATCAGGTGAAGTGGAAAAAAAAGAAGTTTTTGTTCGCATGCCCAGTTTTTTTTTTTTTTTAGAGATAGATTTAAAAGCGCTTGCGATTTAGGAGCAGCTGATGGCTATCAGCGAGCGTGAGCGTAGGTGCAACTGATGGGGGTCAGAAACAAAAGGTCTCCAACAGCCAAACAGCCAGCAGCTGCTAAATGTGGCAAGTGGCGAATGAATGGAAGTCGAGCTTAAAGTCCAAAAGAGTAAAAAGTAATTAGCAACTCGCTACAAAATAATTATTTAATTAACAAAAGTGGACGCTTTCAGGCAAGTAAGCATGCAGCGACCCCAATGTCTATCTGTCCGCCTACACGCAGGCTCTGCTCCTCTGCCGAGCCTAGTCAAGGATCCTTCGCATTCTTTTAGTCTAAATGTTCATTCATTCGTTTCATTTATCTATGTGTTTTTTGTTGGTGTTGTTTATTTTCTTTTTTTATTCTATTTTGTTTTGCCTTCTGAAATAGAGTCGGTTCGTGACGTGCAACTTTTAGGCCTCTAATTTAAATTTAATTAAGTGGCCCAGCTCCTGCTACTCTTTCAACTCCAACTCCAATTCCAACTGCGTCTGCGACTGCGACTCCAGACTTCCATTCGGCATTAGTTTTGCAGTCATTCTAATGAATAAAGTTCCAAGTGCTTAAATAGTCAACGAGTCTGCGGCTCTGCTTATGAATATAAAGCGTCTGTTAATCTATTTTCCAAAAGGTCCAACCACAAGCTAACGAGTTCTCTGTTAAATATTTGACTAATTATTAAATGCAATAGCAAGTTTGTATAATGCTATTCTGATGGGTATATTTGCTTATATATGCTATATATTTATCATCTCTGGCCGGCTTAAATCTCAAAGAGTTAGAAGTCTCATAAACATTGTGGAAATGTGTCGTAAAAAGCGGTAATAGCAAACTAAGGCGTGTCCAAGATGATGTCTACTATTTAAGTGGATAACTGTTTTGTTGGGCATTTTATGACTAAATATATGTACACATATGTATGTGAGATTACTGCTAAACAGACGAGGCGAATAAGGGGGAGAAAGGTATTAATGTAGAAAATATTATTTAAAAGATTATTAAGTATACGCTCATGCTAATTTTAGCTTGAGCGTATGGCTGCAGTCCTCTCTCCACATGTCCCTCGATGCAGTCGCGATTGAATAATCACTCTTACTAGCTTGTTTTTTTTTTTAATATTATAATATCTAATATTATATATCTAAAACTTGCTTATTATAGAGCATACAACACACAATTAATTCAACTGTTAAATCAGCTTAAGTAATGTGTATATATACATATACATATACATATATATAAATATATGTATATATATATATATGCCAACAGCTTACAAAAAAAGGCCTTTCATTAAAAGCTCTGCCATAGCTCGTTCTTTTTTGACCATGTGGCCGAAATAAGCGGCTTAAAATACAAATTAACCAAAAATATTTAAAGAGTCCGAAAAAGGGAAAAAGTGTGACCGTATTTACGTGCGAGTTGCTGTATAAAAAGAGTTTAGTGCATATTAAAAGCTGCTTCTAGCAGCTGGTCAACCGTTTTAAATAATTAAAAAGTTGAAAGAACAAAAACAAAATAAAACGAAAAACGAAAGACATTTAAAGTAAGCGCAAAATCAGCAGAAATACAGGCAGTCAGCCCTAAGGATAACGACAGGACACACACACACACACACAATAAGGCTACGAGTTGACATACTAACTATCAGTGCAACAACGACAACAATGAGAATCGCTTTAAGGACAACACACCTGAGCGCAGCATTGACAGAGGCTTGCCAGATAGGCCAGAGGATTGAGGCAGCGCTGCCAGATAGCCGCATGTGTGTGTGTATGGGTGTGTGTATATTTACATACAGTTCACTAAGCAAACACGCACACACACAGCCAGCCAGCGAGACAGAGAGAGAGAGAGAGGGAGAGAGAGTTAGGGAGAGATAGCGAGTGCTACACATACAAATGCAATGCCGCGAACAAACTTGGACATGGCTTGAGACTAGTGGGTGCGGGAGGGGGCTGGGCGCTTGGCAGTGGGCGGACGGGTTTTGACAATGGGCTCTCATAAATGTGAGCATCTGAGCAGAGTCAAATGGATGGGAGTGCTGCCTCCGCAATGGCTAGCAGAGGGTGCCAAAGACACGTGCTGCATGAAGCGTGACAGCGTGAAATTCTGTGTGTGTGTGTGTGGGTGTGGCTGTGTGTGCAGACAGCTCACATAGAAAATAAATTTAAATTAAGCAGCTTAAAATGTATGCCAAAGCCGGGCAATCAAGCTAAGGCGCAATAAGTGGAGCAAACGAGAAATCAATAGAATGTCGACAGCAGGAGGGCTTATATATTGTAAAATGTTAATGTTAAAAGGACTCGAAAATAATTAAAGCTTAAGGTTCATAAGTATGCTATTTATAGATGATTTAGCTAAATTTGTATAAATATGAGTATGTTTATAAATCTATAGATATGTCTATCTATAGACACGCCATAAAGCAAGCTTCAAATGTCAAACGTTGCTAAATTCTCAAATATTTGAAGAATAATGACATTATTTATATAATTATTAATTTTAATCGATATTTTTGAAGCATTTGCCTCAGCTGATTTCATTAATTAATTAACCGTCTTTTCATTTCAAGCCCTTAAAATAAAATCAAATAATTTATAATTTATATAATTATAATATATAATCAAACATCTAATCAAATTAATATTTGACAACAACAAAATGATATCTATACAGCCATAAGGAGAGCTTTACATATTTATTGAAAATCAACAATAATCTTCTAAATGAAATCTCTTCTCAATATCTATTTTCATATTTTTAGAGCTCAACAACAATTAGCATAAATGTCAATATTATTATCGATTGCTAATTGTCAACAGAGTGAAAAATAAGCAAACAAATAATGCAAATGCCCAACTGAGTGAGTGCAACAAAAAGGCTCAAAATGCCGTCAACGGCAGCCAAAACCAACAAATAATTGAAGTAAACAACAATCACGAGCAGCAGCAACAACAATAAGAACAACAACAACCACAACAACAACAACAAAAACAGAATGCACATTAACAGGGAATCGAACAACTGGCTTTGGCCCAGCTTTGCCTTCTGGCTAATATGTACAACGGTCAATGGTCAGCCATCGTTAACCGAGAAAATACCGTTAGGTAAGTGGATGAATGTGGCTGCTGCAGTGGGTAGGTTACTTAAAACCAATTGGTAATTGATGGGCACGTTCCGTTAGAGTAGCTCGAAGTTTGCTGCCTGTTGCAGTTGCAAGCCCAAAAAGCTTCAGCTTGCCTTGTGGGCCATTTGTGTAAACTGAAACGGCAAACGCTTATTAACTTGCACAACATTTTCCCCAAATTGGCCAAGACAGCGACAGCAACAACAACAGAGGCAACCAACCAGCTAACGAAGCCTGCCAAGTTTTTATTCTTGCACAAATAAAATTGAAGCGCAAAACCAATTACAAAGTTTAAAGTGTTCTACCCCTTAGCTAATTGACAATTTCAACTGTGACTATTGGCTGGAAAACATGTGCTTACTGTTCTTTCTTTCTGCTATTATTTGCTTGGCAACAGGTGCAATCTTCGAACAGGGCACGGACGAGGTGCAATCGGCCTTTAAGTACGCCATGCTCAATCACAATTTGAATGTCTCCTCGCGTCGCTTCGAGCTGCAGGCGTATGTCGATGTCATCAATACAGCGGATGCCTTCAAATTGTCGCGACTGAGTGAGTAGCTTACGATATAAATACCCTGTAATTTTGTGAGCTGTTATGAGCTTGCCACTTAAGAAGTGGATCTACAATATTTTCGTTAGTTTTGTTTTGAATTTTAACTCAATGAATTTGAGTATTAAGCTTATTTATTTCAGGAAATCTTCTTATTTTTAATAATATATTTAGATTTAAATTTTATATATAGTTAATGTATAGATTTATAATTTGATTTATATTAAAATAAACCAAATATTTTTTTTTTAATTTTTTATTCAATTTAAATCAAAAACTAAAATTTAAATTAAAAAGTAAAGTTTATTCAAATTTAAAATTAATTGAAATACATATATTAAATATCTCTATTGTATTCTCAGCTCTCTCTCTCTCTGAATTTTCCGTTTCTCATTTCATAAATTATTTCACATACGCACGTTTACCTCAATTGTTATTGCTTATGAAGCATTAAAATACTTTCGAAAACATTTTGCACACAAACATTTTAATATATTATGAATGTAGCACGTACCATCGTACGCCCATCAAAAGGCAACTCAATTTGTGAACAGTTTGTCGGAAACTAGTTGAAACGCAAATAAAATCTCATCAGAAACTAATTTTTCGCATAGTTTTTACAACATGGCAAAAATAAAGTTTAACTATCATTTAACTATATATAATTTATATGCATTTTATTTCTATTCCCAAACAGTTTGTAATCAGTTCTCACGGGGCGTTTACTCCATGCTGGGCGCCGTGTCGCCCGACTCGTTTGATACGCTACACTCATACTCGAATACGTTTCAGATGCCCTTTGTGACGCCCTGGTTTCCGGAAAAGGTAAGCAGCGTTAAGGCCTAATAAATATTAAAGTGCACCGGTTTGCCGGTTTGCCTATTTTAATATGAAATATTAATCATACGCAACGTTGACTGTCCTTAAATTGCTAACCTTGAAATCGTGTGCAAAACTTTTCACAAACAGCAACAACAAAAAAAGAAGAAAAAAAAACCCCAAACACAAACGCACAATTTATGAGGGGCTTCCAAATCATAATCATAAATATAGCAGGCTCAGAGTCTCTTTTCTGCCCTAATGATGCTCTCTATGGCGCTCTTTAAAAATTTATAAGCAAACAAGCTCTATAAATCAGTGGGCCAAATGCCCAAAACGAGCCAAACGAAACAATGGGCCCCGCCAAACAGGACTCAATAATGATTCATGTTTACTAACTTGCCATGCTCCCTCTCACTCACACTCTCACTCTCACACACATTCAGTCGCACGCACATCTATCTCTTTCTTTATGTATGTATATGACCGCTGTTTTCCATAATTTGCGCGTTTTTAGGTGCTTACGCCATCGTCTGGCTTCCTGGACTTTGCCCTCAGCATGCGCCCGGATTACCATCAGGCAATCATTGATACAATACAGTTTTATGGCTGGCGCAAAATAATTTATCTCTATGATTCCCACGATGGTGAGTACAATAAACCATATAGAGCTGCATAATATACCTTTGTATTTGCCTACACTAAAAAAAAAAAAATGTTAATAAATGTTTTAAAAATATATTTAATAATACCTCAAAAATTAACTATATGAATCGAATTTAAGAGCTGTTGTACCCAATTTTTCTTGCCCCATCTTTAATTAGACAACTTTAAGCAAGTTTCTTTGAGTGTATGCATAACTAATGTAGTGTGAGATTAAGCTACAAGTGGGCTTTGCCCAGTATCCGGCCATGCTCAAGGGAGTCAATCATCTTTGATTATGAAAGCTGAGTTTCATGCAAGCTGTCTCTCTCTCTCTCTCTCTCTCTCTCTCTCTCTTTCTCTTTCAGTCTCTTACTGCCTGCCTTTCTTACTCTCGTTAAATCGCTCAATTTGCTTTGTAATAAGTTTTTGTGAGGATTTTCCATTTAGCCAGTTTATAAATAAAACTTAATGACACAGCCGTCTGCACTGACAGCCAATTGGCTTATATGGCTGTGGGATAAACATATATACAGACAGCAGGACAGACAGACAGACAGACAGACATCGGTTTTATATAGATATTGTTGATAGAGTGACAGACAGGGCCAGACGATGGCAGACAATGCTGCTTGGTCAACTGGCGGACGTCTGCATTATTATTATTAATGAATGCCACGTGAAAATCTTTTTTATGGCACTCAATCAATTTAACCACAGCGAGTGTTAACGTTCATTCACTGTCTATATCTACCAATCTCTCTTGCTCTGTCCCTTTTTCCCCTGCTCTTTCTCACTCTCCATTGGCGCGTCTGTGGTATTTCTGTGCGCATCAAGGCGCTTTGTTTATTTTAAGTTGTTTGCATAGGCTGCCATAGTTTAAGACTCGCACTCAATCAAATTTCAGGCATAACAAACAGTCATGGCACAGGTGTGAGATATGAATATCTATATGAATATTCATTTATGGCACGCCAGATTTACTTATATTAAAAAAGAACTTGAGATTTCGATTGTTTGCCAAGCAAATATTTGCGTATTAATACACTCGATAGATGACTAACAAAGCATACAGAGAAAATAGAAAAGAAAAAAACTGTGAAGAGTTAAGATATTGCTACTAACTAAACTAACATGACAAGAGAACGTCTTATTGTTAGGGTAATTTTGGAGGCATTACTTAGGTTGGCAGTCCGCTCCTAGTATACTAAAACTGGAGCTATCGAAGCATGTGCTGCTGAAAGAGCGAAAGAGATGGCATGTGGGCCTCTTGAGAGAATCTGAAGCAGCAAAAGAAGATCACGTGAAACGTAAAAGTACAGCCACACGCAGGAAACTTGTAGAGCTATATAGATCTACAAATATGCTGACATATGTATATAAACTTAATTAAAATAGTTTACCAGTTCTTAGGCTTCATTTAGATTAGATTTATCACTCTATATAAGGTCCTTAAAATCAAGTGAATTCTAATCTAGAGGAAATCAAATTGCATACTAATTCTTATAAAAGTACAAATTTCCAATTAGTCTATTTAGTTCAGCTCTACTCTATATTTATGAACACAGCTGTATATATATTAAAATATTATTGTTAGTTAATGATTCTTCTTCTTATAGTTTTCATATATCTATGGATTGTTGAATTTTTACACCCATATACATATATTTGTCTCAAAATTGCTCGGGCCAAAGGCAACGCCTTACGTTCTTTTTTTTTCTCTCAATATTTTTGTGCCTTCCACAATAATTGTAGCTCTTCAGTTTATGGGCATGTTTACACAGGCTGCCAGCGCCGAGAACGGATTCAGGCAGGGTATTGGAATATGCTCATCGGCTGGCTACTTGGCACGTAACGACGTAGCAAGTTAACGGCTTTTGTTTTTGGCCTGGCTCGCATCTGTGCGGCTCGCATGTGTGGAGCGCTGGCAACTGTTCTTATATGAAATTCTGCCTCTTCTTCTTATTCTGCCTCTTTTGTGTATGTAGTGTGTGCGTGTGTGTGCATGTTTATTTGTGCCACGCAAAACGAGTTTATTACACAGAAATTGGAGAAACATTTTTCGCCTAGTGACCACCCTCCCAGCCCAAGGGATAGCAAAAACAAAAGGAAACCTATTTATGGCTATTGGCAGCGCTAAAGCAATCACCACAACAACAACAAACACTAATAGTCACTATATGGTAGTTCACCCACAATATTTTCTATATATATATGTATACATATATACATATTTCTTTTTTGTTGTATTTTTTGTCTTCCTTTTTTCCCATTTCTAGTTTTTTGGGGGCATCGGACATCGCGCCCTAATTCATGCGTATATGCCTGCCAGCTTATGGGTTTATTGTCGCTTGTATTTACGACTTCGACTTGCGAAATTGGCGTACACCCATTTTAATTTTGGGGCTATAAGATTATGGCTTTCGCATTGTAAGTCCACGAATCCATGGAGAGCTGGCGCTTGTTGTGCCCGCAGCTACTAGTTGGACCAAAATCTATTCCCCAAACGGCTGTGCTCTCTAGAGATATTTTTGTTTTTTTTTTTTTTTCTTGCTTTATGGTTGCTCTTGCTACTTTCACATTTAATTTGGAAAATGAATAAAAAAAAAAACAATAATAATAATAATATAAATTGAAGTTTTTGACTTCTGAAAATTCAGCTTACGCAAAATTTTTTAGCTTCATAGTAAACAGTAAACATACATACTTACACTTTCAATATTACAATTAAATTACATAAGAAATCAAAATGCATAAACAATCAATAAACTTTGCTGAAAAATGTAAACTAGCCAAATTTATTCAGATTTTAATAAAGTTTCATTTGCGTTCCATGGACTTCAATTTCAGCCCACAGCAAGAACATTTTTTTTTTTTTTCAAATATTTTTTCGTCATTTTGTATTCACATTTCGTGTGAAGAATGAAAATGAAATATTGTATTATTTATCTAATATTACACTGCTTCTGTTATTTGAATACGAAAAGCCAAATAAGCCAAATCAAAGAAAACTCTGCATATACATACATACATATATATTAGCTATATATGTATGTATATATATGTAAGCTGAGTTGATATTGAATGAATACAATCAAGTGTCTGTAATGAAAGTAAATGTCTCACTTATTTTCCAGCACACTGTCTCATAATATATGTATGTGTCTATGCGTATGTATTACTCTCATGTTTCCTGCACATAGGGACAGCATCATCAGCAGGAGGCCGTATTGAAAGAATGACTCCTGTCCAAGCGTAGGCATTTCAACTCATTGTTGTTACGAAAATTTATTACGCAGGCAACAGAGACAGAGGACCAGAGGACCAGAGTTGAGAGGCATTTGCATTTATCGCCTGGTTAGCAAAGGATATAGAGGACATTTTTGCCAGCTCATCTGCCGGTCGAATAATGAGTTCTGCTCTCTCTCTCTCTCTCCCTCTCTCTATATTCGTTTCTCTTCTCTCTTTGTCTGTCTTTATAAATATTTTATTAAACATCCGTACAGAACAACAGGTACTTAAAATCCTTGCTTAAATCCTTAAAACTGGATGGCTAATCAAATCCGTAGACAAGTGCAGATTTATGCAAATGCGCTTATTTATCGATTGATTGTCAATGATTGGCATTGATTGCTTTTAAATATTAGAGAAGGCCGCAAAATCAAATCAATGCAATTCCATTTGAATACCCTGTAGACGGACTGCTGCGCAGACTAGGTATGATGTGTTGTCTGAGAATGATTTGCTAATAAAAATCTATATCCAAGTAAAATACTTCCAATCGAGCATACTCCATAGAATAAGAAGTTCAATTTTGCTTCTGATCCACTAGACTGCATAACCTTATATACCCCATATACTCTATAGTCTATTCAGATATTTTCCCTTGAGTTTTTATTCCATTCTCATCATTCGAAACGAGTGCATAAAAATCAGAAACAAATCTGATTGCTGGCAACATCATGAATAATAATAAGGAAATGCGTTCGCTTACGCATTGTCCTGCGACTAGAAAATGATATGATAATAAAAATCGAGGGAACAAAATCTGGGCAAAATTTGCATAAACTGCGTTGCGTGGAAAGGATTCGATCAGAAGTCAGGACTGGCATAAACTGCCAGCCAGCTTGTTAGCCATTAATTTAACCGTAATGGGCTTTTACAGCGATTTCACTTTCATGTTATTTGATACATTTTTGAAGCCGCCTGCTGCCAGCAAAGCCATTGCGAACATATGCGCATAAGGCCGAATCCTGCTCAGCCACTGCCACTGCCACGCCCCTACTTTCAAAGTAATTAAAGCAAACAAAGTTTCTGATAACAACACACAACAACAGCGAACAAGTGAAGGCCATAACAAGCAGACAAGTTGCAAACGGTGTGGGAGACTGTTCCGCTTTAAGAGTTAAACATCTAAGATATTCTTTACGGATAGTTGCTCTCTTTAACTGTGTAGGTGTGTGTGTGTGTGTGTGTGTGTGTATATGAAAAGGGGGCTAAAGAGTTATGTTTCTAGGCGAGATGGCGCTATCGAGCAGTTGCTACGGCTACACAAACAGAAAGAAAGGATAATTGATGCTTGAAAAACATTTGTTGCTTAAAGATAATGGAATAAAATAAATAAAAGAAAATGAAATAAAGTGGACGTAACTTAAATTTACTTATTAATTTATTAAAAGTTTTGTTAGATTTATAAATATACATTTCTGAGTGAATTATATTGAAAGCATTTAAAGCATTGAAATGATTTTCATAAAAATAAACAAATTCGAAGCAAAAGAGAATGCAATTGTATCTGACCCCGGAATACACGTCCAAGAGTCTTTAAATAGTTTAGTCCTTTATCATAAGACTCAAAAAGAGTCTGCCTCAAATAGTGTAGCTCTGGCTACATAGCTTGAAGGATTATATATTTTGCTCCTAAGTCTGTCCAGCTTTATACAATTCAATGCCCTCAATACACAACACAACCTATATACTCTCTTTATTTTATGAGCCAGCATTAAAAGTAAAAGTATCTGCAGCATTTGCTAGATTAAATGCATCGAAGCTATCTTAATTATATATAAATGTATGTGAATGCATATGCAAATATATATTCACGTATATGTATATATATAAATTTATATATATACATTTCAGATATGCTAAGAGTTCAGGCCTGGTGAATTGTCTGCACAGAAACTTGCTTATAATAATTCCATTATCTTTCTCATTTGCTAGGGCATAAAATATGTAAGCAAATGTTTTGCTTGTTAGTGTGTTTTATAGAGCCTAGCTGTAGCTAAGTGTGTGCGTGTGTGTGAGTGTGCGTGTGAGTGTGTCTGAGTGTCACTACCGATGGGAGGAAAACCTCATTTCCGCAAAACTAACTTTTGTTTAACATAACAAATTGTCTTGTTTACTTTTCGCATGTGAGTGGAAAATAGACAAGCAGCAAATAAACAAGAGTCAGGATATAACAAGCTCTGCTGCATTTGCATAGCCACACACAGTAGACACACTCAAGATGGGGGAACAGAGACAGGGACTGAGAGACTAAGAGATATATATCTATATTCGTGTGTTTAAAAAAAAAAAAAAAAAAAAAAAAAAAAAAAAAAATGAATCATTGAATTTGGCATTGTGAATCAAGAAAATAATTGAATTTGCTTCAAGATGGCTATGAAAAAATAAATATGATTGTAAATTAAATTCGCAACAGAAATAAAAGCTAACGCAGGCCAAGAAAACAACAAACATAAAACAATGCGACAGGTCACAGGCCGCAAAAAATAACAATAAACACAAAACGAAAATACGCACGGCCAAAATACTTAAGAAGAAGCAGGAAAAAATAAAGAAATATATAAAAATTAGAAAATAAGCTAAACAGAAAATGGAATACCCTTCAAGTAGTTAGAATAAATATAAATTAATATGATGCAGAGCTGAGAAGAGAAGAAGAGAGAAATGTATCTTAAATAAAAATAAAAAAAATTCCAATAATATATGAAAGTTTTCTTTCTTTAGATAGGAAAAAGTTAAGAAACAAATGCAAAATTTGAAAAAAAAAATAAAATATATATATATATATATATATATATATATATATATATATATATATATATATATATATATATATATATATATATATATTCACTGTGCTAAACAATGAAAGAATAATGAAAATTCTCTAATATAATTGTAAATAAATTCCAATTTATTCTGATAACTTTTTCAAAAAGTTCCACGCTTAGTGAGAAAATGAGAATACCCTAAGAACAAAACGGGAAAAGAGGAAAAGCCAAAAGCAACAATGAGAGCAAAGCATAAAACAAAAATAAGAATCAAGACAGCGAAGCCAATTTCGAGCCATCAATTCGGGTACAAACATATTATAGCGAATCGGAGAAGTTTCGATGGGCGAGGGGGCGTGGCAGTCGCAAATGTTTTCATATCAAAAATGAAATAAAACAAAAGCCCAACAGCCGCTGCCAGCGCACAGTACGCTACTCAATTACACTCTCAATATTCGCACACACACACACACACACACACACACGCACACACGCACACATACACACATGGAAATCCAAACGACAAATCTCAAATCGAAAAACACAAAAACCCAAAACTCAAATCCAAAGGCGAGCCAAGCGTAAGGACTATAGAAAATACTAAAGGAGCGACGGGGGGCGTGGCAGGGTAGAAGCCGATTGACTTTGGAGTGGGCTATAGATAGATAGAAGTGGGACTCTGTGCGTGTGTGTGTGTGTGTGTATGTGCGTGTGGCCAAATGAAATTGTATAAAAGGCAAAGCGCAAAATTTATTGCACTAAAACAGCGCAAAAAATTGGTTCTTCGAGTGAAGTACGAATTAACTGAGCGGAAGTAATCGACTAGCAGATATCCTATATTAAGCAATAGTTAGATAAATTTGTGACTGATACCCTGTAAATAGAAAACGTATGAGGATCTAAATTTGGTATAATAAATTTAGTAAATATACAGAAATGAGTAGAGACTGTACAGATACCCTATATTGGCTGTCGGAAATGTTGTAAATGTTTAAGTAAGCTTATGTAAAACTTATTTTACCATTATATGCCCTGCAATTTTCAATATTCACGTTGTTAAAGTTATTGGCCGCCAGCAGATCATACCCCGCTCTGCCAACATACAGAGTATATGCCAGCTTCATCCATTGGCATTGGCACAGGATATATATGTATATAGTGTAAATCAGAACAACAACAAATTGGATATGTATAGAGTCAGTGAAAGAGAAAGAGAAAGAGAAAGAGAGAGAGTGAGTGAGTGAGTGTGGGAGAGTGTGTGTGTATTTTTGCCGTGAGCATCGGCAAACCGCCTCAATGGGCGTGTCAGGCGTAACGCTCAATGGAATAGAGTCAGAGGCATGTGCCATTGCAAAATCCAAAGCAAATCCCATTTTATCCGCAAACATAAATTGAAGGCGCATTCAAGCTGCAGTGAAAGAGACAGGCAGATAGAGGGAGAGGGTGAGAGTGGGTGGGGAGCGTGGGAGCAGAGGTGAGGCTATTTTTTTGTGCGTAGCTGTCATACAAATCATCTGTGCAGCTATCTGCCTGGATGTCCGTCCGTCCGTCTGTCCCTCTGCCTGACAGTGCGCCTAGCTAGGTCGCCTATCTGTCCCCCATCGACAAGTTTTGGCTGCCTCGAGGTCTGCGTATCTGTTTAAGTGCGAATGAAAGTTGTATGCAACAACAGTTAGTTGCAGCAAAAGCAGCAACAGCAAAAGCAAAGAGAGAGAGAGAGAGAGAGAGAGAGAGACATAACTCAATAAACACAAATGCAAATCTCGGCCAATGATAATTCCAGGGGCGTGCAGCAAAAGGGGTGCATGCAACGTGGCTTTGCTCTAGGCCCCAATTTGCGAGTTGGCTGTGTGTACGACTATGGCTATCTAACGATGGGAAACTATCTGTGAGATATAACGCAGCTGTCGGCGTCAGAGGAATGAGGATGCCGAATGACACACAATGAGCTAAAATGCCAGAATTCGTATGATTTTTGGAAATTAATAAATTAAACTGTAACTAAGGGCATTTCAATTTGAGTTGCTTAGCCCAATAAAAAGCTAACTGTGAAAAATATTCGATTGTCAATTGGTTCCAGGAAATCTATTTGCCCCACTGTATGTCGTTGTCTGTACATGTGTATGAATGTATTTTTATGAATCCCATTTCGACTCAGCACATTCTGAACAGGTTTCATGTAGATTCCATTGATAAACACACAGAGCCAAATTTCTAGGAACACATATAGCCGATTTCAATTCAGTATCCAATTAGCCACAGCTTGAGCACTCCGCTAATCGTTATAGCTGCTATTTGCAACCTAATGCGATAATAGCTGTAATGTGTGTCCCCTCTCTCCTCCACCATCTTCCTGCCAGCGCCCACTGTTAATTAACGCACTTAGAATGCTGCCCTCGCTAACATCTCCATGTCCATTGCCATTGCAGGTCTGCTGCGACTGCAACAAATCTACCAGGGCCTGAAGCCGGGCAACGAGTCCTTTCAAGTGGAGCTGGTCAAGCGCATCTCGAATGTCAGCATGGCCATTGAGTTCCTGCATACACTGGAGCATATCGGACGCTTTACCAGCAAGCACATCGTCCTGGATTGTCCAACGGAAATGGCCAAGCAAATACTGATACAACATGTGCGAGATTTGCGTTTGGGTCGTCGCACCTATCACTATCTATTGAGTGGATTGGTAAGTAGGATAGTTATCGCTGCTATTGCAAGAGCTCCTGGCTTTGACAATGGCCATGACAGTCGCAGTGCCGATGGCAGAGTTTTCATCCATTGTGCATCGATTTCGTTTGGCAGGTCATGGACGATCGCTGGGAAAGCGAGATAATCGAATTTGGTGCCATTAACATTACCGGATTTCGCATTGTGGACACAAATCGTCGTCTCGTACGCGACTTCTATGACAGCTGGAAGCGGCTCGACCCACAGACTAGTGTCGGTGCTGGCCGTGAATCGATTTCGGTAAGGCTCTATAAATAGACAGAGCGACAGAAAGAGAGAGGGAGAGAGAGGGAGGGAGGGAGAGCGACGCTAGCTGCAAGCAGTTGCAAAGGACGCACTGTCATTGCTGCTAGCTGTTAAATATTTGCTGGCATTTAATGTTTACCGATGTGCATAGAGATGAGCCAGCTTGTGAGAGGTCTGACTGAGACTGTGACTACGAATTCAACTGTGACTGTGGAGTTCTTATACATATGTGATTGATATTTATTTATCTTACTAAATAGATAAATACTTTGATTAATAATATAGAATCGACTGTTAAAAGCAGACCATGAATACTAATTTTGTCGTGACTGTAAATAACATAACAGGTTGCAATCTGTGGTTAGCTGTTAATAACAGCAGCAGGAAGATGTCAAACTCTGTTAATAAATCAACCGTTAATAACAGCTAGTCTACTAACATCCACATATGTCTGTTAAGTTAAAATCACTTTTGCTATTCACGGTCACAGTCACGGCATATCGCGATGAACACTGTTGAAACCGTAGCATACTTTTTGCTCCATTCCTCTCGCACTGTCTCGCTTTCGCTCATGCTCACGCTCTCTGTAGTCAAATAGCAACACAAACAGCACAAAATGTGCGACAGATTTCACTTTTTACATAGTTCAGCAGCAACTTTCAGTCAAAGGCACACACAAAAGGCGCAGTTACACATGCATATGTATGCCGTTGTCCTTGTCACACGCACACACACACACACATAAACTACTCGACAGTTGGTTTAGTTTGCGTGCTGTTTATATTTGTATTTCCTTGGCATTATCCTTGTTGACAAAGATTTCACTTTGTGGTGCTTAAATGTTAGTTTGTATTCTGCTTGGGGACTTCAATGTTACGCTCTACATACACACATATACACATACATACATACACACACGGACAATCCCATTTTGCTGTTGCTCTCTTTGACAATGCTTATTTGTTTATTTGACTTGTGCGATTCTCTTTTACTCACACACATACATACTCTTGCATATTTATATGCACGAAATAAGCCTTACTACTTATGAGCTATACAAATTAGAAACTTTTACTTACATTTTGCACATTTTACACAATTTCGCTTTTAGCATTTAACACGAAAAAAAAAGAATAAGAAAGGGCACAAACTTAAAACTTTTCCGAATTTAACATTCTTCACTTCAACAAAAATGTATACACAAAAAAAAATTCACTTTCCTTTGAGCGTATTTTCGCCATCACAAAAAAAAAAAAAAAAAATTAATAAAAAAAAAAAATATGGGGAAAAAATTGCACTCACATAAATTGCGATAAGAGCAGCAGAACATTTTACGCTCCTTAGCGCTCTCGCTCGCACACACGCTCATACATGTATACATTTATATGCATATATGTATGCAATAGAAATTTTACAATAATTAAAGCCTTCTTTGAAACTTTGAAGCATATTTTGCATTTTAAATGCAAAGGAAGAAAATTTCCACTCTTATTTGCAAACTTTCGTTGCAATTTACAACCGAAAAAAAATCTTTACAAAAAATAAAATAAAATAAAAAAGCGAAAATTTGACACTCCCTTCTGTTGCTGTTCGCAATTCTTTCTCTCGCTCACTCTTAGGATTTCTTCATACAGATTTGGCTGAAGAATTTTTCACGGCCAGAATGTTTATGTAATATAGAAAATATACGTTTTTGCTTAACAAAGTATAATTTATTACGTTTAAACTTCAGTTTTGATCCGATTGTTAGTCAGATATAGTAATTAGAACGCTAACAACTTCGTAATTTCTATGCACCCGCCATTTTACATGGCGCAACTAATAAGAATATACTGATCAAGGCTGCCACATGGTTTACAGAAATGTGCCTTGATCGTCTGTTAACATTACATATTCTGTGATTTCATTATATGTGTTTACCCGTAAGTTTTAATGTTGTTATTTTGTATAACTTATTTATAATAAATACATATGTAAAACTAGTTTCTCCTAGTCGCTAAAAAGGTACATTTTCATATTGGCACAGACTAATACTTGCACGTGATGGCTTAACAGATTACCAATCAGAGGCTGTTAAGAATTTATTATGGCAGCAATAATCGTATGCGAAATCTTTTCAAATGTTATTCAAAAGTGCCTTCTTTATAAATGTTTTTTATAGCGGCACATATTGATCGAGTAGTTTCGATAGATAGTATTTAACGATAGTTGCTACTGCTACTTAACAGCCATCTGTAAAAGTTAGCTATGCAACTCTGCGTGTAGAGAAGAAACTCGCCAAAAATCCAGTTATTTTTTTAGTCAGCCGTCGCGTCGCGTAAAATTCCCAATTCGATTAAACATTGACACAAAACGGGGTGAAAATTGTGAAAAACGGCGTGTAATACACTCATTAAGTGCCAGCAAATGAAATGAGTGGCCCCTGCCCCTTCCAATTAATGATTTAAACTCGTACACAGGCACAAGCGGCGCTCATGTACGATGCGGTCTTTGTGCTCGTGGAGGCGTTCAACAAAATTCTGCGCAAGAAACCGGATCAATTCAGGAACAATGTGCAGCGTCGCAGTCAGACGCTAATGGTTGCCCAGGCCCAGGCAGCGGCCTCCACTGCTGGCGATGGATCCAATGGCAGCAACAATGGCGGCAGCGGCAGCAACGGTGGCAGCGGCAGCGACGCCAGCAGCGGCTTTGGCAGCGCGCCGCGTGCTTTGGACTGTAATACAGCCAAGGGCTGGGTGAATGCATGGGAGCATGGCGATAAAATTTCCCGTTATTTGAGAAAGGTGAGCTAGAATCAATGTCATGATCATAATGCCGAAGCTGATTATGATGAAGCTGGGCAAAGCAATTAAAAAGCGACGCTCATTCACATATTTCTTCTTTATTTTGGTTAATTTTTACTCTTCTCTTTACTTTGTTGTTGTTGTCTCCTTTGACAGGTGGAAATCGAGGGGCTCACCGGCGATATCAAATTCAACGACGATGGCAGACGAGTCAATTACACCCTGCACGTTGTCGAGATGACCGTCAACAGCGCTATGGTATGTAACGGTATATCTATACATATACGTATATAGAGAGATAGAGAGAGAGAGAGAGAGAGAGAGAGAGGTAGGGGCAGAGACAACGGCATATGTAACGGGAATGCGAGTTAGAGCGCCAGCAGCGATTGCCTGCAGCTTGCTTTTAATTTATGTAGCGCAGCTAGAAAAGGACAGCTGCTAGTACTGTTATTTTTGGCATGCTGAAGTTTGAATACCCAGCGGCTGTGGTAAATGAACTAGGGAGTATATTAGTTTTGCGCAGTTGATATGTTTGTGTGTATGAACATGAGAAATGAGGAATACATCAGTATATACAAACCTAATGCTTGATAAAGGATACTTAAGCTAGGCAAGGGAGCATTTCACTGAAACAGAAATTTGGAATATTTATAGTTTGGTAAATACAATCAACAACACTTTCACACAATTGGCTAGGGTACAACATGCCAGCACAATATGAAAATGAACTCCATTGTCTTTTACTTAAATAAAAGCGGAAATTCGTTTTCTTTTGCTGTTATTTTTACAGGTAAAAGTTGCCGAGTGGAATGACAATGGGGGACTGCAGCCGTTGAATGCTAAATATGTGCGTTTGCGTCCGCATGTGGAGTTCGAAAAGAATCGCACGTACATTGTCACGACGGTGCTGGAGGAGCCGTACATAATGATGAAGCAGCCGGCGTTTGGTGAGAAGCTGCATGGCAATGAACGTTTCGAGGGCTATTGCAAGGATCTGGCTGACTTGCTGGCCAAGAAGCTGGGACTTGAATGTAAGTTGAAAAATATGTTGTCAGACATATACATGTATATAGACAGATATCTATAGCAGCTGTTTAAATACACGTTTCTTGTAGATGAACTGCGCCTGGTGAAGGATGGCAATTACGGCTCTGAGAATCCGGCCGTGCATGGAGGCTGGGATGGCATGGTGGGCGAGCTGGTGCGCAAGGTGCGACTCTATAGATATATATGTAACTGACAGCTAGCTATAACTGCAACTCTCTCTCTCTCCCTTTCTCTTTCACTCCCTCATTTGAGCAGGAAGCGGATATTGCCATTGCCGCCATGACGATTACCGCTGAACGCGAACGTGTCATCGACTTTAGCAAGCCGTTCATGTCGCTGGGCATTTCCATTATGATTAAGAAGCCAGTGAAGCAAACGCCCGGCGTGTTCAGCTTCATGAATCCTTTATCACAGGAAATTTGGGTGCGTATATGTAGCTCTTTCTATCTATATATATGTATATATATGCTACTAGTCTTTGTGTAGTAGCAGCTCGATTAGAAACTTTGCGTTCCAGCCACTGGCTTGAACGCAACTTTGACTAAGGCTCTGGCATGGCTGCTGCAAGATGTCATAGAGTCGTCCTCGTCCCCTCTCTAGTGGTGTCCTAGTTACAGCCTAGACTCCTTGCCAGCACTTATACATACATATTTCGACTTGTTTTGCAACTGAAATGGGTTTGCTCAAGGAATTTTACTTAAACAATTTCGTGACTTCGTATTTGAGTGAAACTTTCTGCCAACTCTTATATATCTGAAGTATATTAGAAAGAGAAAAATTTATTTAGTTTGTTATTCCATGGAAGTTTATCAATATTATTGATGGCTTGTATTACTGGATCTGTCTGTTTGTATTTCACGTATCTACTGATCAGAGCTTGAGTTCGTTTTATTGAGTTTTTATCATAAATTTTTATTCTTTATTCAGATTTGCCATTTTTGTGTCAGACAAAACCTGGGCGCTATAAAAGGTCTTATACTAATTTATATTAGTGGCTGCTCGTGCATTCGTAGACGTTTTGCTTCTGATTAGCATAAAATCTTAGTGTAGATATAAGCTGACAAAAAGCTGAATGACAGAGAGCTGTATGCAAAAAAAGTCTTATACCATCTTATATTGGCCGTTCACTTAACTGATGAAAATGCAATGCACAGCTGCCAAAAGCTCATTGCTATGTAATATCCTAGCTAGCTTTACCTTCCACTTGTAGCGCAACTCTAAGCTGATTGACAGACAAAAGCAGCTTGATATACAAGATTGTTACGAAAAGTCCTCTTAAGTAGCAGCAATTGCGATTAATTCCGGCATATAAGCCAAATAACTGGTAACTGTATCCACGTCTAGACGTGCGGCGAATTGTTTTTCTTTTTTTTTTTTTTTGCAGACGTTTGGTAACGAGTCAAAATAATGCAAAATTTTGCGCTGCATACAAATGAGTAAAGTTTTTATAATTTTTTGTTTTTGTATTGTTTTTGGGCTTCCTTTTTTTATTTTTTAATAAAAAAAAAAGAAGAGAAATTCTTTCATTTTCGTTAGCGCCATTGCCTGGTAATTTTTACGCTGCCAACCCTCCATTTATTTTTGTTCATCTTATTTTATTTCTGCGCGAAACTTTGCGGGCAGAACTTGGACTTTCTGTATATTTATTTCCTTTGGTTTTCGGCTTCAACTTGCTACCTCGTAAGCTCCCGAAAAGTTTAATAGAGTAAACGACAAACTTTTTTTTACTCTCTTTTCTCTCTCTTTCTCTCTGTACTGTTTGCTTTTTTTTGCTCTTTTTGTTTTTGTTGCTTTGTTTTATTTTATTTTGAAACATTTATATAAACAACAACTACAAGCGCTGCGAGCAAAAATTACGTCGACGTCAAGTATTAAATTTGGCGCTAGTCCAAAAGTTTTTGGCCGCTCGACGCTTGTTTAAATAATGGCCAGCCATCAGAATTATATGAGCATTTAGCTGATGATGTTGATATAGGAGTCGGCTAAAAGGCACAAGAGTTGTGAAGGACTCGGAGGATACTCGCCAGAGCTGAATTGACTCTTTAATGTAATGACGGTGACAACTCAATTGAGCTGAAATATAGTATGCAAAATTATCATAAATATGCCTAATATATATGGTATACTACGATTGAGATTTAAGGGGAGATTATTTATAGCCAAGTTGTAGAAAGTTGTAAAGGATCATAAGCTTTACTCCACTCCAAACAAGAGTTGCAATTCTTCTCTTTCCACTCGTCAACAATTTATTACCCGGCGTTGCTTGGTTAAAGGTTGTTTATAATGTTCAACTTTTCTCAAATCTCATTTTTAACTTCACTTCAAGTTTTAGTGCCCTGCCTAGATAAGAAACCTCCAGCATCATAACAAATTATCAACATTTTTAGTTATATGATTCATAAAAAATACTCGTCTACATATCATTTTCTAAGCCCCACAGTCAGCGACTGCTAAGCCCCAAAAATGTTCTAGCTTAAAAACGTTTCCCGCTAACGTTGACAGCGCAGCAAATCCTTTATATAATAAACCGTAGAGAAAAACGCGTACGAAATTAAACGCTTATAAAAGTCAGTGAACAGCGCTGTGAAATCTTACGCTTATTTTGACATGAGCTCAAAGAATTACAAATGCAAATTGCTTCGAGCGCAAGGCAAAGAGCAAAAGGTGGCCCAAAAAAAAAAAAAAAAAAAAAAGGCTAAAAAGCTCGACGATGCCTGCTGAAGTTAGCAAGCTAATATAAAAGACTTGAACAAAAAAATTTATCATAAATTAAATGACGCATTGTACACATACACATATGAGCAGGCCTACAGTCTCAATGGTTGTGTGTGTGTGTGTGTGTGTGTGTGTGGGCGTGTGTGTTCATAAAAGCAACTATGACGACGCCGTCGACGACACCTTTTTCTTTTTTGCCAGCGCGCACAAAGGCGCGCCCCGTGGCAGCCATTGAAGCATTGATAACGACAACGACAACAATATGAGCAACAACAACAACGGTAACGGCAACGGCAACGGCAGCGGCAACGGCAGCGGCAACGGCAACAGCAACAGTTGGCAGTCAGACAGGCAAACATGGGGGCACAGCTGGCAGGCTGTCGAAGTCCTCGACAGGAGCCAACGGCACCTGGCTTTGTTTATATACCCTGTAACCCATTTTGAATGTTGAAAATGTTGTCTGATTAGCATAAACTCTTAGTGTGGCTCTAAGCTGACAAAAAGCTGACTGACTGAAAGTTGTATGCAAAAAGAAGTCTTATACTGCTATCTTATATTGGCAGTTCACTTAAGTCTGATCAAATTCCAATGTACTGCTGTCGAAAGCTCATTGCTATGCAATATTCCTTTTGCTTTACATTTCACTTGTAGCGCAACTCCAAGTTCATTGATAGACAAAAGCAGCTTGATATAACATCACCTGGTTTTGTTTATATACCCTGTAACCCATTTTGAATATAATACACACATACATAGCTGCATAAATATGTATGCATAAGTCTTCTTCACAAATTAATTCTGTTTTTTGTTTTTTTTTATAAAAAGAACTTTTGACGCTTGTCAAAATATATTTATAAATTCCTAAGAATCAGTTTATTGACATGGCTATGTTGAATTTTCGTGGAATAGAATTCAAGCACGAAAGAGATGTTTGTTTGGTTATCGCTTTTGCTTTTCACCGGGACTTATTAAGACTTATCCCATTTTCATAGAAATCGATAATTATCGATAGACAGCAATTGGGTGTGATTAGAAAATAAAACCAAAATACATTACATTGATATAAACGTCGAAATAATAAACACAATGTTAATATGAAATACTTGAAATATAATTAGAGCTACATAAATATTTACCATGCAGGGCATCTGCTAGTCAGTCATGTCTAACACATGCGCTACCTTGTTTATACGCTTGCTACTGCATCCCATTAAGCTAATGTTCTGCCATTTTCTAGGGAAGCCATTGCCGCTTCCGCTTCAATTAGTAAAGAAAATTGAATGAAAAATTCTCGTTTTTTTCGCCCAAATTATACAGTAGTAGCTAAAAGTCTGCATGGGGCAGGCAGGCTGGCAGGCAGTTAAAAGCAGGAAGACCAGGTGGCTGCAGCTGAAGCAGAAGTAAAAGCTATCATATCTCCATCTGCATCTCACACGCTTCTCTCTTGTTTTTTTTTTTTATTATGCTTTGCCAACAGGTGAGCGTCATCTTCAGCTATATTGGTGTCAGCATCGTGCTCTTCTTTGTCTCACGCTTCTCACCCAATGAATGGCGTCGTGTGCAGCAGCCGCTACAACAAAACCAGCTAGCAGGTAAGAATTACCTAGATATATGTATATATATGAATCTATGTCTGTATGCGTGTGCTTTGAAATTTGAGATAAAAATTGAAATTAGCTGAAAGTAGCTTTAAGCGGCGTGTTGAGATTGAAGACATCATTCATATTGAAGATTTCGTGCTGGGTATAAAAAGAAACCTGTAGATATATTTGATAAGGGGTTAAATGTTTTCATGGCTATAATCTAATGTTAAAGTCTTATAGTACACAACATTTACGACTTACTCTTAGAGCTTTCAATAAATTGGTTAGCCTAAACATCTATAGCTCACATATAGCTGATATATGAAATATTGTTAAATATTTATTCCTGTAAAGTCATAAAATAGAGACGAAAAGACGAGGGTGCATTAGGGATTACAAGGAGCTAAAAACAAGATATTAGAATATTTAAATAATTTAAGGCAACATAAGCGAAATATAAGTACGTCTCCTCCAGCACTTTTATTGATATTTTATGAGCTGGTAGCTGGGAAAGCCTGGGAAACCCTGGAAAAACGCGCAACGCGTTTTTTCTCCGAAGGGGAGACTGAAAAAATTACTGTAGCATCTGCATAACTTTGTGGAGCTTGGCTTTTTTTTTTTTTTTTTTTTGCATACGTTCCCGTATAATTCAATTATGTGATTCAATTTGGTTTGCCGGCTGGCTGGTTGGATGTTTCGCATTTGGTTTTTGGCAATCAAAATCCAGAAAGCGTAGGTCACATATGAAACCGGGGCAGACAATAACAATCTATTGGCATCCTGCAAAACATCCTTAATGTAATTTTAGCGGAAAGTAAACAACATTTTGTATGCAAGCAACGTGTTGCCAGACAGACACGCAGTGCAAAATAAAAATACAAAAATATAAAATAAAAACCACATAGAACATAAAGAAGAGGAATAGCACAAGCTGAAGAAGAGCAGCAGGAGCAGGAGCAGTAGCTAATAGGAGTGTGACGAGTGCAAAATAAAAACTGGAAATGCGAGTGCATGAAAATGTTTAGATATGACAGACCGAATGCCTGAAGCCATTCACTAGTCAGAGGCCGTCACTAGCAGCAATTGAAGCAAATGACAGCAGCTGGCGGTGCAGATGCCAGAGGAGCCAACTGGAGTGGGGCCACAGCTGTGGGCAGGAGGAGGATGAGCGCAGAAGGCCAAAACCAGTAGAAGCTCTGGCTATGCGCTTGATTGCATATCAATTAGAGCAGGCGCAAAAAGTCAAGCCAAACGAAATGATTGACAGTTGCCAGTTGGACAGCCAACACGAGTGCCAGCTGAACAGCGGTGTGTGTGTGCTACATATGTATGCAGGATATGTTACGTCTGTCTGTCTGTCTGTCGATAAGGACAACTGACTTGTCCAGCATAGTTTTGCGTGCTGCGGCTCAGTGTTGGCATAATATACATATATTACAAAATAGCTAGGCATATATTGATTTGGGAGAGGCAAATCGACAGCTAAAAGGGCAATTGGTAGAGCATGTAGTTGGGCATATACATATGTTCTATGAGTTAGAAAATTGAAGCTGCTTCTAGTCTAGTGCCAAGTGCGATTTGACAAAGTTCATTTCAATTTAATTAAATACTAGCTGTAATTGCATCTTGAAACTAACTAAAAAACTAGCTATAAAACCAGCTATAGCTGAAAAGAGCTTTAGAATGTATTGATTAAACTAAGTAATTAGCTAGTAGTACAGGTACTCTCTGACAAGTTCTAGCTAAAATCTAGCTGCAAAATCTCCTAATTAGGGCATTCTCAACAAGAGCATAATAGTTTGCTTACTTGTCAGCACTACTGCGGCTACAATTTGTGGCCTACTCACAAACTTTACCCCGCTGATTCTCACTTTGCACCGTTCTCTCTCTCTCTCACTTGCCCTCTCTCTATTTCCATCTGCTTCGCTTACAGATCCACATGCACATCACGAACAGCTTGCCAATCAGCAGCCACCCGGCATCATTGGCGGCGCACCCATACCCCCGCCGCCCGGCCCACCGACACCGGGCGTCCAGACGTCTGCCGCTCTACAGGCATCTCTATCTGCTGCCGCTGCTGCTGCCTCTGGCAACATGGGCCTTGCATCTGGCACAGCGGGCAGCGCCTCGTCCGTCAATGAGTTTAGCATTTGGAATTCGTTTTGGTATTCGTTGTCCGCCTTTATGCAACAGGGCTGCGATCTGTCGCCTCGCTCTGTGTCGGGTCGAATAGCCGCTGCATCCTGGTTCTTTTTTACGCTCATACTTATCTCATCGTATACCGCAAATTTGGCTGCCTTTCTTACCGTTGAGCGCATGGTTACGCCCATCAATTCGCCGGAGGACTTGGCCATGCAAACGGAGGTCCAATACGGCACACTGTTGCATGGCTCCACTTGGGACTTTTTTAGGGTAAGTCTGCTCGAACTTTTTGACTTTTGATAATTCGCAATCATCAGCTCACAGCTCACATGAGCAAAGAGTGGAGTGTGTAGCGACTGAACAGTTGAATTGGCTGTCTCAAGGCTTGAAAGTAGTTTGAGCAAGCTATGTTATCGATAACAGATGACAGTCTATTTGAGCTCTACCGAAATGAAATAGTTAAAAGTATAATTACACAAATAATTGGGCCTTTTGTCATTAATAATTTCAATTTATTAATATAGCCAAGTTGAGCAGCTTGTAATACTTATCGATAACAATAGATTTATTCTTCTTGAATATCGATTTATTGTTGTGTGTCTAATAGACATTCTTAGTATACGCACACAAAATACTTGCATGACAAACTCCATTTTCTTGAGCCACACTCATTATATAAGGCATTAACATATACTTATCGATATATATCGAAACAATTTGTCACATTTATTGCCTATAGTCACAATCATAAAGTGCTTGCTATAAATCTCTGTTAAATTGGCTTTTAATATTCCAACATTAATTGTAATTGTTATAAATACTCGACAATTATAATAAACACTCGCTCCATTCCTTCTTGCAGCGCTCCCCCATCGGCTTGCACAATAAGATGTGGGAGTATATGAACTCGAGAAAGCATGTCTTTGTTAATACCTACGACGAGGGCATTCGACGTGTGCGCAATTCCAAGGGTAAATACGCCCTGCTTGTGGAGTCGCCAAAAAATGAATATGTAAATGCTCGAGAGCCCTGCGACACAATGAAAGTGGGACCCAACATGGATACAAAGGGATTTGGCATTGCCACGCCGCTTGGCTCAGCCCTCAAGTAAGTCGACGTATATGTATAAATGCTGAATTGGGATGCATCAAGCTCCCCGACTTTATTAGACACGACATTCAAGCCAACAGTGATGAAAAAAAATCATCGTTACCTATTTGCAGAGATCCCATCAATTTGGCTGTGCTGTCGCTCAAGGAGAATGGCGAGCTGATTAAGCTGCGCGACAAATGGTGGTACGATAAAACCGAATGTAATCCCAACAAGGACAATCGCGAGGCATCGCACAATGAGCTCTCGCTGAGCAATGTCGCTGGCATATTCTATATACTCATTGGTGGCCTGCTTGTCTCCGTGTTCGTCGCAATTATTGAGTATTGCTTTCGCAACAAGGCAAACAGTGCGGCCGGCAATCTTGGGGGCGTTGGTGGCAGTGCGGCCAAGAGCAACGGCTCCATGTTATTGCGACCGGCGAGCGCTGTACCCGGCGTGGGCGTGGCATCCACACATCAAAGGAACACCCTGACGGACACAATGCATGCCAAGGCTAAATTGACCATTCAGGCGAGTCGCGACTACGACAATGGACGCGTGGGGGTGAGTTGATATCACAATGTGTTTATTTTCTCTACATACCCTGTAGTTGTTGAAGGCAGATGTTGATTGATTACAGTTGACTTTTTTTGCTTTGGGAAACAAATGCTAAAAATATTACATGTTAAGTTATCGATAAATGTCTATTAAACTGTTTGATTAGCTCTTTATTGTGGAAGTTTATTAAATGTTAAATCAATTAATTCAGAAAAGTCTTTCATATGTTTTCGATAAATATCGATTTACAGCTGTGTTGTCAGTTGCTTAGTTTTGATAACATCAAACAAGTCGTAAAATAAATATTAATGTATTATCTGCTGAAAATGTTTATTCCACATAGGATTATATAAGATTGCTCTCAGTACCGAGTATTCGATAAATATCGAATTTTGCATTTCGATATTTATCATGCAATTTAATAACATTTATATATTTATTGTTAATATTGAGTGTACTGTAAACAATCGCGCAACTTTTTACCACAGTAGCAAACAAATTACAGGGTATCTCGGTGTCACCCCCCTACCAGCTGTAACGCTTTTAATTTGAGCTGTTGGGGCTGTGTTTTATGTGCTTAATTATGTGGTCAGCGATAATGTCTAACCGACGCACAGTATCTCAATTGCACTTCTTTGCAGTACTATCCACCTGCCCAGCTGTCGGGGTCGCCCGCCGATGGGGGCGAGGCGCTCCACATGAACGCACATGGTCAGGTTTGACATGAGCACGTGCAGGAGTCGCGTCTCTGACGCACACCCTGCGCGCCCACCATACGACGCATAATGGCGAATAGCCGCCAGGAGACGGAGAAAATGATGGCTGGCTGTGCCGGCGCAGGCGGCATGGGCATGGCCAGCGGCGGAGGCGGTGGCGGTGCCGGCGGGGGTGGCGGCAGTCATGAAGGCAGCATAACCCACTCGCCGGTTAACGGGCAGAACGCGACGCTAATGCGTCACTCCCCGGACATAAAGAAGCATCCGCAGCACGCCCACCCTTATGACAAGTAAGTGAAGTAGATGTAATATTAAGCGAACCCTAGTTAATAAGTACCGAAAAAAGAAATATATATATATACATATATATAAAAGGAGCTCATTAAGTGTACGCAACAGAAAAGCAAAAATTATGTCTATAAAAATGTAGCATTAAAAAATAAGAAAAATGAAAATCATGTATTCAGGGAGCGCACACAGAGAGAATACTAGCAAAATATTTCTGGGAACTTGTCAAAATTTCATTTGATCAACATTATAAATAATTCGAAGCTTCATATGCATTCAAAATTCCTTAATTGAATATATCAATTACAGCAATCCATATATTTATTTATATATGGAAAATATATGTGAATAGTTCTCTTTTAATAACTGCAAAAAGCATTTTTTAATAAATTTTACTCAAAGCGCGAAGCCAGCAGCGCACAAAAGTAGGCCATATTATTTATGGCAACACATTGAGGGTAGAGTTGAGCGCGTGTCGTGTTTATTCGTGCGTGATAAAAGCGATGATTTATTATTATTAGTATTATGATTATCGTTATCATTATACTAGTTATTTTTTATTTTATTATTCTTTTATTTTTATAATAAATTATCTATATTATTTTCAACCCTCTATATCATTATAGTTACATTTACATTTTTCATTAGCAATCTTATTCTGTTTACTAATTATTATCAGCAACTTATTTCTTTAATTATGATTATACTTTCGTTAAAGACTAAATGCAACATATTAATGATTTTTCATTATCAAAACTCATTATATTTATTTTTACATATATTAAAAAAAAACATCGCATACGCGCTCTCATCTCTTAGCCGCAGTTGGCCAAGTTCTTATTTAGCCTGTCAGCAAGTGCAATGCAAATGAATGGGCATAAATTATTGCATTACTGTTAACAGCCAACTGGGGTAGATGGAAGTGTGGGGGCCTGGGTGAGGCGAAATGAAAAACCGTAAATACTATTTATTGTATATGTGTGCGACGTACTATATACATATACATACATATATACACAGCAATTCATTGCATTCAAATGACTGATTAATATTTTTAATAAACAAACAAAAATAAATATATAAATAACATTACACGAGCTCAATAGCAAAAATTAAACAAAAAGAAAAATATATATATAAATATAAAAAAACAATGCGACGCAAATATGAAGAAAACATAGCTGAAAGTGTGTTCATATAGCTCTTTGATATTTGTTTATAATTAAATTACAGAAAAATATATAGCAAAATAAATAATAGCAAGAAAAATAATATAAAAAAAATGAAAAAAAAAATGAAAAGAAAAAACGCGCATTGAATTGCGATGATAGCTCAGTAAAAATATTGTAATAAATTAATTAGCGCAAAGAAAATAATTTAAATTGTCGTCGAAAAAGTCGAATCGAAAAATGCGAGACAAAAAAAAGATACAAAAGACTTTGGTAGACCGAAGATTAAATGCCCTTGTAGAGGAAGATTTATTATATTTATTTAGAATTTTGCTAGATGTAATATATACAAAAAAAAAAAAAAAAAAAAAAACATTTTCTCTTTAATTTCAGAATCATAGGAAAATATTTATAAAAAGATAATACTTTCTCCATCAGAGTACGCTTCTCTTATGTGTTACATATCTCACATATAAACTGTCATACCCTCTGCAAGGGTATTTGAAATGTGTGCAGTGAGGCCAGTAAAATTTAATTAAATTTATTTTAATTGAAATCGTTTTGATTTGTCTCACTCACAAATAACAAATGAGCGATATTAAAAAAAAAAAAAGGAAAACAAAGCAAATTGTTTATTTAATAAATACTAAATTGACAAACTATTCTTTGGCATTTATTTTCTTATGTTATTATTTTTTGAACGAATGCCTGAAAGAAGAAATTAGTTTTTAGGGCAAATCAAATTACAACAACAATTGCATACTTCCGCATCTAGTAAATATAAATGTATAAATAAATTAGATGTAATTAAAAACGTTCATAGTATTAACAACTCTTTTGCAAACACACACACATATATACATATGTGGAGGTCAATAGTGTATATAAATAATTATATGCAAATATCGTATATAGTTGCCATGATGAAAAAGGAAAAACAAAAAACAAAAAATTGCTTAAGTCATATCAAAAGACATTTGAATGGTACTGAGATAAACCTTATAAAGAATATACCAACTATTTGTAAACTATTTACGTATTAAACTGTTGCTAGTTAATTGTTTTGATTTGATTTTAATATAATTACTATATACATACTATATAGATACGATGCGATGTGTATAGCATAAATATACAATGTTTTTTTGATAGGACTACTCAAACCAAAAAACAGTTGCAGGTAAAAATGCATTTAAAAAATTTTTGTTCAAAGCGCATCAAATCAAATATTCCCAAATCAAAAGCTCAAATCAAATGCAAATATTAAAAGAGAAAATACTACTACATGCTGTCGATGTATGTGTGCAAAGATGAAATATTACAAATATGATAAACGCAACTAGCTGGCAATGCAGATAATTGAAAAGAGAGAAAAGTAAAATGAAATTGACGCGTCGAATGGCAAAAATCAAATGAATTTTTTGCCAAAATAAATCTAATAAAATCTATAGTCTATGGAATAAATGAAAAACTAGTTATGCTAAGACTTAGACTTTTATTATGTAAGTGAAAAAATAATAAAAAAAAAATGATTAAAATTTAAATAATAAAAAATTGGAAAACTGAGATTTTTGTTGATTTGCCACACACGTCGAACTCTACCGTAAAAACTATTAAATTTGTATGCTCATTCGCGAAGGTTAATGGAGTATATTGGTTTTTTGCAATATCCGTCAGTCGTGCTGCCCGTTGAAATTTCAAATGCTGGATATATCTGCTGCAGTTTAAGAGCTCGAAACTCATCTTTCTATTGTGGGCGTGGCAATGTATGCGGCGTAAATGAGTATCTCGCTGTCGTGAATGCCCGACTGCCACGCTCATACTGATTTGATATGAATTTTAATTTATGTGCGCGCCATGGTGAGAATATATTTGATATTTATTAACACTAAGTCAACATATTGTTATTACACTGCATTTTAATACCAAACAGAAAGAGAGAAAAAGTTAGAAACAAATAAAAGCCAAAAGATAAATATAACAAAATACTATAAACATTTTAAATGCGGTTGTGTGTTAAATTTGGGCAAATCTGCTGAATACACATAAACAGCTCAACGTATCTTTCGATATATATTTACATATTTAAATTCTTAATGCTATTTATCTTAGGCGGTATTTGCTTTGGCCTTCTATTGCATCTAATCCAAATGAATTAACAGCACTACTCTGTTAAGAGCAAATAAGCTACTAGCAGAGTCGAGGCAATTTCAGGAGCTCTGCACAAATTGTCGGTTAACCGCAGTAGCCACATGACTGAAGACTCAACGTTGCCACATCCGAGCACAAGTGTTAAGGCAGCAGATGGAGCTTCGCCTCAGCCCCACCCCCCCTCATCACATTAGCAAGTGTTGAGAATAGGCTTTGTTGCTGCGTCGCCTCTAACTGTTTACAGTTAAATTTGAAGGGCTTGCCACAATAGTTACGCTTGCCATATCGTTGAATTTTTATTTGTTGCATCATAATTAGAAACCGTCTGTGGCAATCCGGAAGTCATGAATCATGCGCTCGCCGCAGTAATTAACACAGGCAACGTTGACGCGCAGAGCCAAAAAATGATAGAAGGAGGAGGAAGAAGTGCAAAAGGATGCTCGTGTTTGCTTGAAGACCGCAGGCGCAACTTGCCAGAGTTCTCTGCCTTACATTAGCATAAAACGTCGCATGCCCCAAAGCGCAAGATGGCCCAAAGTTTGCTCGCAACTCAAGTTACGAGGCTTTTCTTCTTTATTTTTATACACTCTGCTTCTTCTTTTCCTTTTTTTTTTTTTTTTTTTTTTTTTTTGGCCCCTTTGGTGTATTTTACATTTGACGAGTGCCAAAGTTGGAGCTGTCATAAAATTAGCGCCGTTTTCCAACTTTGCAGCACAGGCAACTCTGTGGGACTCTGAATGAACTCAAATAAAGCCAAGAAAACGGGAACGACTTCTGCTAAGTAAATAGAGCTCTAAACTAAATGAAGAGGCGATTCAGCTAAAACTGTTTTCGTTTTAGTTTTAGCTACTCTTAGCATTGTTTTTCCTCTTAGTAGTATATCATTATTATTATTTTTTATAAGTATTACTCTATATATTATTATTAAAATTTTGTGTACCATTAATTAATTTAGTTTTTACAATGTTTATTCACTATTATTATTATTATTATTATTATTATTATTATTATTACTATAATTATTATTATTATTTTTACTTTTTAATTTAATTTCATTAAAGAAAATGTGCACAATTTTTAAGAATATTATAATTATAATTCCTTTTTTATTTGCATTTTTTTTATTTAATATTATTTTTTATTTCATCTCATTATTTTCAGCATAAACTTCTGCTTCTTCAACCAACTCTAAGTATATAGGGTGAGTACAAATATTTTAATGGAATATTTCTTCTTTCTATTCTCTATTTTTTTTTTTTTTTTTTTTCGTAGTATTAAATGAAAATTCTTAGACCTTAACGATTGCACATATCAATCAGTTTCCAAAAACGCTTCACAGTCAAGTGAGCAGTTTCTTGAAAAAGTTTCTCGCATACAGCATAAATAAGAAGAAGAAATCAATTTCTATAAATATTTTAATGCAAAGTCGGCTACATTAATGGGTCCAATCAATCAAGAAGCAGATGCCAAATCAATTTGTAAACGCTTCAAAATGAAGCATGGCCAAAGCAGAATCACTTACCAAAATGACCAGCCAATTGACATTCGTGAATATGGCTAATAAATCTGTGGGAAAAAAGGAAATGTTTTCCGTTTTTTTTTCTCTCTCTCTCTCTCTCTCTCTCTCTATCTTTCTTCTGTGAAGTTGCTCTCTATCAATATGCCAGACGGAATTAGAATTTTTTGATGTTACTTGTTTGATGAGTTCTTAAAGTGGTTGAGAATGTTTCGAGTGAAGTATTTGTAGAGTAGATTTAGCGTACTTCAGAAAGGAGGTGACTTTTGGAGAGATACTATATGAAATGTTTGCAAGCTTAGAGTATGTGAGTTTGCCATAGAAAGAAATATATATTTCTCTATTTGAATTAGGGAATAAAAGTTCATTTTTTGTATAGAAAACTTTGTGCTGTAAACTGATGTCATCTTGTGTTTAATTTTGAAAGCAAACAAAGTAAAAATAAAAAATATAGGTAATACTTTTTTCTGATATTGAAAAGTTCTCTTAAAGAAACAAACTCATATATAACTACAACTAAACCTCTGAAATTTTTACTTCCAATGTATATGTAATGAATCATATAATTTTTATAGCAAATTTAATCATATTTATAGCATATGCTTCCGATTTATAGGCGCTCAGTTTTCAAGTAGAGATCCACATCGTGTTCATCGTGCCTTTCTGCGAGTTAATAAAATTATTATAGCAACTTGAATGTCGTTTATCACAAAGTTAGCACTCATAATTTCTTGGTAACATACCTAAAAGCATAAATTATAAATGTAACCGAGTGCTTAACAAATTCAAGCGCCACACACACGGCGTATACGTGTTGTCCGCTGTACGTTGTACACACATGTATGTGCATGCGTCTGTGTCTGCGTATTTGTATGTGTGTATATTATGTGCGTTATACCTTGCATATTTTATTGAAATTCCACACTCGCAGTTGCGTTTAGTGTTACAGTTAGCAAAAATCCAAGTAATTTGGCAATTACGTTGCCAGCATATCAAAATTTTCGCTCACTGTGCGTGTGGTCCAGCGCGAAATAGCTCCAGAGAAATGGAGAGCATTCCCATTGGAGTCGACGACGAGGACGATGTGTTGGATGTACGCGCGCGCCTTAATTACACGTAATATTAGCCGAAGCCTATGTCCAAGGCACACACACAAACACACACATACACACACACACACACTTAAAGCGTCGTATCATATTTTCCTGGGCGTATAATTGATTTCTGGGCTAAAATGTGTGGCCGTCAAGCCGAAACGCAACATGAATATTAAATGCGTCTTGTTGGAGCGTGGGGCGAGACTTATGGCTGGCAAACAATAGGAAGCTTAGGGCGTGGCATTGTTAAACCAGTGTTGAGTAATGCTGCTATGCGAAACTAAGAGCTCACATTTCAGTTAGCTTTGTATGCGCCCACAATTCACTGAATAGAATAGCCAAATACCCTGTACATGGCATTGTTGTTGTGAATGTAATTGACAATAGAGGGCGCTAGTATGAGAGATGAGGCTAACTAGGAAATAGCCTGTAATTTGACTTGTGATAGCTAAAATTGAAAAACAGATAAAAGGTATTGTATTGAGTAGAAGCTTATAACCGTAATATCATAGTTAAGCTCAACATATAGAACGACTTTTAGATACGCTGTAAATTATTCTGCTAAAGACCTACTGTGATGCGATGGAACCTAGCGGACTAACAAATATCCTGTACATTGCTTTCCCACAATGTGAAGGGAGCTAGCTAGGCGTTAGGATTGGGATTCTCTTAATCGAATATTCCATTCATTAGTGCTGCTAAAATACCCTGTAATTGGCTTCTAGGTGGCTAAACATGAAAGTAAAGCATTCTAAATGAGCATATGGGCTACAAAATACCCTATAGTTAGCTTTGTTTTAGGTACACTTCATAAAGAGGTGCTATAGGTGACAGTGATGAATAGATGATACCCTATATCCAGATTTTTTCCAACCAAAACTTGCACAACTGTATTCTAGTTGAGTTCCATGATTCCCCAGCTGTAATCTCGGTATATACCATATCGTGCCATGTTCATAACTATAGAGTACACAAACTATAAAACACAACTGCAGTGATACTCAATACTTTGTGGCGAAATCAAACTGAAATATTGGAAATTGTTGCACTCTATCTCTACATACATCTATGTATCTCTTTGTCGTTCTCTTTGCGCTTTTGGGGTTTTTGTTCGTTGCTCTGTCCATTATTAAATGCTTTGCGGTTGTGCTGTTAACCAATTTGCTTGATTTCCGTTGACCCGAAACCCGAACTATATATTAAATGGCAATGGCCGCCAATTTGGTCAAACTGATGGATGGATAAAGTTTTGTGCAGATTTTTACAATTTCCGACATTTCCGCAATTATCAATTAAAAGTATAACGAATGAGGGCGCACAGCAGGCGGGCGGCGAGACGGCAGCAAGGAGAGACAAACGAATCGTTGTAGCATGTAAAAATCAATCAGATTTGGACAAGGACATCAACCGCATTAGCTGGCCAGCAGCCAGCAGGAGCAGGAAAAGGAAAATGTGCAGTAGTAGGCTAAGGACCATTGACTGCGCCTTGCCATTGCGCCTATAATCCAGCATTCCGCCCCATTGTCAGCATCCCCATCCATTGCCTGTGGCTGTTGCGGCTGCGGTTGCTTAGTTTTCAGCTCGATTTAGTTTTTTTCGGTGCCGCAAAACTTTTGACATCGTCTCGACTGCAGCCAATACAAGAATAATTATCGGAAATGCGGTCTAGACGCAGTGAGGCAAGCAAACTGGCTGCCACATAATCGCGGCTAATGAGCTGCCCTCCTCCTTCTTACTCTACTGCTTCGTTTACTTCTACGATTGCCAGCTAAAAATGCTCACATCCATTTCGACATGTCGCCTGTCAAAATATGAGGGGGCGTGACTGCAGCTGACAGACAGACGGACGTAACGTCTGCTGAAATTTGTTTTCCTTTTTCTCTATGTATTTTTTTCTCTCTCTCTCTCTCTCTCTCTGACTCTGTTGTCGCAGTTGTCGCTCAGCTCGTGCTGAAAGATAGTCAAGTATCGGCTCTGACAGCTGATTGATGCATTTTGCAATTATTTCTGACGCCGGCTTCGCATCCAGATTGAAAAATTGTCAGTTGCATTGACGCAAGTCCCAACAGCTTTTGCCTCGCAAAACAAATAAAAAAAAGAAAAAGAAAATCGCAGAAAATGAAACAAGCTATCCAAAAGATGTGCGAAAAATGCGCATAAATGATGCGTTGTTATGATATAAGGATAGGGCACAGCAGCTGCTGCCAGATTAATCGATAAATAACATGGCCTATTTGTGTGAGAGTGTGCTAGGGCATAGTCGGTCTCTTGCGAAGCATGTAACGTTAGGGTAGATGGCAGCAAAAAAGACTGTGCTTTATATAGAAGCAGCCTGTTTGCCTCGATTATCATAGAACATATACCATATAGAGTCAATCATCTAGCTCAATCTAAATACGAGGACTCACAGGTCTCCTGAAATTCTAACTGCAAGTTCTTAATCAATTTCCACAATTTCCACAGCTACAGTAACTACTCAATATTGTGGCACTGACATTATAATCACACCAATAATTTCGCTTGACCGCATTCACAAAGACTTGCTAACTTTTTATTTGCCACATTTTATCAGCATCGAAACTTTGCTATAACAAAATATTACCAAAGTTATACCAGAGGAGCCAAAAATTTCCTCTTCTTAGACTTTCTTATTTTTTTGCCTTTAAGTTTGGCCATAGTTTCGCCTTTGCCATTGCGGCAGCCTTCTACCTTTGCCTTTACCTTTGGCAGAAAATGCATAGAACTCAACTAATTAGGACGTTGTGGAACCAGGACGACAACGTGCCATAGTTCTTATCGCTGCTGTTGAGGTGCTGAAAAATATTAGAAAGTTTTGCTGCAGCTTCTCCATTCAGCCCCATCGTCAGCTTCATCAGCTCCACACGCAAACTTTTGCGTTTGACAGCAGGCGGACAAGGCGCAGTGGAGTGGAGTGGTGGTGGGGTGGGGTGGGGTGGGGTGGTTGGTTTCTGCCAGTGACGTCTTAAGGTGGTAGCTTTGGGAAATAGAAATCCAGAACGCAAATGACAGCAAATCCTCAAGGCATTGAGCCAGCCAGCTAGAGAGCGAGGAGAAAGGCAGAGCGACTGCAACGGGAACGCAACGCAGATTGCAACATTCAAATAAATTGTCAAGGATCAGCTTTAAACTTAAAGGCGACAGAAACAATAAACTGTCAAATTCGTAAGGCTTAAGGCAAGAGAAATGGAAAGCCAATGAATGACAGAAATAACAGCGCTGACTTTGACAGTATAAGACATAAGTTTGCGTAACTTAAAGAAGATTACAATTGTGGAGAGCTACAATTTTTAAAGATAAAATTTACAAGTGAAAATTTACAGTGTAGAAAGTTTTAATATATTTCGAAAGCAGAGAGAATAATGAAAATATGTTGAACTTAGAGATATTACGGCAAATCCCTATATCTGTATACATAGGCTTAAGCGGAGATAAAAGTAGACTCGGAGACAGAGAGAGTAGCGGCACAGTAAGAAATAGGCAAAGAGAGATTGAGCTAGAGTAAGACTAACAGTTAGTAGATTTATAGACAGAAAGTGTGCAAAGCAAAGAGAAAGAGTTACAGAGAGAGAATGAGAGAGAAAAGAGAAACAATGAGAGCGAAAGCAGGCAAGACTTAAAGATAGAGATATACATATATATATATAGGAATGCCTAGACTAAAAGAGAGATCAATGATATTTTTATACAAAGAAAATACTTTTACCCTAGAAAAGTCAAAGCGGCATTAATGTCAGATGCAATTGTTATATATAATGCATATAAGGGTCAGACAAGTGCTGCTTTTGCCTTGTGCCTTTGCCTTTGCACAATTTCCACATAATCCGCTCTTCATTTTGATGGGTCTGGGGTTTAATTAGTTGTAAGTCGCCTCACAGTCAAAAAGAATGCACAAAATGTAAGCCGCTTAGAAGGTAGTAGATATGCTCTCAACACAATGCCTTTCTTCCCTTTCCTTTTCCACTTTATTTTATTTTTTAGTATATACTTTATATATACCAATTAAGTATTTAGTTACAGTTGGGTTTGCTGTGCGGAAAATGCGATGCGGCTGGGAAATCAAGAAGCTCTTTAGTTAGAGATGACAGGAGTTTTCGCAAAAGCCACTTAAAATACACTCGCAGAAAATGCTGTTGAACAGTTGGAATTAGTTTTAGTTGAAAATTAATTTAAAGTTGACGTAAGAAGAAGAAATTCAAGAGATGTGAAAACTGCCTGGCAAGTTGAATGTTATTCAAGTAGATGTTTGACTTGAGAAGTAAGAGTCTCTCTATCTCTATCTCTATCTCTGTATTATACAATCTCTCTCTCTCTCTCTCTCTCTCTCTCTCTCGTTCTTTTTCTTTTTTACTATCTTTGTTTCACTCGCTCATTTTGCTATGTCTCCCTCTTTTAGTCTCCCTCTGTCTCTTGCTCTCTCTCTCTCTCTCTCTCTCTCTCTCTCTCTCTCTGTCATATTCTGTATATATTTCTCTCCTTTTCACTCTCTCTCGCTCTCGCTCTATTTATTCAATAGAGGGGTTCACTCTTTAATTATCTGTCTCTGTCTATGTCTCCCTCGCTCTCATTCTATCTCTGTTCATTCCACAATCAGAGCAGTCGACATATCTATCTTATTCTCACTCTCTCCCATTCACTCTCTCACTCTGTACTTTTCACTATTAAAGAAGTCGAAGATGCTGTCTTTCTCTCACTCCCTCTCCCTCGCCCTCTCTCTCTCTCTCTCTCTCTCTTTGTATGTATATCGTATTTTCTGCCCTATTATGCATATATCTTCCCTTCATTATATACACATGTATGTATATACCCTGCTCATGACCTGTAGTTTAAAGACCTCCTTAAATTGATGCTCATACACTGAATACTTAAATAAAAGCTGACTAGAACTAATTTCTACTTCTAAGTTAAGTGTGCTTGCTTGCTGTGTGTAAACAATAACCGCATGTTAATGGCAGTTAGTTGAAATTGTTGACAGCTTCAGAGCAGAGAGCTCTGCAACTGTCGCTGCAAGTCAAAATGTGGTCGAATGGCAAGCAGCAGCTCAGCAGAATATTTTGGCCAGGGGGGGGCACGTAAAAGGGAAAGCGCTCAGTAATGTCAAAAGCGAAGCCAACTGGCAATAAAAGTGACGCGCATATTTCAAGGAACAAGTGCAACATGCAGAAAAAGATATTCAACAAATGCCAGTTGCAGGCAGCTGAGGCAGTCGGGCAGACAAAGTTGCCTTTGGCTGCGACACATGATTTTTGTGTAGAGATAAGTGCAATGAGTGACATGTTATATGTATATACATATATTTATATGCATGCATCTAAAAATACATATATATATACAACATGTGTTGTAATTTGATATGAATTCGCAAATTACACTGCCAATTGGCATAGCTGTCGCTGTCTGTCCTTCTGCCTGCCTGCCTGTCTGTTTGTAGTTTGACATGGCGCACATGGCGTATGCGTAATTTTAGCTGTGGCACGCAGCCCGCGGCTTGCAATTTGGCTGCGCAAGTCAAAGGGTGTACCTAGCTAAGCAGCCGCAGGATATCTGAACTTTGATTAACCTCTGCGCAAAAAAAAACACAAAAGTTGACAAAATAGAGCGAGGGATGCAGTGGCAAGCTGTTCAAAGAGTTCACTGTATCGACATTACAAAACGTTTAAAGTTGCGAACTCAGTTGGTTTCCTATCAAGGACTAATTAAAAACTTTCGCCCAATGCCCGAAAGCGCCAAAGATACAGCCACAGTGTTGCCTTTCTGATAGATGGAACAGGTGGGTGGGCGCTGCAGGTGCAAAGTTTTGCCATTTCAACAGCGCCGACTGAGCGATCGACTAAAGCCACAAATACAGCGAATGCAGCCTTTTATCATAACGGAAATTGCGCGAAAAAAAAAATTAAAATTGCAATGTGGTTTTTTCCGTGAACAAATCAGAGGGATATGACAATCAGAACGCGTCGTTAAGCAGGATAATAAAGCTGTCGACTTTTTGACTGAGAGGAGGTTTCTTTGTTGTTGAGTAGTGGCAATTGGGTATTTTATCATAGGGTATCAATGGAGTGGGTTTAGTGTTGTAGTGAATAATAATTAATAATCATAAATATCTTAGGAATTCATGGTTAACTACTTATGTTTATATATATTTCTATTTTTAAAATATATCTATATATTTATGTATTATGCCTCATCTATGTCAGTTGCTATAAACAGTTTATTAAACTCGCTATTGTCTGTTTTATTGAGTGTATACATACATATGTCAGCAGACCCAATCAGCAAGATTAATAAATAAAATTGGTTGATCCTTTGCCAACTGTGGGAAAAAAATAAATATACAACAATATGACAACAGCTTGACATAACTGATAATAAAAACAAAAACAATGAAACAGACAAATTTGTAAATATTATAAAAAAAGATGCAGATGCAGATACAGATACAGATACAGATACAGATACAGATACAGATACAGATACAGATACAGATACAGATACAGATACAGATACAGATACAGATACAGATACAGATACAGATACAGATACAGATACAGATACAGATACAGATACAGATACAGATACAGATACAGATACAGATACAGATACAGATACAGATACAGATACAGATACAGATACAGATACAGATACAGATACAGATACAGATACAGATACAGATACAGATACAGATACAGATACAGATACAGATACAGATACAGATACAGATACAGATACAGATACAGATACAGATACAGATACAGATACAGATACAGATACAGATACAGATACAGATACAGATACAGATACAGATACAGATACAGATACAGATACAGATACAGATACAGATACAGATACAGATACAGATACAGATACAGATACAGATACAGATACAGATACAGATACAGATACAGATACAGATACAGATACAGATACAGATACAGATACAGATACAGATACAGATACAGATACAGATACAGATACAGATACAGATACAGATACAGATACAGATACAGATACAGATACAGATACAGATACAGATACAGATACAGATACATATACAGATACATATACAGATACAGATACAGATACAGATACAGATACAGATACAGATACAGATACAGATACAGATACAGATACAGATACAGATACAGACCTACAGCTTCCACTGCAAAAGTTAACCCTTTGTCCTTAGTTACTATTTTCTCGCTCAATGCTAACGTCAAAGTTCATTTAGCGGTCCACGCGGCGTATGCGTAACGCAAAAGCCAACAATTCAATTTAAGCAAAGCAACAGCAGCTAAATCCGTTGGCTGCCGCGTTCGCCGTTCGTTTCGCCTGCATGCCAAGTTTTTATAGAGCCTACTGCGGCTTACCAGGAAGCACCTCACTCCGACACCCTTGGGCTGCGGCCCGCAGCGAGTTCGCAGCCACCTCCTGTAACGCCCTGTTTGTCAAACAAATTAGCCAGTTGGCCAAGAAGAAGTTTTTAGCCAAGACGGCGAGCTCCATAACAGCTACAATTTACAGTTGGCAACAAATTGTAACTATTGCTGTTTGTTTGTTATTATTGCAGCGACAGCAATTTGTGCAAAAATTTAATTAAAGTTTCGCCCGTCATACTGCTTAAAGAGCCGAGGAGCCAACGTAAAGCACACAGCTAGCTAGATGAGATAGATGTCAATAGCACGCAAATTCCAATGCACTGTGGAACTGTGTGGGTAGAAAAGGGGTCGAAGAAACGTATTGGAATATTTGGTTAAATAACTTTATATACGTAATGAAGAATTCAAAAATTCTTTTAGTTATAGCATGAAAAACTTTTTTATAATTAAATTATATTTTATTTGTATCTTCTTAACTTAGATTACTCTGCAAGATTTTAATCAATTGATTTGCTATCAAAATCCAATCTTAAGTTACGCTCTCAAATCTCGTTATTTATCTGCCACTTTTACTGGCATAAAACTAAATTGATGGCCCACTGTACGACAATTTGATCGAGTGACTCGTTGGCCATTTTATTTTGGCTGTTCCAAATTGTTGGCAACATTTTTCACAAGTTTTTATTGTTGCTGTCAGCGATAGGCAGAGCTGCCCGTGGCAGCGTCAACCAGCTCTTCGCTTGTCCGCTTCACGCTCGTTGCTCATCAATTTCACTTTTAACGCGAAGATAAAGACGAAGACACAGAGATGCAGATGCTGATGCAGATGCAGATGCTGATGGAGACAGTCGTCCAGTTGGTTGGCGAAAAATGATGGCTGCTCATTTGCAAACAAGCCACTCGACTATAGCAGCTGCCGCTGTTGGTGGGCGTGGCTGCTGCTCAATCAGTTGCAATTTGCAGCAATGTGAGCATTGGCATTTGCTCTTCTATAGATAAAGTCAGTTTTGTGGGCAAACCGTGCATTATGCACACAGTGAGCATCATCTTTGGAATGAGCTTATTAGCAAAAGTCATGCCCACACACACACACTCTCACTCTCTCCCTCTCGCACACACACAGAAAAGCTCGTGTGGTTTCGCTGCTCATTTGCGTGTGCTGCACTAATCAATGAAGCATATGAAATATTCAGCGTTTATTGATTGCTCTGCTGAAGTTTGGTGGCCAACAACAAAACAACAACAGCATTTGTACACGTTATGGCTTTTAGTTATTTATTTAGTATGTGTAGACGTGCGGACCCCCTCGTTGGGTGCGCACTGCTCTGGTTATTGTTGTTAACTATACATATTTCATATGTCTGATGTACACACACACACACAGGGAAAATGTTTTCGATTACTTATTATCCGCACTAATCATGAGCTTAACTTTTCCTCTATTTTCAGTTTTGCATTTTAATTGCGTTTTACCGAATTGCCAAAATTCGTACAATTTCGCGAAATTCAGTTTATGGTAATCCCCGCAAATAGTTCGCTACGATTGTGGTAGATGCTTCAATCAGATTTAAAGAGAATTTAGTTAGTGTTTATCATGACTTTCGAATGCTTAAGGGATGTAGAGAGAGAGAAAGAGATCTATGTAAATAGATCATGATGTAACTATATGAGCTCATGAACTATGTGAACTACAAACAAATTATAAAAGCTATTACATTTGTGTTAAGAACTTTGACATATTGTATCACGGTATAATGATTGATAATTCAAATATAAGCTACATCAACATGTAATGATTGATAGATGCCACGTACATCAAGATGTTTTGGTCGAGCATATCAAAACTTAAGGCTATTTTGACTTACCTTTAAGCTCTCGAAACAATTTATATATATCATGCTTCTTGATGTAAAACTTATATAAATATCTATAGACTATAAAAGTCTAACATTTGCTTGCCATGCAAATCGAATAAATTAGAAATTTTTATCACATTACAAAAGTGTTGATGTAAAGGCTTTTTGCCTTGGCCTCTTATTTGTTTTGTTTTGTTTTGTTTTTTTTTTTTTTTTTTTTTCTTTTGGACTACATGAGAGGAAATAAAGAATTTTTTCATTTGTTTGTGATTGACCCTTTTGGGTTATGGCCTCTACTAACATTAACGTGGCTGGTCAGGAAACGATTTTGTTTTATTCTATTTTTATTTTTTTGCCTCTTCTTTGTTTCTTGCCCAAGTCATTTTCACATTTAAATCCCAAGCTCCGGTTGTCCATGCAGCAGCCCCAAAGGCATCACAAGATGTTCTGCTAACGCATATACATTTCTACACACACACACACACACACACGCACGCAGACACCTCGTCCTTCTCAAATTCACATATGTTTCACACAGACACATATGAGTGTTGTCGGTTTGCTGGTTGTAGTATATCCGTTTGCCCTTTCTCTTCATCGTCCACTGCACATTTGCTGTCCATTCGTTTCGTTTTGTCAGAGCCATTGTCACCTTTTTGCCTACAAATCGAAAGCACAACACACAAGAAAAAAAAAAAAAAGAGAAGGAGCCCGCCCGAAAAAGCAACTGTCAGTGTGGCTTGTTGTCCTTTTATTATGCTACTCCAACAGAGACACCCACAGCCACACACACCCACACACACGCACTATCATCCTTTTTTTCTTCATCTCCTTGCTTTGTGAAGAGGTAGTAGCATCTTATGTCCGAAAAACCGACTGTCAGCAGTTTCCTATTCGCTTTGCACAGCCATTTGATTTGCTGTGCGGTAGTATCCTGTCAGTTAGCCCGGTCGCCTCTTGCTGCTGCATCTCTAATCGCATAAATATGCAGCCAATGAGTGTGGCTATTGCATATTTTATAAGCAAACACCAGGCTATGTTTTCTTTTAAGCTCTGCTGCAACTGAACGCTGTCTGCTGTCTGCCGTCTGTCTGTCTCTTATCAGCTCTTTGGCTCAGAGAGCTTTAAGATTTTGCAGCATTGTGTATAATGCATGTGCCTAATGGCAGGTAGCTTTCATCTAAGAGTTGGCATCATCAGTTCTCTGGCCTGGCTTAATGATAGTCTCAATTATGGAGTGGGGCATGTAGCTGGCTTTGAGAACAGCCAAAAACTTGTTTATGCCATCCGAATGGAAATGTGGGGAAATGTCGAGGCACGACCCAAAATGCACTGGACGCCCTTTGTTGTTAGCTATTTCTCGCTCGTTCTCTCTCTCTATCTCTATCTCTGTGTGATGGTTTTGGCCTGGTTTTCTCAGCGCCAGCTTGGCCACGCCTTTGTGTGTCTAACTGCGTAAAAGTGCAAACAATTTGCATGCGTGTGCGCTGCATTGCCGTTGACAAAGCCCAACTTATAGCCACTGTGCAAATGGCTTCCAAATGAGCCAATTTAAAGCGTTTGCCTGCTGCAAATTTGCTTAATAGTGTTCGCACTAAAAGGGAACAATAATTAAATGCGCAGTTGAATAAGGTAAATATTTCAAATTTTCAATTGTTTTACTCTTTTAGTTGTTGCCCTCGTCTCATAGTGGAAAACTTTTTGCGTATTTGTTGCAATTCCCAAGCGAAAAGTTTCAAAAGGTGAACAAGGGAAAAAGTTTGCAAAAATCAAAGTTTTTATTTCCGTTTAATCGCTAGAGTATGTATATATAAAAATATAGATTTTCATTTTAAATATGGATTATTTATAATTTGATATATATATTTTATTTTATTTCTAACTTTAAAGTTGCGTGAGTTGATTTATAATCGTTTTATAAAGATATAAATAATGAGTGTTTATTAGATTGACATTTTGACAATATACTAAAATTTAGTTTGTTTGCACAATAAACTGCGTATATCTTTAAACATATCGATAAATTCGCGAAATTATATCGATATTTTTTGAAAATATCTGAATATATTTATATTGTATTGATATGTAAAAATTTGTATAACGCTCACTATTCTATAAAGTTTCCATCAATTAAGTTTGCTAATTATAAACAAAGCTTCAGAAAAATATGAAAATTAGTTAAGGACTGTTAATCGAAAATATCGATAATGTATATTTGAACTGTTAAGCTCAGCTTCTGTTTGTCTTCTCTCACATATAATAATATTTTACGCTAGCCTTGGGTTTGCAAAGGAATTCCAACTTTATTAATATTTGAATGTAAATTTGTGTATGTGCTGAGTCTTGGCATTAAAATTTAGGCTCTATTGATAACTTTTACAAAGAGTTTCCGCATTTTCAATGTTTGTATTCGGAATTCGGTTGGGGGAACTGTTTAAGCAGCATTTAGAGAGCTGATTGGGTAGCTGGCGCTCATTGTGCCCGCTCGACTTTTGCCTGTTTGCGTTTACATTTTCATTTTCGTTTTTTATGATATTGTAATATATTTGCTTTCAGCGCATAATTGACATGGGTCGTTTATTCAGGCAGCAGGCGTCGATTTTTGCCTTTTCTTTCAATTTTATTTTATATATTTCGTATTTTTTTTCTTGCTCTTCTTCTTCTCGTGAATTTTATATTTCCCGCTTTTAGCCCGGAGGCTACAAATTGGCCACGCTCAGGTTACTTCATTTTTTTCGTTGGTTGGTAGGGGCCATCGGAAAAAGGTTTAGCTAAGTATTTGGCATCTCGATTATATTTATGGGGCGGGGCTTCGGCATTCATCTACGGGTCTTTGGTTGTTTGGACAGCTGCCACTTCATTGGCAGTTTGCTAGGTTATTAAATTTGTTGATCAACTTTTTGATGGCTTCATTTAAGATGCGTGGAGCTTTCGAAATTTTGTTGTGTTTTGTTTTATTTCTCCCGTTTTTTTACGATTTTCCACTGCGGCCCTGATGGCCGAACAATTTGCATTTTCCAACTAGCTAAAGTCGCAAATCTCGGCGCTAAATTTCTTAATCACACCCAGAAGTGTCGTCGAGTTAAATGAATTTCAGACACTGTGTGTGTGTGTGTGTGTATGCATGTGTGTGTATGTAAATATATAAGAAGATTAGATTTAGCAGCAGCCAGTATCATGTTGTTGAAGCTTTTGAGCTTTATAATTAAAAATGCTGTTTGATTTAAATGTAAATATTTCCTTGAATGCATTTTATCTTACTTCAATATTTCTGAGAAAATATGTAAGTGGGCGTGGCTGAGATAAATATAAGGTATAAATCAAATCAGCTGCACAGCTGGCAGTTTCTCTCTCCTCTTCTCTTTATCTCACTTTCTCTCTTCATTTTGATGCCTACTATAATATATGCTTCTAATATCTGCTACTATATGATATATATTATATTTCAAATATCAATTAGAATCAAATTTGTTTGTGTGTGTGTGTATATATGCGTAAGCGCAAAGCATCCTAGATAGATAGATTTGAGTTATATTTTGAAGACGAAGTACGAACACATTTTGGCCATTTTAACGCAACTCGGCAAACAAATATAAAAATAAATTGTTGTCAGACACACACACACACACACACACACACACACACACACACACACACACACACACACACACACACACACACACACACACACACACACACACACACACACACACACACACGCTCTTAGATATCTTTATAGAGAGTTAGCTGGCTGGCTTTGCGGCTGTCTGTATCTTTTCTATTGCCACATTGTTAAAATCTATTAGCCACATTAAATGTGGCTCGTAAAATTCGATTGCATCATTTGTTTCTCGGTACTCAACAGTCAGCCAGCAAAGGCAGCTGCTTGCCTGGTTTGCCCAGCCATTATTTTGAGCTCTCGCAAAAGTATTTCAAAACAAGTTTGGCCTATTAAAATAATATGGGTTTTCTTTTCTATTTTGCTGCGTTGGTTTATTTTTTTGCCCCCAATTTTGGTAAGCCTGATACGCACGCTTGGTGCCAATAAACAAATAGGTTAATCGAACACAGCTGGGCAAAGGCGCTCAGCAGTGATATACGCACTACACACATGTACATGTTTGCATGTGTATGTGTATGTGTTGTCCCATAAGGCAACTTTTAACGTATGTATTGGACATTTAATGGCATTCATCTTAACATTCTGTGGTAACAGTTTGTCTTAATAGACACTGCCAGAGAATAATTTCAGCTTTCATTTTTGCTTAAGTATTTTTAAGGATTTTTTTAAAAAGAAAAATAATACAAATGAGTGTATTAAATGAAAAGTAGTGTAGAATACGAACAAATATTTTCAGTTACATTGCAAATGTTATAGATCTGTTGAAAGTATTTTTAAAGAAATAAAAAAAAATTAAATATATAATTATAATAAACAATTTTTAGAAAAAAATATTTTTTTTTTAATAAAAAAAAATTATAAAAAAGAATAATAATAAAATGTATAATATAAAAACAAGAAGAGAAATAACAAAAAATAGTTTGAAAAATAAAAATAAAAATTATAAATTCTTTTATTTATTTTAAATTTTTTTTTGTTTTTTTTATAAATAAAATAAAATAAAAAATAAATTTTTTACATAAATAAAATATTGAAAAAAGGTTAATATTAATAACTATACACATATATTAAATAGATATCAGCTTCACAACAATGAAATTATTTCAAAAGTTAATATTAGGTTTGTCTTTAATTTGATAGTTTAAGGTCAAAACGGAATTCCATTAAGTTGAATATAGCAGAAACTGATTTGTACATCCTACATACATCATATACTTATTGAGGTGGAAAACTATGCAGCTAGAGCTCGCCCAACTCAGCTTTCAAACTTCATCAGAAGCGGATCAAATTGAAGCTTGAGTTTAATTTCAATTATTGAAAGAGTTTTAATATGAAATTAGCAACTCACTCATGGCAAAGCAACAAAGTCAAATAGAATAGAATCAATTGAGGGTTCGGTCTACAATCAAAAAGCTCTAAACATCCCAAATATAATCAATTTACAATTTAACTTTGCATCGAAAACAACTAACTCATAAAAATAATTGCAATTTGCCAACAAAAAAGTTTAATGAATTGATTTTCCCGGAAAGAAGTTTCCCAGTTTTCATCCATGCGAGCGAGCAAGCGCATGCATGGCTTCAGTCGCAAATATTCATAGGTCGTTAAGCTTAAAAAGCTTAGCTTGTAATGCGTTGGCAAGCATGCAACAGCACGCAGAATAAGTGATCGAATGTGTGTGTGTGTGTGTGTGTGTGTGTGTGTGTGTGCAGATGTGTTCGCACTCTGCTTATATGGTCAATTACAATTGTCATAGATTTGCATTAGAACAGAGAGACAAAAGTATGCTGGTGCTATCCCTCTCGCTCTCACTCTCGCTACTGACCCTTTCTCTTTCTGTTTCTGTTGACTGGTTTCGCAGTGGCATGTGCCAAATGTCAATCACTCCCTGGATATGTAGTCACATCAACTGTCAAATAAGCGTTGCAGCATGCACCAGACGCCAGCCGCATGCGTCTATGTGTGTGTGTGTGTGTGTATGCGTGTGCGTGCAGCACTCAACAGCAATTCAATTCAGAATTCAAACATGCAACAGCAATCGAGTTACTGACTTTCCTAGGTGCAAGTCTATATATGTATGTATGTGTGTATTTGCATATGTGTGCCGCAGCCAAAGAGGCACCCAACGGTACTAATAGTAGCAGCCAAACAGTTGCCCTCTGTATCTGTGTGCGTGTGTGCGAGCAACAACATTTTTATACAATTCCTAACTGTGTCAGAATTGCGTCGAAACAAACCTATTTCAAACATGCAGCTTGCAGCGTTTCAAGAATTTAATAAAAAATAAAAATAAATCTGCAAATCAGCATGTAAAAAAAGAAAAAGATTTCCAAAGAGATTTTCTTTCGATTTAAAACATTTTAGGACATGGCAAAAGATTGCAGCTAGACGTTAAATGGACGCCCTTGAAGCAGCTGAAAATAAAACGAAAAGTGCACATTAAAAATTTATAGAGATTGGAAATTGAACATAAAGAAAACAAAAATAATGAAGAGAGGAGGAGTAGAAAGCGGACGACTAGAAGATACCCCGACTAGAAATGTTTAGCTGAGGCTCTGCCATTTCCTGTTTGAATGTAAAATAATATGAAATCTAAATACAAAATATAAAATATAGATAATTGAGAAACGAGTTAACTTATTAAGATCATAGCAGACAGCTGTGCAGAAGAAGTACAGTATAGAAGAAGTACAGTATGTATACATTATCAAGTCCATTGCCATCGTAGCTGATGTGCTTCCATTCCAATCAAGTCTATATACATATACTTTACGCCATCTTCAGCCTGCCTTACACACATTTCAATAAGAAGCATTAAATCCCAAATGTCCATTTTGAATGGCTTCAACTCATAAAAAACGAAAGAAAAAAGAGCGAGAAAAACATAAAAGTAAAACTCTTCAAGTGCGAACTGAAGCTGTGACTTTGCAGCTTGGACCGTTAAGCTACTTCTGCGCTGGCAGCACAAAATTTCATTTCATATAATTTATTATATTCTCATCTACTCAAATATGTGAAATTGTGAGTGAATCAAGTGAAACCAATATATTTGATTTTTTTCACACAGCTTTAAAATTTAAATCAATTGAAATTTATTGGCCAGGCTGCTTTCGTTTTATTTATTATATGTTTTAAATTTCTTGCTGGCCAGATTTTCAGTTGTTGCTTGGCCTAATTAAAGGTTTATGGCAAACGCGTAGGTCTGTAAAGCTAGAGTAGGTATATGGCCTATCGCAGGTGTTTATATAGCCATAAACCTTGTGACGAGGCAATCTTTTTACGCTCTGCCCAGCAGCAACCCCTAAAGAGCTAAAGAAACTGTCCTGTATTCATCACACGGCAATGTTGTGTGTGAGAGCATTTTAGGAATTTTCAAGGTGAGTTTTTGTCTTACTCACGAGAAACCCCAACACACACACACACAGACTCGCACACATACAGAGGCAAGTTTTATTTGTGCCCTTTTGTATGGCTATTTGAATTGCTGTGCTCCGGTTGCCTGCCCTAACGATGTCAATGACAATATAGTCGCACCTTTTGCTGATTTTTATTTCGATTTCATTTCCATTGGCATTTTATTGAGTGACCACGCCCCAAATGCTGCAACCTTTTTCTGGGGCTGCTGTGCTTATTATTACTTCGGCCCTTAATGCTCGAGACATAAACGTTCAAATGAGCCTTTCAGCGCAGTAAAACGCATTTATGTGTACATATATTATAGGTATATATACAGGTGTATAGATGTGGCCACGCCTCCCGCAACACTATACAGCCGAAAATAATCACAATTATTTGGCCATCAATATTATGACGTCAATAAATCGGACCCTCACAATAAATGTCATTTGCTGCGTCCTTGAGCCAAAAACAAGTTTATCGCACTTCACATTATTTAATACAATATAATTTAAATTTATGTTTCTAAATTAAGCCCATAGAGCAGTGTAGAGGTAGAAACAGAAACAAAAAAGTAAAATAAAAAGCAAAACCAACAACAACAAAGAGCAGAAACCGGCACAAGCAACCGCAGCAAAATCGCTGCACAGGCGTCTTTTAAGCCCCGAGGGACTCGTTAATCAGCATTTTTATGCTTGCCTTGCTAATGATGTGTCTGGGCCTGGGCCTGGGCCTGGGCTTGGGTTTAGTCCTGGGTCTTTGTTTTTAGTCCACCTGCCACTTGTTGTTGTTGTTGTTTCTTTTTTCTCTCACCTGGCAGACAGCGGCTGTCGCTGTTTTACACCTAAATTAAGTTAAGCTATCCTTGGGGAGGGTGGCAGCAAACAGAACAAAAAAAAACAAGTCCAGCTCTGCTGCCAGTGTCAATTGATATGATGTGCGCGCAGCAGAACCAATTACAAATTCACAGTTGAGATTATGTGCAGAGATATGATAAATTATTGCCTGAAACTAGAAAACTTTGTTATCATTTTAATCGGTGTTTATGTGTTGTGAGGACTTACAGGGTATTACAATACGAAGCATGTGTAGGTAATGCAGAGCAGTTGAGACGGATGTGGATTGTGTAGAAGAAGACAGAAAACTGAAAATAGGCTAGAGAACAGATAAATGTTCATCTAAAAGGGGGAAGAATAAAGATGGAAAGTTGGAGAGTAGACAGAATAAATATGAATCGTCATTTTGTATCTACAAACCTCTGAAGTCAATTTCTTATATCATCTCTATCTACCTTCTACAATACCTGAATTCAATAACATCGAACCACTAGAACTTCCTGCTAGCAACAATTTATGTGCACAGGGTATCTGAGCAATCTAACCCCAAAGCGAAAACTTGCTGACCTTTTGCGAACTCTTTGCTGGCAGGAGCCGAGCACGTCAAAAGTCAGCCCAGTTACTGGTTGCCAAGGATTAGCGCAAGGATTGACTTTAAAATGTCAGACAATAAAAAAGAAATATACGAGTATGCACCCAAAAAAAAAAAAAAAGAAAAGAGAAGCGTAAAATGAGAAAAGTAAAAGGAAAGTGCGAGCTGACTAGCGCATAGACGAGTCGCAAGTGAATGTGACTCTCGTAAGGACGATTTTCTTGGCCGGGCATAAATTTCAAGTTTATTGCATAAATTGTCGTATTTTGAAAATCTTATTGCCTTTATAATGTTGCCAGAGCCAGCTACCAGCCAGCAGCCACCAGGCAGCCAGTCACCCAGGTGAGCAAAGCAGCCGCAGTGGCTGTAGCTACGGCCGTAAAAGGCATTGCTTGGAGCTCAGGTTCTGGTTCTACGTTACGGTTATACGACTCAACGTCGTCTCATTTGCTCGTTTGGTTGCAAATGCATAGGCGAATGAGGCAACCAAGAAAATACTCGCTCTTTCTCTCCTTCTATTTTTTTTTCTCTTCTTGTGCTCTGTGTGCTTTTTTTTTTATTACGATAATAATCATAAAACATGCACTTAACAAGCAGCTTGAAATATGAGCTCGAGCTCTGGCATCTAACTTAAATTTTCACATTTTATTGAGGTTGATTTATGTACTATAGGCACCCAAAGCCCCCTTTGCCCAGTCGCATTTGGTAAAGTTCGTTTTGTTGCGGACGAAAAAATAAATAAATAAATAAAATCAACGAGCACTTAATTGATGCCAAACTCTCGCACCCTCTCTCTCTCTCTCTCTCTCTCTCCGTGGTTTCTCAGACTGGGCTTAGCTAATTCATTTGTTGGCACAAACAAATTTGTTAACAAATTTGCGTTAATGCTATAAGAAATATTTATGCTCATGCCAGAGCAACAGCCAACACTCTCTTAGATACGCTACCCTCTCTTCTAACTCTCTCTCTCTCTTTCTCTCTCTCTCTCTCTCACTCCCTGTGTTATGCGTACATGCATGCTGTCATTAATTCAATTCTGGCCAGTCCCAAAGCGACGCCCATCTTTTTGGTAAGCCTTTCGACCTTCAATGAGGCATGTGCCAGCAGCAACAGCAGCTCATTAACCTAACCGTGGATGAGAAGGGGCTGGACGTGGTGTGTATATGCGTGTGTGTGTGTGTGTGTGTGTGTTGGCGGGGGCCAGCGAATTGCTACTGCGGTTTATTTTTGCCTGTTATTATTTGTGTAATGAAATAAACGCACGACTTTCATCTTCATAAAATGGCATTATGGCATTAGCGGCACAAATTTATGAGGCCAAAGCAAATGCCAACAAATAACAACAACAACAACAACAACAGCAGCAGCGTTTAAGCACAGCCACGAGCTTAATTTGGCATAGATGTCGATTTAAAGCCTATGCTTGAATCTTAATTAATGATAGCCGCTCTCAAAGTCGAACAAGTTAGACAGACGGCTGGCTTGCACAATCTCAATCGAAAATCAATCAGTTGCTGCAATCTTCATATTCTTGCCACATCGAAGCAATATATTAGAGAGCTGCATGACCTTGCTCAGATATGATTTCTTATCTTGTCTTATCTTATGTCAATTCATTTACTCAACTCGTAGCATTCTCTTAAATTCGAGACTAAATGGCGACTTTGCGATTTTTATAGCACACTTTTCAGCGCGTTAAGAGAAAACTGTTATATTATTCTCATTTTAAGGACACCTTGTATAACAGAGCATCAATAATTGGATTAAGTAGAAGAATTCAATATATATTTCTATTTATAAAAACATTCTATAGACTGCGTAGACTACTGCATATCAAGTCTTAATTATTAATTAATCATCAATTGCAGCAACTGCGACGTGTTCATGCTCAAATAACCAAAAACTGTGCTTACTTAGAAAATGAAATTTCTCAGACTTATTTCGCCAAAATTTTATAAAATAAAATTAAAAAAAAAAAAAAAAAAATAAATTACAAGATATGCTTGAAGGCGACAAAGGCAGAATAACGTGGATAAAGTTTTTCGTTTGATGTATGGTTGGCCTCAAACAAGTTCACAAGGCGCTGATGCGTACCAGATACACACACACACACACACATACATATATAAATATAAATGTGTGTGTGTGTGTGTGTGTTTGTGTGTGGTAGCATTAACAATTGATCAAGACGATGCTAGGCGAAAAAGTATTATGTGGTAGATGAGCAAAAATTGCGAAAAGCAAAATAATCGCAGGTGCCGAATTACATGAAAAATCACTTAGGAAAATTAAATTTCACATATTTTTTACTTCAACGCCCCAGCCCAAGTCTCGTCTTGGCATTAGGTTCAAAGTTGTTCCCGTTACATGTTGTTGTTGTTGTTGTAGGTGGTGGTGCTTTCCATCTTTTTATTTTACTTGTACTCGAGCGACAGCAGCAGCTGCTGCGTTGAGCTGCTCTTCTACCACAAACATGAGTAATGTGATGTGTTTTCGGTTGAGTTTTTAGCATCGCGACCCCCTCGCGATTTCTAGGAAACAGCTATTAGAAATCGCTGGCAGGTGTGCGCATCCAATGTGTTAATACATTAGATACAATCGAACTGAGCTGGTGAGCTTTTAAGGACCACTTAATCAACAGACATCAATGCGACTGCAGCCAGCGCAGTTGGGAAACAAATGATGATTTGTTCACTGCTCAGCGACACAGTTTATGCTCTAATATCCCAAAGAGATTCGAGCTGAGCCATGCAAAACTTAAGCAGCAACTATTTCTAACTTTCCTTTGACTGACATAACTTGCACAAAGTTTCAACTACTTGACCTCACCATTTAAGAAACTCTCCCTACTCAATAGCCATCCAATCATCTAACCCGCATTTTCTGACAGTGTATGGAAAATTGTAAATATAATTTATGCACTTGAAGTGCTTTTGCTACTCGAAATTCTGCCAAAAAATTTCGCAGTTGTTTGTCTACAACGCAAATTTCAACTTGTTTGCTCTGCTTGAATTAATCTATTGAAATGAGCACAGCACAAACTATGCTACATAATACTACTTACCCTCCGTTACACTTTCAATGTGTATCCTCTCTCTCTCACTCTCTCTTCATATCATCTTAATCTGCTCTGCTCGTCATTTCTTGGTCCCAATCGAAGTTCAGCTTTTCGCAGCTTTTTACATAAATTTCTTTGGAAAAAAAAAGAAAAGTTTTTGTACAAGTTACTCAGTAAGTTTGATGAGTGCTCGCCGTAAAAGTTTATTAAAGCCCGCAACAAAAATATTAGTGTTAATAGTGAAAGCGGCAGAAATGGAAAAGGGAAAGAAGAAGGAGCCAGTAGCTGAGAAGACGGAATGAAGTGCAGACAATAATATAATAACGTTTATAAATGTTAAATGTCAGCCTCTTCAAGTCTTTATACAATTGAGCATGGCATTATGATTGAGTCGTGTAAGCTGTCATTGAGTGTATATATAAATAATATACATATATAATATTAAATAATATTAGCTGTAGCGTGTAAATAATGACATAGTTGGTCGTTGCTGCGGCTTGCTGTGTAAACTGTTTATAATGGAACATTCAATTTATGTAAACTTTAATAGCAAAAAGTTGTTAAACAGATGCCTAGAATCAGTTCTGATTTCAACTCCCGTCAATATGTTTTATTTAAAATATTCCTATTCTTATATTTTAATGCCTATTTTATATATTACAATAGAAAAGCAGCTTTAAGTCTTCTATATATTAGGCTTTCATTGCATTAAGCCATAAAACTATTTTAAAGGCTCCAAGTTTTCTACTTACTTTACTTAAATATTCTCTCCTAGGCACATCAATTAAATATGTAGAGTGCCCTACTGTATCTAACACCTTTATCCCGAAAAGCATCTTAGCTTCAGCCAGACTTCCGTAGTATTTCATTCCACATTTATATTAAATTCAAAAAGATTTTGATGATTGTGAATGCACAAAACAAGAGATGAAATTGAAATTCAATGAGAGCATATACAGCTTATACTTATATGAATCTATAAAGTAAGCCAGAAATAGATTTGATTTGCCATAAGAGTGTGTGTGTGTGTGTGTGTGTGTGTGTGTGTGTGTGTGTGTGTGTGTGTGTGTGTGTGTGTGTGTGTGTGTGTGTGTGTGTGTGTGTGTGTGTGTGTGTGTGTGTGTGTGTGTGTGTGTGTGTCTATCCAAGGCCAAGGACACTTACTCGTTTATATGATAAAAATATAAATAGAATTTTTGCTTTTTATTATTTTGCAATGGCAACGACATTGATTGATGAAAATATTTCAATTGTGATTTCAATTTAACAGCAGCAACAGCAATTGCAGCTGCAACTAATTGTGTATCTCTATCTCTCTGTGTATGCGTGTGCGTATGTGTATGTGTGTGTGTTTGTCTGTTTGCATTGCGTATACGCCACATAAGCCGGGTGGCAGACGAAATGCACTTAAAGCTCAACGGCAGACAACTGCTGCAAGTTGTGTGAGCTTGAAATTGGAATTTATGTGTGGCAATGAAACATTTTTACAACAATTTTTCGTGCAACTAGCAGCAGCAACGAATGTCAACAGCAGGCGATCAAATTGTAAAACTCTTGCACATAAATCTTGAGTTCTGCTCGACGCACACAAACACAGACACACAAGCACATACTCTGCCTTACTCTGCTTCGCTTTTTATGTATGCTGTCATAACTCACACACATACACACAGGCACACGCACAAGCACACGCACACCTGTACCTAAACTCAAAACTTTTCTTTTTTTTTTGGAGAAAATGCGTGACGCGTTTTCATGTGATTTTTACTCCAGTTTGTGTTCCGGCCAAACAGAAATGTACAAAAAAATACGTAAACATTTTTCATACATTTGAAGCTGAGCGCAACAAAAAATGAGATATTTATATATGAACATTAAAATATATATATACATAAATATATATGTACATATTTGTTTGATTTTTTTTTTTAAGGTATGTCACATATTATTAGCCACAAGAAAAAAATAGCTTCCACTTGTATAATGACTGTATAATACTCTCTTATTAATAACAAGCAAAAGGCTTGGCCAGAGGCGAGAAATATAATCTCTAAAACTAACTTAAAGACTCATTTGTTTGTTAATTGCCTTTGCCTAACATTAATTTCTGCATTATTTATAAACAAATAAAATGAGAGAGAAGTTGAGGATTATGACTCTGGGTAAATAATAAAAAAAAACTCACCAAGTTAATTGCAAAATTTTAAAAATTGCAAAGATAAAAATATAAATTAATAAATTTAGATCAATCTTCGCTGCAATAACCCAATATACTCCTTTAAAGTGCTACTCCACAGGGTATTACGAAAAAACTTTCTACTAAATGCCAACAACAGCTGCCCGCAGCGACAGACATCAACTGAGCATTTATAAATATTTTAGCTTGATATAATTTTCGCCTAAAGTCAAAGCAAAGTCTCGCAACATCAAAAACTGCTAAAAAGCAAACTTGGCTATATTGCTTAAAATAAAATTTCTTTCTTTTGTTCAGCTGCTTCTGCTGCTTTTATTTTTATAAACAAAAGAAGAGCAAATATTCTTTTGATTGATTTCGCTTGTTGCTACGTTGTTAAGCTAATTGGCCAAATGATAAAAAAAAGAATAAATAAAAATAAAACGAATATAATGCAAATGCTGTACTTACTATATATAGCACTGACTTTAGTTGGCATACCTGGCCAGCCTGACTGCCTCTGCCTGGCTGCCTTTTATTATTATGCAAATCTTTTTTTTTTTGGCCTGGCCAACAATGTCATTTCCGTGCAAAAACGCAACGCCCGAGCCGCATTTCCGTGGCAATTGCCGCCATTTATAAAAGACCACATCGTCGATCAACACAATGAGCTGCCAGCGAAATTGTTTGCGGCTTTCACCTTCAGCTTGAACCAATTGCCTAGACAATAGCCGGCCGCCAACTAATTGAACAGATTCCATAATAAGCTGCATGCAAATAATGGAAGAGTAAAACTTCTAAAAGAGCTTGATTAGGGCGAGTTCTCAAAGAAGCATACAGAGCGAATATGTTAAATAATTTCAGTTTATTGAGTTGATTGCATTAGTTTTTAATTTTACTTAATTCATGTACAACAAATATGCTTATGTTTGTTTTTGCTTCGTAACAGAAACTTTCTTTTTGTTTGTTTAGCTGCAATTTTGTTTATATATTTTATGTACTCAACGAAAACTTAAATGGTAAAAATTAATATAAATTTTCTCGAGGTATTTAAGCAAGTTTTCAAAAACAAACTCCCTCACTGCTTAAAGACTTTTTCATTTCGTTTCTGATTTTCCTGCGCTTTTTGACAGCAGCAGCAGCAGCAGCAAAAATTTGTCAAGTTCGACAAATGCTCGTTAATCAATGCTCAAAGTTATAGACGACGGCAGTCGTATATATACTACGCAACTGAACTGCCCCGCCCATGACGCCCTACAATCAGGACTCGCAACAGCTCTAACGGGCTGATGGCCGCTGATGGGTTGCCATGTGTAGCTACCGTTTGTGGCTGCCAGTTGCCATTTTGGCGTGCTAATTGTTACGCTTGACAGGTGCGTTTGACAGTTAAATTTGACAAGCTTATACGGGGGGCTGTTGCGACAAGCATTTTAGCGACTGACAGGGCGCAACAACAACAAAAAAACTTTGCCACAAAAAAAGTACAGCAAAGCCAAAACAAAACAAGAAAATTTGAAGAAAGAATGAATTTGATGCTGCGGGCAAGTGAAAATGCTATGAATATATCAGCTTTAAGCACGAGCTGGAAATGTTTTCTTTGCGGCAATTTAAACCACATTAGAAGGTTAGAATGTGGCGTCATTAAAATATAATTGCGGAGCATATAACACTGAAAGTTAGATTGACTGATTGACTACACAAACGATTGAGGTTCGAAATTGAAACTAACTCAATCGATTGTTAGAAGGCATGTCGAGCTGTTTGATTAATTGATGCTTTACCGGCAGGTCAAGCGATTTGGGAATAGTTTATTTAGCTGTTGTATGTTAGTTTTATAGAGAATGTCTTAATTAACTTTTTTTTGCCGCCTCTTGACTTCACTTCCGTAGAAGTTGAGCAGAGTTTGAAGAAGTTTGAAGTGAAGTGATTAATTGATTGACTCTTTAAATTGTTTATGTTAATGATGGCATCAAACAGCACTGCATATGTAGAGCAGCGATGAATTGATTGATGATGATTGAATCGTGATTAGCTAAAATGAGAAAGGTATTACAAATTATAAAAAAAAAGACTTGCATAGAGAATTTGAAGCAGGACATTCTGAATAACTAAGTGAAATAATAGATAATTCTTTCATAGTATGAAATAATTGCAAAATTGAAGTAATAAAAATTGATTGATGGATTGCCAATAAAAATGTTGAATCCAAAACGCTTGAAATTATAGCAGCTCTTAGTTCTTATGAATATTATATGATAGATACTTCAACACAAACTAGGCAAAGATGTGGTTGTATATACATATGTATATTTAGTTAAACATAATTTATATTAGGTATATATGACTACCCTGTGACCTGTGCCCACTTAGTGCATTCAGGCGCACGCAGTGCGTCGAGCTTCGAGAGTGTGGGAGATTGTAGGTTATGTTTGTGGTGTGATGTGGTTTTGGAACCATGTGGGCACACGCATACACACACACGCACACTCGCTACACACCGACACACGCACAATTGTGCCACATGCTGGCCATAATTTCACTAATTAGTGCAAAAATGCGCTTTGGGTGCGACAGCAGGACGATAATTACATAAATTGAAAACGCCGCTCGAAAGTATGCAATGTTTAATTATGTTGCACCCAAAGGGCCGAGCCGTAACTGCTCTACATAAATAAGGTAAAAACAGCTTGCATAAAACACAAAGCTCGCATAAGCAATCAAAATTAACAGTTTTAGCTGATTATGAGAGCTTGCGGACACTAAGTAAGTGCTTTGATTGCATTAGATTACAGGTGCGTGATGTGTGTGTGTGTGTGTGTGTGTGTGTGTCTGTGTGCTTGTTCATTTCTGTTGTTGTCAAGCTTATGAAATTGTTGGAATATTTGCACTCTGTCTAGCATGAGTTTATCAGCAAACACCAGAACTTTGTTGGGCCACAGCGCAGAGTGATAAAAATGTAAGCCACAAAAGCGTGGCACACACAAAAATACTCACACACACATAGACAGATACGCACACGCACACACTCATACAGATGCTGGCACATATGACACAGTTTCTTGCTGCTGTCCGTTCGTTTGACTAACAAGCAAAAGACAGTGACAAATTAGTTTTGGGTGAGCTGCTTATATGAATGCCCGCAATTTACATAATGAGACCAAACCCCCTAGTACTTTTGCTACTTCTCTCTATCTCTCTCTCTCTCTCTCTCTGTTATTATCTCCCTCTCTCTGCTTGTGCCAGATAGCTGGCCATAAAAATAAAATTATTTTTGACACTTTTTGAGCTGTCGTGATTTGAAAGCGCTTGGCTCAAGTTTATCAACTTGATGAATTATGTACAGACACTGAAACGAGTGCATAAGAAATGAAACAATATGTGAAATATGTATGTATAAATGAATATGAAGACATTGTTCTTATTGATAATGCCCATAAATATTATTCGCTCAAGCTGAACTGAAATAGATGTTGGAGCTCGTTTAAATGTGCTACATGTTTGATAGAATTTTTATATTATATTGCTAACTCTTACGATATGTTCTAAGATATCGATAAATATATGAGGAATCGATTTTTTATAATTTGAATTATCACATATATATAGTAATTTAGATATACAAGAATGAGTGATTTAATATTTTCATTGCACAACCCTTAATGTAATTTTAAGTGCATCAATAATAGTTTAATCAAATATATGTATATATGTATATGTATAAATATATTTCTACCATCCCTAAGTAAGCTAAGCTAAGTTTACCCTTCACCTAAAGAGATCTAACCCAACTTGTAAAAGTAAGCAAGATTGCTTTTTCAAATCTATGCGCTTGAATAGATTTACGACTTTCTAGACATTGTTCTCTCGCATTCCCAATGAGCTGCTCATCTAATAGATGATCTATTTGACTGCTCCTGCTGCTGTCTGGTGTTGGCTGCTAATTTAAATTTTATTTCCGGCAATTTGCTAAATTTGTTGCGATTTCTGATGACACGCTCGTTTTATGACCATGATATGAGTGCACGCAGAAGGGTGCAGAGTCGCTCTCTCTCTCTCTCTCTCGCTCTCACTATGGCGTTTGCTGGTGACATTCATTGGAATTCATGTCATGTAGCCGTTCAATAATAAAACGCAAATATATAAATAAAAAATAAAGGTAAATAAACGCAAAAGGGTTTGCTAATGGTGGAACACTGCTCCTTCACAGCACCCCCCTCATCACTCTCTCTCGCTTACTGTCTGTTTATAAGACGCCCTGTCAGCCATAAAAATACGTTGATGGCTGTGACGTGCCGGCAGGCGAGCTCAACTTAAAAGTAAAACGCACATTAAAGCCATCATCGACATGCAATATATATACGTATGAATGTGTGTATAGAGAGAGACAGACAGAGAAAGAGAGAGAGAGAGAGAGAGAGAGAGAGACAATATATGCTTAAAGCAAAAGTCAAGCACTGGCAGACCCTTTTTTGCTCCTCTCCTGCAGTGGCATGCATTTCAATTAGACGCCGCTTGTGCAACCGGCAAAATGTGCAACAAAATTAAAATGCGCACTTATGCAGATTTGCACATTGAAACTGTCACTGCAGCAGCAGCAGCAGCAGCAGCAGGAGCAGCAGCAGCAGAGGCAGAGGCAGCTGCATCAACTACTATGGCAACCAGAGAGGGAGATGGCGAGAGGGGCAGACTATGTAAACAATAGCTGGGCATAGTGCGTTCCAGGCTGTGCAGGCTCTAATTATTTTGCTGCCGACCCACCTGAAATGCTGTCTCTATTACCTGCACCTCTACCCAATCCCCCCGCGCTCGTTTCCCCTGGCTGCTTTGAGCGCTGCACAATAAATGGGGGCTAAAAATAAAGCACATTGTGCATGGCATCCTCCACCAGCGCCCCCGGCTCCGCCCCTGCCCTGGCCCTGGCAGGGTTGGTTAGCCGGCTCTCTGGCTGTCTGTCTGTTGGCATATTTGCCATGGTTGGACCTTAGCTTAATTTTAACATTTGCATAAAAATAAAATTGTTTGGGCCATTGAAAAGCAGCTCTCGGCATTATAATCAAACTGTGTGCACTCTATTAAACAAGTGTTCCGTTCAGCTGGCTTTAAATTTTCTCCTATGTAGAACTATGGAAGTGAGGCTAGAAAAAGTCGAAGCAAAAATATAAAATTTTTCAAATTTCTCTACACTACATCTTTGGCTAGTATAGTAAATTGGACAGGATGTGGAGAGAAACTAACGAAGGGGGTAGTTTGTTTCGACTGAGTTTTGAAGAATTTGTAATTGATTTTACTTGCTTTTTGAAAACGCCTCTTAACCATTTAAAAACGAAATATATTATACATAACTTGATGTTTAGTACCTCTTGCATAATGTAAAAAGTTTCTTATATAGTATGAAGGAACTGTCTGCTTCTCTCTGTCTTTTTAGTATAACTACATTACTCATCATGAAGAGAAATTTGTGATTATTATTAAACAGATTTCCAATTCAATTCAAAAATATTATGAAAATGAGTAAATAAAAAAATATATTGAAGTCCATAGCCTCTACAAATGCAATCCATTCGACATATTTATATACTTACATATACATATATACATATAGAGAACTGCTCCAAATAATCAACGGATTGTGAATAAAAATTAAGATTCGGCTTGGCAACAAGTGCCGAGTGCCGAGCGCCGATTGCTGAGTGCTCAGCTCAGTTGCTGTTAGACGACCCAGCTATCCATTGTCTGCAATTCCCATTTGCCATTTTCAATATTTATTTTGCCATTACAACACGCAAAAAAAAGAAAAGAGACGACGAAAAGAAAATGGAGAAGAAGAATAAGATGAAAAAGTTGCCAAAGAATTGAGAAAGCAATGGGGACTCTGTGCTGTGCAAGAGATATATGTATATACAACATACCATATAATAAAAGTAATATGCTGGCGCAAATGCATTCGCATCCAAGAAAATCAATTTCAATAAAATACAAGAGCAGAGCCAACACAGTGCAACAGAGAGCGAGCAACAGAGTGCGACAGAGACGGAGAAAGAGCGGAGAATGCGAAGAGGCGGCAGCAAGAATTTCTCATATTTTTTATCGCAACATTTTTCTTTTGGCTTGGCCATAGTTTTTTGTCGAATCTGTCAATGCTGTCAGGGGAGGAAAAACAAAGCAATGTTCGCTGCGCTTTTGGGACACATTTTCCCATACTCTCTCTCTCTCTTTCTCTTCATGCCACAGAACGCATTCGCATTCGCATTCGCACTTATGTAACATCATATATATGCTTTGTATTTTTTAAAAGATTACAAAACCGATTTTATATATATATATATTTCTACATGTGTGTGTGTGTGTGTGTGTGTTTATTTGTAATCCAAAACGAAACAACGAGCACAAAGCCAAAACGGACAAAAAGCTAGTTCCCAAAAACAAAAAGAAAACGAAACGAAAACAAATCAAAGGCAAACCAATTCGTGGACTGCTCTTTTAGTAATATTATATGGCTGTGTGATTTCAGCTGCCAAACGAGGTGACACAATCAAGACTTTCGGCTTTGAGCAGTCGCATTCAGCTGGTCAGAGATTGCTGTGATTTGGCACAGGTTTTGCTTTTATTTATTCTTTTCTTTTTGTGTGTGTGTGCGTTCGTCTGATGTTAGCTGGGAAGTGAGCCATTCATAGGCATTGGCTATCGCTTTCAACTTGCTCAATTTCAATTTCAATAAAGAGTTATTTAACACGCAACTTGCTAGAAAGTTAGATATTAGTTAGACTAAAGCACAGAGTGAAACTATGTATCTATGAAAATATGAAATGCTTTTAACTCCAGCAATGACTTTGAATCAATTGCTCTAGGATATACTATCTATTGAGTTTTTGAAGGACGCTTAAAGATTTTATTGAAGTTAGGCTGGATGCTTTGCTTTAGAAGCGTATCAAATGCCTAGGTTAATCTTTACCTAGTCTCTTTTGGCGACTTTTGTTTAGACAAATATTAGTATTTCGCTCTTATACTTGAGAATATGTCCCTGGCTCTACCTTGGGTACTTTATTAAAGCCACACATGCCAACAAAATAGCAGAGATTCCTATGTAAGCCCCTAGTTTCAATACACTCGCAACTGATTTCAATCGTCAACCTATCGAACCAGAGCTGTGTGTACTGCAATTATTCGGATTGCGTTCTCATGCTGTGGAAATTGAATTTTCATTGGTTCCACATAAAGCAAGAGCAGTAGCAGCAGCAGCAGCAGCAGCCCCTCGTCTATTGGCTATAAGTTGAAGAAGAAGAAGAAGCACAGAGAGAGCATAGCTAAGCTGAGAACACCTGCAGCCCCTGCCACATGGCCACATGCTTAATAAGCCCTGTGAGCCCCGGCTGAGACTGTTGATTGCATTTGATTTATTTGGCCAAAAGGACATGATACAAATCATAAACGCATTTGGCATTCGACACACACATATCAAGCCATGTCCTGAGCTAATGCTCAAGCGCCCTACCCAACCTATGCGAAGCCCCACTGAGTGTGTCCACATTTGTTAGACACGTTGTAGGTAAGCTGATGCTGCTGCTGCTGCTGCTGCTGTGGCTATGAACAGGTGAAAATTGCCAACATGAGTTGAAAACAACAGCAAAAACGATAGATATTAGAAAATGGCCAAAAGGCGATATCCACAAAAAACTATTTTCGATGTCATGTACTTTGGCTGCTGTTGCTGCTGTTGCTGTTGCTTGGACAGCTCAGGCAGGTCTGCTTGCATTTTTAGTGTTACAGTCACGTCCTGCGACACTGCATCACAGTCAGGACAGCACTGGCAACAACAACAACAACAACGGCCCACAAGTGCTCTGCTGGGCGTGTCAAGTGGCCCGGTGGCATTTCATTATTATCATGAACCAAATTGAGCGGTAAGCTTGTGGCCACAATAATAATATTGCCAGCACTCAGAAAGACAATGTTAACCAGAGTCTGAACTCGCATAAGCCAACCATTGTGGCCCGGCTAACACAAAGTTTTTGGTTATATTTTATTATTATTCTTTTTGCATATGTTGTCGGCCAACACAGTGTGCCTTGGCCTTGTGTTATAAATCATATATAGTTCGAGTGAACATTTGGTTTCGGGCTTTACATGAAATGTGGGCTAGATTTCGCACTGAAGCCATGCAGCATTTATTACAATAATAATAATTGTTATTTGTTTGTGTGTGAATGAAACGGATATTGCAGTAAACCGTATGACTTACTAACTTTTATGGGCTAATATAGCCTGTAGCTAAAAGTCGACTGGAATTGAAGCTCACATTGTTGTTGCTTGGTTGATCACAGAGACTTAAGCACTTAGATGTAAGTAGATTCTAAAGAAAATATCCGCTGATAAAGTTTGTATATAGAATAACAAAAGGTTACAATGGTATGAAATCTGTATACAACTTGAATAATTTCTAATATATTGTAAACATAAACTCTATTGATTATTTAACCTATATCTAGTTATTATGCATGTGTACTACACTAGTGCAGTCTTTCACGGTTTCTTGCTTCAAGAGTGGGTTTCGTCCTTCAACTCTTCCATCAACAAAACTAATCTTGCAAGCAGAAGCCAGAGGGTATAAATCTCATTTACCATTAATTCGCATTTACCATATTTGTATTCTGAATATTATACTCCAATATTTCTTCAGAATAGAATTTCCTCGAAAACTCAACCAATTTACCTAAATTCAATAAAACTATTGAAACTATTTCAATTATAAATATTAAATCAAATAGCTTAACAGCAAACGATGATAATTTCATGTGATTCATATGCAATTAGCAATTTTGTTAAATAAACAATTTCCATGGCCGCAAGCACAAAACGTGGCACGTCGTTTCATTTACAAAAGTGAAAGTGAAGTATGGCATACCCTAGGCTAGAGCTTTATGCTAGCTGAAGCCAAATTTTTAGCTATACTTGTGCAGTTTAGGGTATATGCTAGTCCAGCATCTGTTGTTGCTGCTTTGCCATCCACTTATAATTTGTAGTTTTAATTGAAATCACATTTACACTCACTAACACGTACGCACACATACATATATACCATATACCATACCACCACGCCTTCCAGGCAAATCACAATGAAAAGCTACGTTACTTTTGACACCACTTTTGGCCGCATTGTCAGGTAACACACACACGCCAACACATACCCCCACACCCACTCACACACACACACGCTTGACTTATTGAAAGATACACATACACGCGCACACACATGCACATGGAGTCGTTTCGCATGTGCGTGATGTTCAGCTTGACGCAATTAACATGTCCAACTTAATTGATGCAATAAATTCTTACGATACGTTTGCCTGTTTCAGCAACTCCCACGCCTTTACCCTAGAGCTTCATATCTCAATATGTCCATCTCTCTCTCTCTCTCGCTCTCTGTCTCACTCGCTCTTTGAGTGCGTTTTGTACGTGCCGGTGACTTTTGCGTGCTGCCAAAACTAAAATGCCAGCCTCGCCACCTGCTTGAGCTCGTGGCCTGGGGGCGGTTAGGTGTGCTGTTCGTGGCCATGGGCGTGGCCACACAACAAATTTGAATCAATCTGTTAAAATTGGCTTAAGGCGCCCACCTGATTAATTGTCATTGTATGGAAATTGAAAATGCGACTGAGCGGTCTGATTAAGCTACATATGTGTATGTGTATGTGTGTGTGTGTGTGGGGAAGGCAATCGATCAACAAGCTATGGAAATAATATTATGTAAATGTATATGAATATACAATGAATTGTAGTGAAGATTGAAATTGAATATAGGATTTAATGTGGTTGTAGAATAAACATGAGTTTTGGAGCAACTTCCAGAGAAGAGAAAAGAGTTAGGGTAAACTACTCAAAAGATTCTGTAAACCTTGGATAAAATGATTCAAAGAGTACTAAAAACATTATATTTACATAGCATAAAAGCTGTCGCTGTTGATATAGGTGAAATCTTGATGGGATACAAATAGGCAGGATATTTTGCTATATCTCTTCATCTTCATCTCTTCGTATGCTGTTCTACTTCAGTTCATCTCTTAGATATGAGTATGAGTTAAGTAAGTAGGCTCATTTATAGTCTAGGCTGAGCGTCATCTTTTACTGCTTCAAGTCATTTCTTTGATAGGGCAGTACCCATCTCATTAAGAGTAGAGTAAGTACTCTCAATTATAGTGCCAAAAATTTAACATCATCTCTCAGTATGCTTCAAGTCATCTCCAAGGTCTCTCACCAAGTTTCGAGTCCATCACTGCCCTTCCACCTACTGCCTTTTATAGTACACTCGATAAGAGCTGAACTTCGGCTCTCACAATGTTCAAAGTCATCTCTTAGCTCCATCACTGCCCTTCTACCGGCGCTCACATGCAGTATTCTGTTCAATTTTGCGAAATTTCTTAACTGCATCAACAGTTGTTGTCGCCTGTTCAACCTGTTCTTGTTAGCAACTCTCCAAGCCACATGCCACAATTTTGAAACACACAGCGAGTGTTACGCTTCTCTTTTTTTTTTTCTTGGCCGCTCACACATAAATCATCTGAGCCAACTAAAGCCTGAAAACTTCTTTGCGAAAAATGTCCGCACCAAATGTTTCGTTTACGTTTAACAGCAAACAGCAGCAAATTTATGACCTCCACTGAGAAACCAACCAAAAAAAAAAAAATAAATAAATAAATAAAAAAAAAAGAAAAGAAAAGAAAGCATATATAAAATAAAAATGAAACAACGTATATGAGTTTAGCCTTAGGTTGAGCTCTGCTTAAGTGGAAGCCTGAAAAAGAATTGTATTTAATTGTTGCCAAGGGCTAAGTCAGCAGCGCATTTGCTCAGGCAGCTCTTACTTGCCTGATGTATGGATGTGTATGAGAGATTTTATTAGTTATAACAAATTTAGTTGGAGAATTTTGCTGCTTGTATGCTGTTGTCGTGTAGTAGCTGGGTTTTAACAGAACATTTGTATACTCATGCATTACAAATGAAATGAGAATATTAGTTTAATATAATATTAATATAAACCATTTGTCCGTCATTGAAGCTAAAGAATTGAAATTTTGAACAAATACTTGTGCATATACCTTCCCAATTCACCTACTAAGGGCGTGGCAAGTCGTAAAATGCATATTCCTGTCTATCAGCTGAGGTTAAAAACATTTGAGTATATTTTATCATAAGTTATAAAAATATATGGCGGATATATGTATCCATTTTTGATTATTTATTTATATTTTTATTTTATTTCATTTATTTTTTGTTTTGTTTTTTTGTTTTTTTTTTTTTTTTTTGCATCAACCAGCATCTGGGCTGTGCTACTTTAATCCGATTTATTTATTTATTTTTTTTTTTTTTTAATTTTCTTATTTTATTATTATTATATTTTTTTCGATATATATTGTATAATTTTGTGATATTCCACACTTTTGACATTGTTTATCTAGCGAATACATAAACAATTGAATTATGGTGCTAATGACTCGTTATGTTCATTTATTAGGTCCGCAATGTTCGACTAATGTGTACACAAAACGTGTTAAACATTTTGTTGTGTGTAGACAAAACAATTTCCACACTGTTCGTGTGAGGTGAGTGTGTCTGGCTGGGTGAGGGGGGAGGTTTTTTTCTCGTCTATGAATTTGTGTAATTATTATGACAAACGGCACATTGAACGTTAGCCTAATGGTTTGCTTGAACAAAGGCGCCGCAAATGTGCATTGCATTTTAATAATACTAATTAATTTAAAATGAGTTACACAGACACACACACACACACACACACACACACACACCTGCACACACCTGCACACAAACAAACAGAATCTTGGCTAATATTTTAGCTATGGAATTTGGCCCAGCGGCGCATTTTAGTTGGCCGCTGCTAAACAATTGCTTTTGGTCAGCGATTTCAACTATATATATACATGTGCACCCCATTATATATACAACAACAACAGATGTGCAGTCACACACACACATATACATACACTCGCGGTATTATTACGCTGATATTATTTAATGTGGGCGACTCTCCCGCGGCGATAGTTAAACGGAATTTGATATAAACAAATTTCGCGGTTTCCACATGACTTTGAGGTTTCATATTTCAGTTGATGATATTGATTGCATTAGATTGCCCCGGCAAGGTTCCGAAAATATTGCAATTTAATTTCGATTTAAATTTTTCAATTTAATTAAATTTAAATTCAAATTACATCAGTGCAATTGCCAAGTAAGAAAAAAAATATAAATAAATAATAAAAAGCCTTCAGGCTTTACTGAAAAAACGCAATTTAATGGAAATAAAATATCAAATGTATATTTACCTGATGCAAACAGATTTTTAATAAAAAAACAAGTAAGAAAGCTCTAGTCGAGACTGCTCGACTACGAGATACCCTGAACCCTCCGCGCAACAGCCATTTCAATAATTTTTAGTGTCATTCAGCTTAAACAAACACACACACACACGCAAACATATACATAGACACCCATAGGCACGCACGCATTAACAGGCATGGGCTGCAGTGTGGGCTTACTATGGGAACTTAATTGTTCAATAACTTTTTTTGTGGACGTACGTTCTTCATGAAACTTTCAGAATGTGGTTTTATCATTACTATGCGTATATTTGCCAAAGCTCAAGTCTCTAGTATTTGAAATACGCCTTTTACAGAGATGAGGGTAAGGGGGTGGATATAGGGGTGGGGGGTGAATTATAACAAAAATCGAAATTCTATCACGTGCAGTCGAGCCTACATTTAAAATTTGGAGACTTTAGCTCTAAAGGTGTAGGAGATATAATTTTATAACTGGTTTTCGATAAGGTTTTTGATCGATAAAAAAATAACGGGATGAGTTATCGATTTTTAGTGATAAACTCGATATGCGCGCGCTATATACGAGCATTTTAAAAAAAAGTTGAAGTCTCTAGCTTCTATATCTTCAGAAATCGACGCGTTCATACATACGGACAGACGGACAGACGGACAGACGGACAGACGGACATGGCTAAATCGATTCAGTTTGTCGCCCTGATCAAAAATATATATACTTTGTGGGGTCTGCCACGCCTCCTTCTCCCTGTTACATACTTTTAACAAAACCATTATACCCTGATTTCCCATTTTCAATGGGTTCAGGGTATAAAAAGAGCAGGCAGCCTACAACAATATTAACTCCAACTCCAAATGCGACTTTCAATGCATTTCTCATCTCTTCATATGCTTAGGCTTAATTTCCTGCCAAATGGAAATATTGCTCGCGGCACATACGTGACAATGATTTGATTAAGTGCTCCCAGCCCTCCAGGCAATTGCAGAAAATATATTTGAAAAAGAACAAATAAAATAAATAAATAAACATGAAAAGGATATTTGAGAGCGGGAGTTTTCAATTCAAGCGCTGTGAGCCTTTCTTTAGCCTTTTGTTTGAAAGCAATTTAAGAAAATTATTTTAATAAGTGCTCGTTTCATTCTCTAGAGACATCATATGGAATGCACTTTATCAGCGTAAGTACAGATTACAAGTTTCTAATTAATTTCCACAATAGCAAGAAAACTTAAATACATAATGCTACAAGTTGTCAGGGCATCTCAAGTCTTCCTTGACTGTTAAGCAAATGCGCTTCATTATTCTCTTTGTATTTGTTTAATGCATATTTATTTTAATATTTATTTTCCTGCGCAAAAAGAGCAGCTGCAAAATGAAAGTTTATAGCAATTGCTGCTCAGAAGGAAAAGGGGAAGGAAAAAACAAAAACTAAAATGAACAAGTAAGAAAGCTCTAGTCGAGACTGCTCGACTACGAGATACCCTGAACCCTCCGAGCAACAGCCATTTCAATCATTTTTAGTGTCTTTCAGCTTATACAAACACACACACACACACAAACACATACATAGACACCCATAGGCACGCACGCATGGGCTGCAGTGTGGGCTTACTATGGGAACTTAATTGTTCAATAACTTTTTTTGTGGACGTACGTTCTTCATGAAACTTTCAGAATGTGGTTTTATCATTACTATGCGTATATTTGCCAAAGCTCAAGTCTCTAGTATTTGAAATACGCCTTTTACAGAGATGAGGGTAAGGGGGTGGATATAGGGGTGGGGGGTGAATTATAACAAAAATCGAAATTCTATCACGTGCAGTCGAGCCTACATTTAAAATTTGGAGACTTTAGCTCTAAAGGTGTAGGAGATATAATTTTATAACTGGTTTTCGATAAGGTTTTTGATCGATAAAAAAATAACGGGATGAGTTATCGATCTTTTGTGATAAACTCGATATGCGCGCGCTATATACGAGCATTTTAAAAAAAGTTGAAGTCTCTAGCTTCTATATCTTCAGAAATCGACGCGTTCATACATACGGACAGACGGACAGACGGACAGACGGACGGACGGACAGACGGACAGACGGACAGACGGACATGGCTAAATCGATTCAGTTTGTCGCCCTGATCAAGAATATATATACTTTGTGGGGTCTGCCACGCCTCCTTCTCCCTGTTACATACTTTTAACAAAACCATTATACCCTGATTTCCCATTTTCAATGGGTTCAGGGTATAAAAAAAAAACAAAAAAAATGCAAATATTTAGATAAGATGCCAAAGATTTATAGATGTATTTATCATAGGTTTAATTGATAGATAAGTGAAAAGGCATGCAGCTATATTGAAATAATGAGTATGATATATTAGGATATGTGGAAATATATAGAGCTTATGATTTGATTATCTAAAAAATATATATATATATATATTAATATTAACTTTCGAGCTTTAGAACCCTTGAAAAACAAGGCTTTACACAATTGCAAAATAAATGCATAAAGTAAAACCAATAAATACCGGTAAAGCTCAATTATATAGATACTGTAGTTAAGTAGTTTACAAATTAAATTTATATATGTGTGTATACACATATACAATTATTCACACACACACACACACACACAGACACATATATTTATATGTAAATGCGACTTATCAGGCCAACGAAACAATTAATTGATTTAAAGCTGTTCGCGGCAACAATAAAATGTGCGGGAGGCGGTGCGGTAGAGCCTTGAAATTTATTTACATTTGGCACGTGTAAGCCCACAGGTTGCAGCAAATACGGGGGCTGCCTCATCAATCACCTGAGTGGGCGCGGCTTGCAGCCTCGAAAGGGTGCTAATGATTTATGATCTTGCGTGCAGGCGAGACAGAAAGAGACAGAGCGAAAGAGAAAGAGAGCGGCAGGGCGAGGAAGAGCGATGCAGGCAAGCGTAGCTAAATACGAAACTCAATCATTTAATTAGCGCCAAAAAACAAAAGAAAATTAATTAAACTTTGAACTTGCGCAGGTGAAGTTCTTAAGCAAAATTTAATTCAATTTATGTCACGCCCCAGAGCCGAACGAACACTCTGCAGCGAAACTCTTGCCACTTCTCTTTATATTTGCTTGCTCTCATTCTTTTTTTTTTTTTTTTTGTTTTTTTCTTCTCTGCCTCACCTTACTTAGGTCTATTTGCCAGCGCGTCGCTGACATTTGCATTATAAATTGTGGATGCTCAATTTTCATACATGAGACGAAACGGCCAAAAACCCTGACATTTTGTTATGAGAACACGTAAAAAATTGCACATCCAGCAGCGTTGTCAGCCAACTACATGAAAATTCATGATGCTCAGCGAGTACTCTGACACTTTTTTTCCACCCTCCCTCTCCCACACTCTGCGCCTCCTTGCACGCCCCGTTTTGGTGGGCATTAGATGGCACGAAAATTAGTAAAAGGTTTAGTTAGCGGGAGATGGCTGGCGTTGGGTTGGGTAGGCGTTCAAGCCGCTTCAGGCCTGCGCTGGCAGCTAAATTTCGCTTGGTTAACGAAAATCTGTGCCACGGCATTTTAAAGCCAAATTTGATTTACATTTCAATGCGGCAAAAAGTCAATTTTTAACAAGCATTCGCCCAAAAAAATGCTGCAGCAATGATGCAGGGGCGGCGGGGTTGGGTCAAGAGGTCACGGGCGTTAGGTGAGCGACCGTTAGACGTACGGTCGCCATTGAAAATAGTGTGTGTGCGAGGGTGTTTGCATGTTTGTGTGTGTGTGTGTGTGTGTGTGTTAAAGTGTCAGTGTCACGGTATGCGTGCGGATTTGAATTTTTATTTATATTCGCTTGGACTTTTGCATAACTGCTCCAAATTCAATTACACAACAGCCAAAGAAATCAACTGCTATTTGAAGAGCAAACCGAGATACCCTGTAAAGAGGGTGAAAGTATTAAAATATTCGATAACAGTTATGCAATAACAGCTGTTAAAGTGTATTTGAAAAGATGTTAAAGAAACTTGTATGTTAAAATTGAGTGTAACAGAGTTAATCTAACAGCTGTTAACATGAATTACATAGCAAATGTTGGAGCTGATTACATTTCACTGAAAGCACGATAATCTATATAGGAAAACTGTTAGCCAAAGTGAAAGATATAAAAGATTTCGGCTAACAAAAGTTCTTTATACAAAGTAAAGCTCTTGATATGTTAACTACATACATAATTCATTGTTAATGATAGGCCTTACAATGGTTCTGCACTATGTAAACTTCTCTTCAGTTGATATTTCAGCTCAACTAGAAATATGTAATTTCCAGCTCTAGGGGTCGCTCCACTCTAGCTGTAGCTTTTCCACTTTCTCTGCTGTACACATCTCAATTTCTTTCCACAACTCTCTCAAATCCCATTAGCCTCATTGTATGTTTACAGGGTATGCAGAAAAAATGAAAACTGCCGAAAAAAAAGAAGAGAAAAAACATAAAAACAAGAAAAATTTCACAAGCGAGAGTAGGAAAACGAATAATATTGCAACTGCAGAAAAACATTTGCATTTTTATTGAATTGCAAAAGTTTTATAGGGTCACTCGAATTGTGCGAAATGCAAACAGAGAATCGCGCGCGACATTCGGGCAGCTGGAAAATTGTATTGAATTTGGCTATTAAGTCGTTAAAACTTGTTTGTGTTTGCCATAAATCGATTGACCTGAGCAGCGGCGGCAGCTAAAGTAAAGAAGAGGCAGCCTACAGTAAACAGCAACTAGAATGGATTTAAGAGCGCAGCCGGGCAATACTATATAAGTAAATGCTAATGGGCACTGCTCGCACTTTTATGATGGCTGCCATTGATTGGGCCATTTTGTTGGCACACGTGACCGACGTTTAACTAAGCCGTGCCACATGCCACATAGAAGCCCAGTCGAGGCGGGCATCGAGTGTGTGGAGTGGTCGACTAGGAGATGTCCTGGATGTGGGATAATAATGACTGTTGTAGGACATCAATGTGATGTTCATGGCATTCATAGGTGACATTTGGGAGGGGGTGAAGCGAAGGAAGGTATTTCGTTTCTGAGAACTCATTACAAGGATGTGCACAACTACTTCGTAGCGATTCTTATGAACAGTCAATAATGAGAACATATACATACATATGTATGTATATTAATAAACAACAGTCACGTCACAAGAACCATGCAGCACGATTGCAGGGTATAAGCGCAAAAAGCGCAAACTAAACTTGAGTAGCGCATTTTATCGCAAACTTTTACGCTATTTAACCGTTTTAGCGGCACTAAACCAAATGCCACATTAACATGAGATTTCGCAGCAAGCCCAAATGCTGCTTGCTTGCCCGAAAATTGATTCATAAAATGTGCCGAAATCCATTTGGTCTTTGTGTGTGGCACAGCAACCCGCGTTCCCTTCCGTCCGTCCGTCCGTCCGTCTGTCTATGTGTTGTGATTGTCATTGTTGAATTTTAAGTACATTTTAAAAGGCTTTTACCAGTTTTTCGCATCATTTGTTGTTTTATGCCTGCCAGTGCGAATATTGACGATATCAGCAAGTAAATGATTTTATTTATTGACACATGTTTTTCTAATCCACACCACGTGGCAAGGAAGCGAAAGAGAGAGAAAGAGAGAGAGAGAGGCAGATTGAGGAAGAGTGTAAAAGAGACAGACAGCTTTGCAGTGCTTTGCTTGAAGAAATTCGCATGCTTCATTAAACGCTATTGAAAATGCCTCGAACCATCACATGCCTAGTCCATGGCACCGGATGGGCTGATAAAAACTGAATTTTGAATGATTGATTATTGTGAATTAATCTAAACTCTCGAACTGATTTAAATAAACAATTTTGTGTTGCATAACATTGGCGACAGAGACAGACGGACAGAAGGAATTATTATAAATAGTTGAATGAGTCTGATTTGAAAACATGAAACTCAAATTGACTTGCGTTCAAATGGAATTAAATTTATGTATGAGATTGTTTTGGTAAAATTTAAATGTAAGAAATAAAAATATAATAGATATGAGATGAATGTTGCAGCTGCAAGGTATAAATAATTAGAAATAAATCCATTTGATAGGGCTAAGACGGCAATCTGATGACTCAAACTGTACATCAATACACAAAGAAATCTGACTAGTTCAACTACAGTTATATTTACATAATTAGGCTCAATCAAGCCACTCAAGTCAATGAAAACCTACCTATATTTCAAGCTCATTTCAAACAGAAATTGATGCTTAATTGGCTATGCGTTTTACTATAGCTCATACAGAAATTTGGACTGAATAGAGGCATTACTCTCAGCCTGTATTCAGTCCATGCATGCTTGAGCATACTTTGGTTAAGTTACTCTTAACCAAAATGAATGCAACTAATTTTGTGCAAAGTTATGAGATGAGAATTGGGCCAAACGGGCATTTAACGAGCAGCAGTCAGGGGAGTGTGGCGGAGGAGCATGCCGTCATTCCGTATATTAAACAAGCTAAGCTCACAGATATTTAAGCCAAAAGCCCAGCGCATGCTGCAGCTGGATTAAACTTTGGGCGCTATCCAGTTGTAGTAATACACGCATACAGTTGCCCCGGTCCGGCATACTTACATGCAAAATTCCTCTATACATGCAGAGAGTCATTTTGTAGTTGTGGTAGTGGGTAGGTAGGTGCATAGCTTCATTTTGAGCACAGATATGCAGTAATATCCTAGATAAATGCTCATTACGGCGCAATATTTAATGATGATATGTGAAACGTGAGCCCTTAGCAAGGTGTGTGTGAGAGAGAGGGGGAGAGAGAGAGTGAAGCTGGATGCTAGTGAATCTGCCTTGTAATTTCCACATGTTTGCAAATTAGCTTTTTAAAGCTATCCAATTTGGTTGCATAGAGCTTGGCTTACCATACAAAAATAACTGAATTCCGTATCAAGCATTTAAAATTATTGAAATTGTTTTGGTTTGTAGCTATTTTTGATATCAAAGGTAAAATGCTAACCGTAAATTGCATATTCAGTCAAAAATAAGTCAAATTTCTTAACCAAAATAAATAAATTAAATAATCTGAAGGATAAATACCATCAACCAAATTTTTGCATAATCAACTTATGGTAGCTAACTGAATATGAGACTGCTTGAATACATTTAAAAAAAAAAAACATACTAACTATTTATCATTATGTGCCCACATTGTCTCATTGATACTCGAGCTTAAGTTTATTTCAAGGCTTCTCATTATTTCCCTTCTGGGAAAAACATTTTCAAATATTATTGTTTCACACTCTCTTCAACAATTCAAAGCATACTTATGTATCATTCGTTATATTTTTTAGCCAGCCTCAAGAATTGCCAGAAAATCAGACTTCTGTATCTCAGTTTTAAACTGGCTTGTATCTCTGCATAATTAGCTTGTTTAATATTATATATATTATATATCAATATCTGACGCCTGTGCAGCCATTTCGAATGCCATTCAAGTTAAAGACACATTAGGCCCGCATCCGGCAAGACCCTTGCCGAGCAGTGAAAAGTCCACTAAGGCAATCTTTTCGCGCCATTAATTTTAAGGTTAATTCTTTTCCCCGAAGTGACACAACAACAGCAATACACAAGCAAAGACGCACACACACACACACCCTCTTATAGAGACACGCACAACATCGATTTTATTTGACCTTCGATGGAACGACAAGGTCTGACTTTAATCTTTGGGCAGGGTGTGCAGGCAGGCAGTCCCCTTCCCCTTCAGAAAGACGCAGAGACAAAAATAAGGGAAAGCGGAACATTGAGAGAAGCTGCGAAAAGCCGCGCCTTCACATATTGCGAGTTTTTCATCATTATTTCGAAAGCTGACTGACAAACCCATAAAGTGGCCATGGCTGGCCACATGTCAATTAAAGTTAATACACGGCTTGCTTCTTATTTAAACGACAAGTGCACTAGACTGTGTGTGGCCTGAAGTGGAAGAGAGAGAGAGAGAGAGTGAGAGAGCGATGGCTGGGTCAAAGCTGGCGGAAATGGAGGCCTTAAACATACATAGTCAGATGCTTGATGATACCCTGTAACTATTGACAAGTTGAAAGAAGCAATACGAACAAGAGAGGGATAAAGATAGAGATAGAGATAGAGATAGAGATAGAGATAGAGATAGAGATAGAGATAGAGATAGAGATAGAGATAGAGATAGAGATAGAGATAGAGATAGAGATAGAGATAGAGATAGAGATAGAGATAGAGATAGAGATAGAGATAGAGATAGAGATAGAGATAGAGATAGAGATAGAGATAGAGATAGAGATAGAGATAGAGATAGAGATAGAGATAGAGATAGAGATAGAGATAGAGATAGAGATAGAGATAGAGATAGAGATAGAGATAGAGATAGAGATAGAGATAGAGATAGAGATAGAGATAGAGATAGAGATAGAGATAGAGATAGAGATAGAGATAGAGATAGAGATAGAGATAGAGATAGAGATAGAGATAGAGATAGAGATAGAGATAGAGATCATTTGCAAATCGATCAAATGAATCAAAGGCTGTCAGCAATATATCCCGTTATAAATTTCGGTTTTATTCACAGGGTAGCTGCGGTTCAGTTCTGCTATTGTTCTTATTATTGTTTTTTTTTGCGATTTTTTTGTTGTCGTTTGCTCATTGACTTTAAGAGCATTAAAATGGCTCATAATTACATTGCTCTTGCATTGGATGTTGGCATTCCGGACATGTCATTTAGCCTCGGGTCGCACAAAGAACACAAAATTATTACACAAACACACACACACGCACATAGGCATACTTACACACACATACATAGATATATACCTACATTTATACATAGAGACTGCAATTAGTCTAATAAACTGCGGAGAGGCCAAACACAATGGACTCAATATAGTGCATAAACAGCGACAGCAGCAACAACAACAATGAACGCAACAAAAAGCTACAACATAAACAATAACAACACGAGCAGCAGTAAAAACAAGAGCATCAGCAACAACAACAACAACAACAACGGCCAGTGGAACAAACTTTATTTGTGCCACAGGACATGTAAATGCAATTAAAATGTGGCCTTTGTGCATTTTGTCCAGTTATTTATTGACTGATGCGCCATTCAGAATGTATTCGCATTTGATTGCGGCTCGCTCTGCCATAATTAATTTAATGATGGCTCGACAAACGTTTTAGCAGATACCTTGATTTTTTGTATTTTTTTTTATATGCCTGCAGGCGGGTCAAATATATTATTAATAAGAAAAAGTATGTTCAATTAAGGCTATAATTATATATGATGTCTAATATGAACTGGCAGCAGATCACATTGATGGTATAGAATATAACATGGTATAGAATATAAAACAATGGGAACATTCTCTGCTGCTGCAGGCATTTTCCAAATGATTTCCTGGAGTTCTTCTGCATCCAGTTAGGTGCATCAAAATTGCAAGAGGCACGAGATGAGCGAAACTAGCAAAGAACGAAGAGAAGCGCGCAGATTCGTAGTCAACAGACGTAGATGAATTAATGGATAGGGCAAAGCAAGGGCCAGCTAGTAAATATTTTTAAAAATTAAAAGTATTTTATAATAACTTTTTGAGCATACACAAGAGTATTTAAATATTTAAAAAAAATTAAAAGTTTTTTAAATAAATTCTTTAACTTACAATATTTGAAAAATTAATAATTATTATTATTATTATTTTATTTTTTTTTAATATGTTATATAATTTACACAAGAGCATCTAATTTTCGTTTATTTCAACTTTAATTAATTTGGTTTGGTTTCTTTTTTTTCGACTAAACACAATTCACGCTCGATTTTTTGTTGCATAATTGAGCTTTCAAGCGACACTTTGGGCGAAGTCTCGCGGCGCCGCTAATTAACTCAACACTAAAAGCCTTGTTCAATATTCAATTATGTGTCTAACATGCACACGCATACGCATACACACACACACACACAGACACACACACGCACACATACATTTTTAAGCTGTCATTGACATTTCCGTTTCCGGCATCGCGTCGCACTCTGCAGATTCAATTAGCAGCAAACGGCGCCATTGTTGAACAAAAAAAAAAAAAAAAACGCTGCATATGAACGCCAACTGTCAACTGGGCGTGGCAAGTGCCTGTCGCCGATTTCAGGTGAAAGGCAACGACGTTTTTTTTCCTCTCTCGGTAAAATGTCTTTCTTAAACGTCGGCTTTTAGTTTTTACTGTGCCGAAGCAGCGAGCAGCTGAACCTGGTGACAGCTGCATAGTTACAGGTCGGAGGCATGCGAATGGATTCTTAGCTTTTTATTAAATTTTAAGTATATATATGAGATTAGATATTCAAGGTGACGACGTGCTAGTGGCAGCAATTGCTATTTAAATTGGCGAATTTCTGGGAATTTATAAATGAATATTATAAATTCAAGTGGTTTTAATATGGAAATGGGAAATTTAAAAGTAAATTTAAATTGAATAGGGAAATTCATTTAATATGTAATTTAATTTAATTTTTTGCTTCTACTATTTCAACTGAATACTCTCTGTAAGACAGTATATATTAGTTTCTATAATAAATATATTATTTATATTGGTTTTATACTTGTTTAAGGTTTTGGAGTCATATTTACCTACGACTTTTGGTTGCTGTTCATGGGGAAAGATAAATAAGTAAAGAATAAAGTATCGAATTACATTTCTTTCTTGCAGTAGACGTTATAACTATATTGCCCCATAATTTGGCTTATCATATTCCTAGTAATTGGGCTGTAAGAGACACAGAGCATGTGAAGTCTATAAATAGGTATAAGTATTTAGTATATGTATGTATGTATGTATTTAAGTAGAAAGCCTAAGTATTAGGAAAAGTATATATGTATATGTAGATGCATATACTACATATTCATACATAGATGTATATGTATACAATTCGAAATACTTCACCTCATCAAAGCTCTCTGTCTCTCTCTCTCTCTGTCTGTCTCCCTCTCTTTCTGTCTCTCTCTTTCTCTCAGCGCTGCCGCTTCATTGAATGTTTCAATAAACTTAAATTAATGTAAATTAAACGGACAAGTAAACAACTAGGCCAACTAGTGGGCAGGCAGCTGGTTGTGGCAATACTCTTGGCATTGGCATTACATTTGACTCAATGCTGCTGCTGCTGCTGCAATGGCAATTACTTAAAGGCTAGACTGGCAGCGCGTCAGAGTTTTGATAAGAAATTTGATGTAATCAATCGAGTGGTAGTTGGGGCAAGGGCAACAAGCAAAAATCAATTGAAATTAAAAGATGATTTCCACTTACACACACATCGACTGCACAACTAATCCAACTGCTGCTCCACCGCCCACGCTACGCTCCACAGACGCCCGCAAGAAAAATCACTTACATTAATGAGTTCAACTTGTTTTTGCCATGCGGAATCGGCGGCTGTTGCCGCCTTGCGTCGCTCTTCTCTTGGTGATTTATAATGTCAGCAGCCAGCGGCAGAAGTTACATTTCCATGCACAATTTACACCAATCCACAAGACAGCAACAAAAACAATCAAAGCTCACACACACACACACACATACGCATACACCCACAGCGCTCGGTTTCTCTCCGTCTCTATCGAGCAAGCACCGAGAGAACGTAGCTAATCAATCTCGTGGCATGTCAGACAGTCAATTTGTGTGTATGTGTCTATTATTCGTTTGTAAGAAGTTAGTCTAATTAAATAAATAAGTGCACGTGATTTATTTGCCTCCAGGCAGCGCAAAAAATACAAAAAAAGCACAGCAATGATTGACTATCACATATCCTGTATATAAATTGCTATGAATATGATTTGTATGTATCTAGCTCTGTCAATGCATAACACCTAGGTGCAACAGATTGTACTAAAACTGAAAACAAGTTCGAGAACTCTTGTTATATAAGATGAGGGTAGCTTGACGATGAGTATAATGCTTGCAGCATCGTTGCTTTTCTTAGGCTCTCAAAATAGGATCTTTTACAAACTGAAAAAAGGTTTAGATTCTCATATAAGATTTCAAGGATTGGTAATAAATAAAATTAAATATATATAGTTCGAAAGGTTGATCTACCTAAGTTAAGAAAACATTTTTTTATATAAAAAATTATTTTTTAATTTTGTTCATTTTTTTTTTTTTTAATTTTAAAATATTTTATTTTTTTAAGAATTTTTTTCAAAATATTTTGCTTAAATTTTACAATTAAAAATTTGTTTATCTTAAATATAGAAACAATTAAAAAGGAAATTTGAATTATTTCTTTTTATATATATAAACCTATTTTTGCTAGCCTACAGGGCATCGGCTAGTCGTTAGGTCCTGTTGCTTGGTCAAATTTTATTGGTTAATTTTCCACTTAAAATGATTTTTACATACATTTAATTTATTTAAACCGCACGCAGTGCCAGCAGGGGAGCAGGCAAAGCGACTGCCACAGCGAAGACTGAAGGAAAATTTAATTAATTGCAGCTGTGGCAGTAAACGCAGCAGCTGCCGTTGCAGCAAGTGCAGCAAGTGCAACGGCAACTGCCACTGCAGTTGCATCAGCTTCAATGCACATCACTTGCAGTGAATAGCAGTAGTTGGTGGAGTAACTTGCCGTTCGAGTGGAGTGCAATCAGAGCGCCAAATCGGCGTGGCCTAATGATTTTCCTGTAATGTCAGCGCCAAAAGAAAACATAATGAAGCAGTAGAACGAATACGAGCACGGGCATGAGCAGGAGCTGGCGAAGGAGCCGGGCGCCGGAACACTGGGGACAACGAAATAAAGACTGCAGGACAACGACTACGAAGACTTCATTACCAAATTGAGCGGCCGCTGCCGCCATTTGCTATTGCTGTTGCAGACTTGCTTCCGTTTCCGCCTGCAGTTGTGTCCCTCTCTCTCTCTCTCTCTCTCTTTCTGTCTGTGTGTGTCCAGCAGAAGCTGCACAAATACCAAGGCTCCTCTCTCTCTCTACCCCAATGTATATATATAATATATATAAAGCAGATATCAACGTGGCAAGCAATCAAGCAACGCTGGCAATGATTTCCTTTGGATTCCCAATACCAATCGCAATCGCAATCGCAATCGAAGTTGGTGTTGAGGCCTTTGCCTCGGGGCTCCGGGCACAACTTTGCCTCGAAAATCCATCAAATCCTGCTCCCTGACTTTTGAGGCCATAAACTTTTGATTGATACTGAATTTAATCAACACAAGCTCCTTCAGCTTTCTTACACTCTCTCTCTCACTCTCTCGCTCTGTCCCATTCTTTGAATAATATTTTCTTTTTCCATTCTTTGACTCGCTTCTTATATTTTTAATTTACGCCTCGCAGTGCGATTCTGCATGGTTTATCACAGAGATTGGCAAACGGTTCTGCTTCGCTGCACTTCAATTAGTTGGTTATAGTCAACAACACAAGAATCTCGAACAACAACGGCGACGACCAAATTCAGTTGGATCTCTTGCGGAACAACATGAACTTTGTGCTCACTTACATACATACATATATATCGTGTATATACATATATATATATCCATATATATATTGTCTGATGACTTGTCGAATTGAGTTTTTGTTATGGCTTCGCAAATGTGACGAGGCAAACATGTTGCGCTGCTTATTGGTTAAATGAAATATTAACTAAAATGGGGACTGCAAGCGTTTAGGGCAGGTCAGAGATTCAAAGATACCCTGTAAACAAAGTAAAGGAGGATGGGGCTGATATTAAAAACAATTTGGCTTTATCCCTGCTTAACAAATCTCTTGTCATAGCCTCAGCAGTATTTATGTCTATTGAACCACTTGCATATACCCTGTAAATTGAATTTTTGCAAGCACTTGTCCACATGTTACTTACTTCAAGCAACTGCTCAATCAACTGTACAAACTAGCAAAACCAAAACAAAGCTAACTGCAATATACCCTGTAAATATGTGTATATGCTTGACTGACTAACAGCAACGTACAGTAAAAGAACCTGTAAAGCAAAATAATTGCACTTCAGTAGAAAAGCATTTAAAAGACCAGCATATACCCTGTAAATTAACTTTAAATAAAGTGCAGTGAAACTAATTCGCACTGGGTATCTCTGCATATCCTATCTTCATACATATTCGTTAGAGTGTGAACTGTGACAAGCCATTTTAGTATATGCCCACTGTACTTACTTCTCATGCCCCTTGGGGCTAATACACAGCATTGCAAATATCTATACACAAATTTGCTTTCACTTTTAGCATATCCCGATTGATCAATTCCACAGGGTATGCGTATGGCCCTTATTTTTTGTATGCCATTTGACCTGAGTCTAGGTCCTGGGTCGAGAAGGTCGTCGCTTACAATTTCAATTTCGCTAAAATTGGTTGACACACATTGCACACACACACACACGCATACAGAGTCACACTTGAACACATGCACCCATATCTCTGTGTGTATAGCAATGTGTGCGTGCCTTTTACCCCAAAAATATTCATGCAAATGCACTTAAAACATTTTAAAAGCGCTTTTGCGGTTCAATTTGCATAATTCCAGCACACTATAAAAATGTACAACATTTTACCACTAATGGCGCACACATGACCATATATATATCTGCGTCTGTGTGTGTGTGTGTGTGTGCATACCCCTCAATTTACATACATTTAATTATCGAAATGGCAACCACGCGATTCTCTGCTGAGCCCGCTCAGCCACCATAGTTTTTGTTGTTGTCAATGCTTGAACTACATTTCTGCGAATTGACCAGACGCAGACATTTTATATAGCACCTGAACGGGCGCCAGACCAGACGCTGACGATGACAACGACGGCTCCTTGTGATTGTCCTTAAATTCTGATATGTTTAGTATATGCTGTGTCATCAATTTCATAATCAGCTTGCATTTAATCTCGCAGTGAATTTTTTCTTAAATCTGTTAGTTTAACATGGAAATGTTAAACTAACGGCGTTCAGTTGGCACACGCTTAACAGCTCTGCAACTTAACATTACATTTCTACTCCGCTGCCATAAAAATGTTAACTACCCCATAGAAGTTAACAGCAACGGAGCGCTGTTAGGCCTTAACAGACGGCCGCATGTTTGCAGCCCCGCCTGCAACTGGGAACAGTTTGCTGTTAAGGGAGCAAATAGAATACACAAACAGGGGTTGAGTTAACATAACAGTGAGCTACGCTGTTTGCTAACATTTCAGCACGCTCGCCTTGCGCATATACATGTACATACATTATTAATTTCAAGGACACAAAAGAGGCAGCCTCGGCTGGGCTGGGCTGGGCTGCTGCGGCTCATCAGGAGCTTGATTCACTTTTGAAATTGGCCAAATTACTTGGGCAATTGACAAAATCAATGAAAATTGATGGTTAAAAGCCTTTTGAGACTGTCTGTCGAGTTAACGCCGTATTGAAGGCCTCAATATATACTGATTGACACTACGTTTTCCATGCATTTAAATTTGTATTGCGTGTGTATTCAGGGGGTAGTTGACTTTAATGCCAACAACAGTTATTCAATTATAATGCTAATATTATTATACGGATAACCTAAGCATATCAAATTCAATTGATTGACACAAGTAAATGAGCTGTTTGGACTTCGATACTTGACAATTTGTGTGCTTAAGGGGAGTAGAGGTGCGATAGCCGAGGGTTGAATATACTACTTAAGCACGTATAAAAGGGTTGAGGGAGTTGAAGGCGTATTTTTGGGTTTTTTGGCTAAGAAATGTGAATTTTATAGAATGCCAGCAAAGAATATTTGGAAAGGAGTTTGTATAAAAAATATGTAAATATATAATAATATAAATATATAATATATACAAATAAAAATAATAACAATATAAATATAAATAAAATATCTTTAAAAAATCAAATTTAAAGTAGAAAGTAATGTCTAATTAATATTTAATAATGAATTCTAAAAGAAATGAATTATTTTCTATTCAGTTTATTTGCTTTGGCTAAGCGTACTTGACCTTGTTAAGACGTATTCGAGCTTCCAATTACGTTGAGCATTTAAGTTAGTCGAGGGAATCGTTTTTGATCAGCGAACATCAAAGTCAAATTGTAAGTGAATGCGCTAAAGCCAGCCCTCCAGTGCGAAAGTCTAGCCATTGCAAATTCTTTTAGGCGAAATAAAAAACAAGAAGCAAGAACAAGGAGAAGAGTTTTTTTTTTGCAGCCAGCTAAGGCTAAAGACAAAAGAGCAGAAAGAAAGCGCAAATGCTGCTTGACCTTCTTGCTTAGCCGAGCTTGTGCTGTACGGGTCAAGAGGGTCAACATGCTGAACTTGGCTCGCCCTTAGCTTTTGCCCTCTCTCTCGCTCTCTCTCATAGCACAGCCTTGGCTGTGGCTAATGCCTTCAAATTGCTTTGCCTACGAAATTAATAAACAAAATTTGTGCTCACACACACACGCGCGGGGGGGCTTACATTTCAATACACACACTCGCATATATTTGACTAACCAAATAGCCATGCATTATTTATACCCGGAAATTAAAGACGCAGCAAACCCTCAAAAGATAGTCGACAGCATTTTGTTGGCTGCAGCCTCAGGCGAAAATAAATTGAAAATTTTCAGTTCAAAAACGAAAAAAAAAAAAGAGCAGGCAGCCTACAAAAATATTAACTACAACTCCAAATGCGACTTTCAATGCATTTCTCATCTCTTCATATGCTTAGGCTTAATTTCCTGCCATATGGAAATATTGCTCGCGGCACATACGTGACAATGATTTGATTAAGTGCTCCCAGCCCTCCAGGCAATTGCAGAAAATATATTTGAAAAAGAACAAATAAAATAAATAAATAAATACGAAAAAGATATTTGAGAGCGGGAGTTTTCAATTCAAGCGCTGTGAGCCTTTCTTTAGCCTTTTGTTTGAAAGAAATTTAAGAAAATTATTTTAATAAGTGCTCGTTTCATTCTCTCTCTAGAGACATCATATGGAATGCACTTTATCAGCGTAAGTACAGATTACAAGTTTCTAATTAATTTCCACAATAGCAAGAAAACTTAAATACATAATGCTACAAGTTGTCAGGGCATCTCAAGTCTTCCTTGACTGTTAAGCAAATGCGCTTCATTATTCTCTTTGTATTTGTTTAATGCATATTTATTTTAATATTTATTTTCCTGCGCAAAAAGAGCAGCTGCAAAATGAAAGTTTATAGCAATTGCTGCTCAGAAGGAAAAGGGGAAGGAAAAAACAAAAACTAAAATGAAATAGGAAAAGAACAACTCGAAGGGTAAATTGTAAAAGCGAAGAATCTTTATGCCATTTACTGTCAGCCACTTAAACCAATTAATTTCTGTTGTTTCTGTTCAATTTTGTTGGCTCTTACACTTGTTGTAGCTGCTGCTGCTGTCAGCGGCTGCGGTATTAGCCATGGCCAAAAGAAAATGTGGCCAGTCGGAACCGAGCGTCAGCGTGCAGGTCTGCTACCTGTGTGAACTTTGCTTCATTAACTGAGCACGACGTGACTGCTGTGGGCGGACGGGGTGGAGGGTTGTGGCTACAACAAGACAACTGAAGCAACTGAGCAACAAATGCTGTCACCAGTCGTCCTCGTCCACGTCCACGTCCTTAGTCTTTCCTTCTGTCAACTCAAAGGGCTGCTCAAGCTGTTGCTGCTGCTGCTGCTGCTGTTGGCAGGCGGCTCCTCAGACGAGTTGAGTAGACTACTAAATGACGATTCCTGTGTAGCTCTTGATGAAGCTGACTTGCTCTCTCACTGCACCCTCCATCCTCACTTTGACTCGCTCTCTCTCTCTCTCTTTGTCTCGCTTTCCATCTCATGCTGTTGCCCGCTCTGTTCGTAGTTCAGGGCAGCCAAAGCACTTAAGTATGTTTTCAAAATTAAAGCCTGTTAATGAGATTGGCTTTACTGACTCATGTTAGTTAAGTGGCTTAGAGTGGGGCAATATTGTAAGTAAGCACTTTTGCCAGCCAACTCCTGTGACTCTTATTAAAAATAATGCACACAATACTAACAAAATTTAACGACTCATATATAGCTGGAACTGATGCCAGTCAGGCGATTGCTCGACCTCTATCTCCCTCACTCCCCCATTCTCCTTCTCTGTATCTTTGTCTGTGTCTCTGTGTCTATTAGCAGTCTATTGTTAATGAATATGAGCCTAAATGCGGGCAGCGATTTGGGTTAGGATGGCTTGATCTCTCTGGCTTTTGTTGTTGATGTGTCAGGTTTTTGTATATCCAAAAAAAAAAAAAACGTTCTTAAGGTTTGGTTAGCAAACAGCTAAAGATAAGAGAAAAGAAAATATAATACAATACGAAAAATATATAAATATTATTTAGAATATTTGCAGGCCCTGTAAATATTTAAATTGAGGCACAAGTTAAATATAAATTAACTTTTTTATATAAATTAAAAATATTTAAGATATTAAATATTTCATGTGTGCAAGAATTTCCATACAAAATATTTTATTTAATTAAATATTAAAAATAAAAAATATTCTCTTTCATGATATTAGAGTAGAATGATGAATGGGATAAATGACAAAATTGACATATCCAAACTTTGAATTAAATAAAATGAAAAAAATAAAACAGAAAAACCTTAAATTTAAATATTTTTTTTGTGTATATACTTTATTTAACAAACTATTTCAACTCAAAAATAATATAAACTGCAATATTTAGTCAACCAATTCAAAGCATATATAATTAAGTCAACAATTTTTGCCTAAATTGAGCCCGCATTAAATATTAAACAATTTCAACTTGCTCCACAATAAAACTAACCAATTGACGTGGCTCTTTATTGTATTTTAAATTGTTTGATCAAAGTCAATTTTGACACACATAGGCACAAAAAAAAATAAATAAACAAAAGTAGAAAAAAAATGTGTAGAAAAAACAAATTAAATTGCATTTGAAATTGGAAAGTTTATATATTCCAATTGCGTTTGACATGACACACACACACCTGCACATGAGCACCCACATGGCAGCCTACCTGGACCAATAAAAACACATGTAAGAATGTTGTAATTGGGCATACCTGACTGTGGAATACCTTAGTTAAGATTTTCTGATATAGGATATGGGGAAATAGTTTTAGAAGGAGCTAAAGAAGAGCCTAAGAGTGATTCATCTACGAATATATATATTCTAAGAAATTTGGTAATTCTAGCAACATGACAACCTGACTCTCGATACTTCAAGTCTTTATTTGCAATGGCAACAAAATATTTTGCCAGACAAAACAAATATACTCCTCTCTCCATTTGAGTGGGCATAAACATTTACAGTTTTATCTGGATTCTTGCTCGCCGCCCCCTTAACAAAATAAATGATGTTCGCTCACGTGTTTCGAATGTGACAGATTTGAGCCCTTTGTCACGATGATGGTTGATGATGAGTTAACAAACAGCAAACGCTGCAGCTATGCATAGAAAATAGAAATTCGCTGTGGCCATTGCGATGTGCGAGGCGAATGGTTTTGTTTATTTATAAAGGTAAATATATACGAAATTGTTGGAAATTTGTCAACATCAGTTTTGCCCGAGCAGTTAAGACGGACTTAAGGCGACGCTGATGGTTTTTTGCCATTTCCTCTCTTTTTATTCCCTCTTTTTTTTTCTAGAGGTTGATAAATGAAGATGAAATACTTGAACCGCAAAACCCACTTCGAATACCGAGACAAAAAGGAATATGTTAAAAATATTTCAAATCTATCTATATGTATGGAATTGTGTGTAGTTGTTGACAGATTGACTTGATAATTGATTGAGTGATTGAAGCGAAATGCTAGAGATACATTTATGATTAAATATTGCATTGTTATGTGAAATGCAAAGCCTTCTTGACAATTAAAATATACAAAAGTTTGTATGCTGATTGATTGATCGACTGACTGAAGAGCTCTGCTGAAAAGTTTCATTATGTTTTCTAGGTAAATGTTGTATTACTTAAAAAATATTTAAATACAATGGATATTTTTATAATTATATTATTTTATTTATTGATTAAATTTTATGAACTAATTGTGGACTTTATGTATTATAAATGATAAACAGAAAAGCTGTACTTTATATTTTTAAATTTATTATACTTTTTATATGTTTCTTAAACTCTGCTTTACCTAAATCATGCCTTGACATATTTTAGATATTCACAAAAACTTTTATAAAATTTAAATTCAATAATTTCATGCTAGTGAAGTCTACTTAAACTTACTTTAACCCTTTGTTTATGTGTCGCAATTTTATGCCAAAGCTGCGCTAAGTTGAGCCCACATCATCATCATCATCATCATCATTGTTATTAGTTACACACACATATACATTCATTCGTTCGCTCGCTCGCTCAGCCTGCTGCGACGTGTTGTTAGTTTGAAAATTGTTCGAAGTTCTTAGCTCTCGTGCTCCGTTCGACATTCGTGTCACGCAGCAAAGTTGTTACTCAAAAATTTCTCGTTGCGCCTATGGAACGTGCCGTGCAATAGTAGTTGTGGGCGCGGCACTTACGAGTGTTGCCAACCCGCTGGCGTTGCCATATAGTTTTTGCTGTGGCAAATTATTGTCCTCAACGTTTGGCTTGGAATCTCAGAAGTTGGCAAAAATAAGAAAGTTAAATAATAGAAGAAAAGAGAAGAGAAGAATGTCTGAGTTGATTCACTTATGTATGTCTCGCTATGTGTGTGTGTGTGTGTGTGTGTGGCATTGACCAGAGTTACGAGTTTATTATGCAATAACAGATGACAGCACCTATTCAAAGGAGGCAGCTCGTAAAAATCAACACGCATGACAGCTTCTATTCTGAGTCACTTTTTAGCCGCAAACAAGTCGAGTTAGAGAGCGAGCATAGATATTTCACATAAATGCATATGTATGCAGAGACATATAATTCTTTAAAAATGCTCTGCATTCCATCTCAATCGTCTGACGTAATATTTGCGTTCATAGTACGAATATTCAGCATGAAATTTACTTTTAAATTTAATTATTTTTTGACAGAACTTTAAAATAATCTTATGTAAATACAATTAAAATTCTTTTAAATTTTCACAGAATCTTAATTTGTCAAGAAGAAGAACCTCAATTTACCAGGTAAGTCTGTTTTCAATTAGATTGCTCCAAGTGTTGGGTATAACTGGTTGAATCGTGGAGCCTAGACTATCACTATCCTATACATAACATCTATCCATCACATATTTAAATACAAAACTGCTAATTCTATATCTCTATTAAAAATCTCTTTAATTGCTCTTTAAAAAAAACCTTTTAACCCATTTGCGATGCATTCAGCTGGCCAACTATCAAAGCGGCGCCACAGCCAAAAACGGCTAAAACAGCACAAAAGCTGGCAGCAATTAATTTTTGGTTTAGATTTAAAATTTAAAGCGAATTCCGAATGTTGATTTTATGAACAATTTTCGAGTTGGCAACTGCAGTGCAGGCTTTGTTATGCAAATAATTGTCAACACCTTTTGAGGGTTTTGCAAATTTCATTTCGCTATGTTGGCCAACGGGGCGTGGCGCGGGGCGTGCTCATTGTGTGTGTGTGTGTGTGCGCGCCCTTGCGACTCTACCTCTCTCTCTCTCTCTGTGTGTGTGTGTGGGTGTGAAACTGTATTTTGTGCACGGCACAAATGTTGCCAATTATTTACACAGACACACACATACACACCCACAGCAACACACATAGAAAGTGCAGCTTGGCGTTTACACAATGTCGCTGGCAACGAACCGCGCGGCGTATCACAAAATCGCCAGCACCACCAACACCCGCAGCAACAGCAACAGCAACAGCAGCAGCAGCAGCAACACCGTGCACCGCAAACGTGCCCAAAAAGGCGTGGCACGTACCAAATGCGAACGGACGCGCTTCATGCCCCATTGAAAAGAGAAAGAATTGGGTATGCGAGGGAGTGGAGAGCGGGGAGGCTGCTCTGTGTGAGGTGTGCAACGGCTTACCGGCCATATTTGCGGCTAATTGGCTTTAAGTAGTGCTGATTACATTGCCCACGGTTCCGATGATGTTTCGCGTTTGCTGCTAGCCATTGTTGCTGCTGTTGTTGTTGTTGTTGTTGTTGTTGTTGTTGTTGTTGCCTGTCGCTTGTTATAAAGTGTACCCACTGAAAATGTCCAACAAAAATTGAGGGTATATTAAGGCTGTGCAAATATTTATATCAGTCAGGCTGAATAAGATTGGAGTATATTTATTTAAATTGGGCTCGGGCCAGAGGAGGACCTCAGCGCTCAGTGTTTGCTGCTTGGCGATAAAGGTATTAAAAGTTCATAATGATAAGCGAGGAAGAAGCAATCAGGCGATTTTTTTAATGTTTCTCAAATAGTCTCTACGAATTAAGGTATAAATTTGTAATGTGCGAAAAATCTTCATAATAAATAATCTTTAAAATAAAGTCAACCACTTTCATAACATTATATATGTATGTATGTATGCACATATATGACATATGTAAAGATATTTGTTGACATTATTTTGAAGATGATTTATTATGCAGATTATCTTTGTCAGCTTTATATAGCTTCAACTCATTTTACCTAGGTTTTTGATTAATAGTGCAGAAACTTCTTTTACTATTGTTTTCTATATCTATGTATATACTCTTTACCAGAATCAGAGACTATATGTAGCCATTTGCTTTCTCTTTCGCTTCGTTGATCTCTATCTCTATCGTCATCTAGAGTAAGACAGAGAAGAATGTAATAGATCTGTCTGTTTACATTTATGTATAAAATATTATATTAAATATACAAATAGATTGATATACTTTTACTTTCTTCGCTCTCTCCCTCTGTCACTCAATCTCTCCCTCCCATTCTATTCCCAATTTATATTATTTTCTTTCTCATTTCAAATATCACTCAATCGCTTTATATAGGGCATCTACAAGTCCTGCACTCTGGCAGGCTCTGGCTATAGCCCTTATCGATGTCGATGCTCGTTCAAGTGGGCGCAGCGCGCGTTTTCAATTACTAAATACTAATTAGCCGGCAATGCAAGTCGCGCCGGCAATACATTTTTGTTAAGTTATTAAAACCGCAGCGCGAAACGCGTCTCTCTCTCTATCTCTCTGTGTGTGTGTGTGTGGTTGTTGGTGCTTGCGTGTGTAGGCGTGGCCTTTTGCTGTGCATAAATTAAGGCCATTAATTTGTGCTTAACACTGGTTTATCTGTCGTCGTCTGCTTTAACTATAACGCGCATGCATACGCATGGCCAAAGTTGAGCACAGCCCTAGCTGGACGAATAATACTTGACTGCCTCACTCTCTCTCTCTCTCTCTCTCTCTCTCTCTCTCTCTCTCCCACTTTCTGTGTCGCTTGGGCTGCATCAACCTGTGCCACACTGACCACAGCAACAACGATGTTAACGCCATTTGCTCTGCATTTAAATGTTGCACATTAATTAAAATGTATACACAAAAGCTTTTAGCTTAAGTAAGCGTCCAGCCACAGCCCCAGACATCGGCTATATACTCAGCTCTCTCTCTCTCTCTGTCTCGCTCTATATATTAATATATAAACTTATATATATGTTTTATATCTGTTGTGCACAATAGGCGAGAGGCATGCATAGGTTGCAAATTATGAGCCTGGCATGCGCTGTAATTAAGTTATCATAATGCAGACGCATTCTTTAAATACCCTGCCCGAAAAGGTATATAAGAGATGTGAGCGTGTCTTATGCATGTAACTCTTATGGTTTCTTCTTTTTTATAGATGTGGGTGTGGAGAAACTTTGGCCTAGCTCCTTAGAGTGTCGCTCTTTACTCTTGGCTCTTCTTTTTTGATTGTGTTGTCCATAATTATTTCATCATCAGTATATTCTCTCTCCATTTAAAGGGTATTAAGTAGTCGACCATCTCTTGTTTATTCTTTGTTTTCACATATATTTCATTGTGTAATCTGTGGCACAAATGCAGTAATTGCTGCGTTTACTTGGGCATCTCTCCCTCTTTCTCTCTCTCTCTCTCTCTCTCTCTATCTCTTACTCTGTCTGTAGCTCAACTTCTATCTCTTTTCGTATCTCTCACTATCTTTTTCTGTTGTGTATCTCGTCTCGCTCTCTCACTCTTACATTCCTGTTGCTCACTTTGTTCAGGTATTCAACCTACTTCTACCCACGTTTGGTTAGTCAACAAGCGCTTATAAATTTGTTATGCGCCCTTTTCAAAAGTCTAGACGCAATGTGGCGAAAAACATGAATTTTGTGAAAATTTAAAAACAAAACCAAGCAAATAACACCAAAGCGAAGGACTCTATCTCCCTCTCTATCGCAGTCTCACTCGCGACTAAGACTAAGACTTGGACTTGACATTTGCATACTTATTAAAAAGATGAGCAGCCGTTGTTGAGTTTGGCGCTAGGAATTATATATTTAAATAGGTCTTGCATATATACATATATATGTGTAAGGAGAATGAGAGAGAGAGATAGAGATACCATATATAAGGGACATTTCGTTGTGCCTCATTGTGTGTGTGTGTGTGACTGGCATGTTTAATGTGCTAATGTGTGTGTGTGTGTGTGTGCGTGTGTTTGTATTTGTATGTGGCTAGGCAAACAAAGGAATAAACAAATAAACAAATACAGCGGCAACCTTTTTCAGGTCCTGTTTGTAGGTCCTTTTGATTAGATTATCTGCTACCACCTGGACGAACCCTTGAGCGCACATCAAAGCTTCAGCGCTCGTGCGGTTTACATGCGACCTACAATCCAACCCTTTTCAACACCTCAAATTAGTGCACTTTGTAGTTTCGATTTCACTTCCTGGCACACGAAAAAAAAAGGAAAGCATGGCAAGGGAACAGGCCAATGTCCTTAAGCCTGAATGCTTAACCTTATCCTTAGACAGTTTGATCACGTTTCTGGTCACAGCGATTGAGGATTTAGCTGATGTACAGTGGGAGAGGTACTATAAATTGGTTATGAAATATGTGAAGCTTCTTCTAGACAGATTTTGAAAAGGTATTTCGATTTTCCTTGTCATATATTTCATCAGAAAAATGAAAATACGATAGCAACTTCATCTATATTATAGTTAATACCTGCGATAGTATGTCAACATTATATCTCTCTAAAGAGTATTTGATGTTCGACCTTTCGCAATTTTGCTGTCGCTTTTGCTTTTATTTACGCAATGATTTGCTTCGTTGAATTAATAAATTACGTATACGCACTGTCCATTTAGAAGGTGACAGTATGCAAACTTAAACGCTTTTTAACGGCTTTAAGAATCGTGTATCCTTCGGCTTGACCCTAAATGTTGAGTGTGCTTTAATATCGCTGACAGCGCTTAAACCGATTTGCGCAAACACTTTCGGGCAATAGGCGCCATAAACTATGCATTAGCTGCCGTGAACATGCTCAAAATACCAAAATACCAGCAAAAATACCGACAGCAGCTAAACTCCTTCGGCTCCTCCGGCTGCTCGGCGTGGCCGTCCTTCTGTCATTATATGCATTGGCAATGTCCTTACGCAGATGTTGTTGTTGTTGTTGTTGTTGCTATTGCTGTTGTTGTTGGTGTTGTTGTTGCTGCTGTCCTGCGTGCGGTTTTTGGGCTCCTTTGTCTTTGGCTCTTTATCTGAGCACAATGACGCGGCGTATGAGTAATGAGTGTAAATCGTCTGCGCTTCAACTGCCCCTCGCTCTACGTCGCACTCTCTATCTAACTCTGTCTCTGTCTTTATCTCTTTCCCTCTCGCTAGCGTCTTTCCTTTTTGCCAGCATTCGCGCATTTTCATTGTTTCTCCATCAGTTGGCTGGCCTTTAGCTACATGGCAAATATTACGTATACGCAACGCGTAGCATTCAGTGGCAGACACGCCTGCCCTTTATACCACTCACACTTTATCTCTCTTTCTCTCTCTCTCTCACTCGTTCGCCCCTCTTTTTTTCTATATATGTATAATAAAGTGTTTGCGACTTTTTCATTGCTCACGTACGATTTTCATGACTGACTTCTTATGCTAAGGTTTGCATTTAGCTTTAGCTTTAGGTTTCAGGTCATCCCAAAAACGTGTTTGTGTGTGTGTGAGTGTGTGCGTGAGTGCTCGTGTGTATGTGTGTGTGCTGCCCAGCAAGTGCTTTATTTCATTAAGTTCAGCTTCGCTGCCCTGATCTGCCACTAAAAATCTTTTCGCTCAACTTTTGCGCTTAATATCCCGTTGTGTGTTTGATGCGGTTTTGTGGCTCTTTTTATAGTTTCTTTCATTTCAGCTTCAAACGTCGTCTTCAATTTGCTTATAAAAAGGATGCCGCCGTTTTAGTTAGGTTTTCCCTTTTTGCTTAGCTTTCTATTGTTGTTTCTCTTAGCATATTTATGTATTTATGAGGCCAGATATAGCTTAGACGTATACTATATAAATAATTTGTGTATATATTAAATAGGCACCGCCTGCATTCTAAGCGTGTTGTGATACCCTGTTGCTGCTTTCAATGGAAATGTTGGCGTGTGGATGAGCTGGAAAGAGATGTGATTGTGTGAGTGAGAGAGAAAAGTATAAGAGTGAAGAGATATTGTGGATATATGTATTTACAAAAATTAAACACCCACTGTATTACTCGAACTGCTAGATTGCCAATGAGTTAAAGAAGAGTAAATATTTCTTATTATTTTTTTTAAATATATTGAACCATCACATCATACTTTAAACATCTATTAAGCCGAATTCCCATTTCATATTTCTTCTATATTCAAATTTCCAGCGTATCTGTAGCTTCTACTCCTCTGCAATTCAGAAGGCCAGTTTCTTGTATTTTTCTTTAGTGCTCACTGGGGCAGACATTCCAGCGCTGTCTGCATATAGAGCACACAAGAATTTTGCCTTTTGGGTAAGGAGCCGGCCGTAGCTACTACAATTTTCGAATAGCAATAATATTTTTAGCCCCAAAATATTTGCAGCAAGGCGCGCGCTTGCTCCACGTCTCTGTTTGTCTATAGATATCTATATATATATATATACAAATATATATTTGAAGGTAGGCCCAGACTGTGGCATCTTATTTTTATGCGGGCGTCATAAATTCCTATTAATTCGAAATGGAAAATTTTGTAAAATGTAAAAATTCCCTTCAGTTATATGCATGGAATTTATTTGATTAATATTTAATTTGCAAATGCTTTGCATTGATGCGGCTAACACACACACACACACACGCACACAAAAGGTGCGGTTCAGGTGTGCAGCGAGTATTTTAATAACAAATAAGTCGTAACATTTTTTCACTCTCACCGAGCTAATGAAATTCTATGAATGAAATAGAGATGGCAGGACGAGGAGTTGGAGGGGAGAGGACCAAGAATCCGGCCGGGCAAACAAACCAATATAACAAGAGGGCCCACTCAAAGTTAGCTTTTGGGCCGTTGTTGTCCGTCTGTGTGTTTCCGGGCTGCCAAAAACGATTAAGATTGCTATAAATTCTAATTACCAGAGAATTACGAGTTGGAAAATTACATTTTATTATATGATAAAAGTTAAGCTTCAACTGGACGACGATAATGTATACTGAAATAGATTTACATGCGTATTCCCAAGCGCAAAGGAGCGAACCACAAACTCCACTTAATCATGTGTCCGCCGTCGACGACGACTGCCAGTGAGCCACCCAACCACCCAACCACACAGCCACCCGCTTTTCAACTGTATTTAAGTGTCAGAAGTGCAATTTATTTTTATGTTGTGTTGCGTTGCTTTGCCAAAAACAAAAAAAGTAGAAGAAGAAGAAGCAGAAGCAGCAGCAGCAGCAATAGAATATATAAAAATCCAGTAGAGCCAGAGCCACAACAACAATACCAAGGCATAAGCAAAGGTTAGTTGTGGGTGGTGCTGCTGCTTTGGCTGTTAGTTTGTGGTGCTTCGGTCAGCAGCTGTGGCAATAAAAATCCAACTGAATCTCGAGTCGCTCTCTCTCTCTCTGTCTCGCTGCGCACTGCATGAAATGTGTTGATATATGTGAGAGATGAGCCAGACGGGCTCGACTAAGAAGAAGAAGAAGAACAACAACAACAACAACAAAATAATACAAGTAACAAAAGCAAAAGCAAAACTTAACAATTTCGTTTTGGGTTAGACACATTCTAATTGTACATGATTATCTAGCAATTTACCAGTAATTGCGTGCTACTGCAAATCAGTTTCAACTATGTTTATGACTCTTACGATTGCTCCCAGCTGCAATATGTTGAACTTAAATTGTTTTAGTTTGCAGTGGAATTTGCAGAAAAAACCCTCATGATTGCTTCATGCTAAAGATATTTGAATGGCTTAGATATATGCTTGATATATTGATTTGAGTTGATAGCATTAAAGCTCGATTGCTAATCAGCGAGCGCTCCATATTATGTGAGTGTCTCAAGTGAGTTCTTTCGTTAAGTCAAGTCACACAAATATGAAGCACACAACGTGTTTGATGAGAACAATTGCTCAGACTCATCGAATTTGCTGAACAGCTCTCACCTAACTTCGTATTTGCTCGGCTGCCTTACTCTCCGGGTGGATCGACTAACGATAGCCACAAAATAGCGCCGAGCGCTCGCCTGAGTTGGTTCTATAAATCTACACAATACAGATGAGAGAGATAGTAGACTCTTCAATGCACAAAATAGATTTGATCGATCAGTTGCCTTACTCTCAGGCTTGATCATGTAATCTATAGGACCGTTCACAAGCATGTACGAGTCTTTGTTTCCTATTCGAGACTCTGTGCCCTAAGCTATTGTCTATGCTTCATGCTCTGATCAAATTTGAGGCACTCTACGCTCTACTCTCTACTCTCTACTCTCTACTCTCTACTCTCTACTCTCTACTCTCTACTCTCTACTCTCTACTCTCTACTCTCTACTCTCTACTCTCTACTCTCTACTCTCTACTCTCTACTCTCTACTCTCTACTCTCTACTCTCTACTCTCTACTCTCTACACTCTCAAAGCTCTGCTCAATCAAGTGTTAGCCACATGCTGACAGCGAATCAATTAACTTCAATCCACACAACATGTTCTGTCGGTGGCCAAAACATGTGTCACCCTGTGCGCGGCAACATGTATGCAACATATGCGCAACAAAGTCGCATTTAAGCCACAACAACAGCAAGAACAACAACAAACATGCAAAATTAATCGATGCATTGGCAAAGTCAAATCGATATGAACAAAGCTTAAAATAACAATTCACATTTATTATATATCCACACACACACACACACACACACACAGCAGAACTTAACTAATTGCAATATAATTTATTTATTTAGTAATTAAGTTGCATGTTGCAAAAGTTGTGCAGCAGCAGCATTTGCAAATGCCAAAAAACTAACTGCAACAATTTTCAAGTCACGTTTCGAGCAACTAATTTGTAAATTTTGCTCGGGCTACGTACGAGCGTCAGGTAAGGGCAGGTGGGGCGGGGTGGGGCAACGATTACCTGTGCCTGATAAACCTACGTGTGTGTGCGTATGCAATATGTCAAAGTTGAAGGCAGGAGACGGCAGTAGCTGGCTGACATGTGGCACGTGCGCGGTTTTGATGCCACATTCATACGTACAGTAGTCATTGCCAGCAGCGACAGTTAAGCCCCATCAAAACGCGACAGCCAGCCAGCTAGCGAGCGAGCGAGCGGTACAGGTGCAAGTTTGATGATAGTTTTGTCAACTTAAGTTGCCCCATAATGAAGTTGCCCCAAGTAGCTGCTGTGTGGCACGTGCCTAGTGAATATATTCCCTTTGCCCGCCCTCTCTAACTCCCTTCTCCAATATCTATCTCTCTTCTATTGGGCATAAGTGGCGCACATTTCCAATTGAATGCTGCATGCCACACACACGCTGCATATTTCATCAAAATGCAATTGTTTCAATTTAGTTTTCGCCGCACTCGATGCCACTTGCAACAGCGAGAAGCAGCAGCAGCAGCAGCAGTGGCCGCATCATCCATTGTTGACCCTTTTTGTGTCTTGAACTTTGCGCGCTTGGCCAGCCAACCCAAGTGGGCATATATCTTTTGCAGTCACTGTGTGTGTGTGTGTGTGTGTGTCGCTCTGTGTCTGTGGCGCCACTTCTAACGAAATAACTATGCGACGTTTATTATTTTCGCCATTTTCTTTTACTACTTCTTTTTTTTAATAATTCCTTTGTGTTCTTTTCATTTGGCGCATTTTATTTGCACAGCTCGTCGAGTGCTGCATATGTTTGCATAAAATTCCATAGAGTGTGCAGTATTTTTGACAGTATTTATTTATGCGCTGAGCGTGAGAGCATTGAAAATTTAATTGAATACAAAATGCTCGGCGTTTGCTGTGTCAAGGATTTCAAAAATTCTTGCAATATGTTTAAGGCGTATTATTTACGCTCATTAGCAGCTAAATTGTTGTGGCTTTAAAAATGTATTTAACAGTATTTTTTGAAAGTCTGAACTCTCTCATAAAAGCATATCGTTTACTCTCATTATTTGTTATATTGTTAAATAGTTTTTTGTCTTGTATTTTTTGTAAGCGCATTTTCCTCTGATGCGGAAAACTTGTCATATTGAAAATAAATTAAACAATTTATCTACTTTTTTTTTTCTTCTTTTTTTTACATTTTTGGAATACACGCGCAGTCAACTGCCTTACATACATTAATATATATAGAGAGAGAAAGGTAGAGAGATACAGGTAAATAAGTGGATGGGGGAGGGGACTTGACACGGGAACCATTTTGGAGTGGCTAGTTGATATGGGGGATTTGCGAGAAGAGACTGTCAAAGCAAAACTTAATAACATACGTGGTGCTCAGAGTATGTAAGCGGCTTTCACCAGCGATCCCTGTTTGCTCATCGAGTCCTTGTGCATCTGGTATTGGAGATTGTGGGGCGGCAGGCCGAGCAGCTTACGCAGCTTGTAGCCAATCTCCATGACGGCTGTCTCGTTGTGCCCGTTGGCGGTCCAAATAGCTGCAGCAGCAAAAGTAAAAAGGGTTTGTGGGTGGGTGATTTTGTGGTGTGGGGGAGAGGGATTCGGTGAAAAACCTGATAGCTGACAAAACTGGAAGAGCTCTGGGCACAACACTCTGTCTACTTACAGATTTTGTTGCTCTTGCTGCGCAAGTTGATGACAGCGCCACAGATTTCCTCGGTATGCTGAACAGCCTCACCAATCAGTATTAACAGCTGCAACAAGCTTCATCGATTAGAGCCGGTCAGAGCTGGTCAGCTGGCAGACAAGCCGCCAATGGGCAACTTACCACGTCCAGCCATAGCTTGTCCAGCTCCAATTTGCTGCAGCGCCCGATGCTGATGACCCAACGACCGCCATCGTTGTTCGTCTCATCCTCCCACATGGGTCTGCCGAAGCGAAAATTGAAAACTATTGTCAAATCTATCACATTATGGTCGAAATAGAGGCATGCCTGATATAAGGATCATCTCTAGAAGTACTTCACACACATATATGCATACGACCTACCAATGACGCATTTAGCCCTTCATATTTAATTGAAAGCAGCTTTACGCCCGATTGAGTTGTCTCTTAATGCATCTACTTACTGTTCAAGCATGAACTCTTGAATGTGTTTAAATATCTATGAGAGCTTGAGTCAGCAATGACCGATTGAGAAATACCCTGAGTGGGTGAGGTATCTATTTGCTTTAGAGAATTGTATTTTTTTCCATTGGTTGCGTTCGATACCAAAGAAGTCTGTCATGTTATCGAAGGTTTAATCAAATTTTTAATAACTAGCTCTAAAACAAAAGTTAGAAACGACTTTGATATTGATTATGAATCATGTATGTGTTATGTATGTGTATACGGTTTAACAGTTATAGAACTATCGGCATTCGCCACTATAAATTCAGTTCAAACGGTAAACGCAATGTAGATCTTTAACCTTTAACCCCCGGTTAGCTTCTACCCATACTTACTGTATGCCCTTTTTAAACAGCGAATAATCGCTGCCAATCTTGAGCTCCGAAGGCGGCTTTATATGATTGTATAGACTCCAGAAATCTTCGACCATATCGAAGCTAGTTATTTCATTTTGCATATCCTCCCAGCTCTTGCTGCGATCATTCTCCAAATACCACAATGTCCAGGTATGCTCAAGCGGATGCTTAAAAGGTAAATGGACCAGCTGCTGCTGCTGTTGTTGCTGTTGTTGTTGCTGCTGCTGTTGTTGCTGCTGCTGCTGCTGCTGTGGTGCCTTATTTAATTCGCCATCTGAGTAGGATTTGAGGTCCTGACTGGAACTGGATATCGCATCGGCCTGCACCTCAGTATCGCTGTCCAGCATATTGAAACTGTTCTGTTTGGCCAGAAGCATTCTCTTGAAATCTGCTTAAACTGAACTGCGATAAACACACATACAAATGTATGTTTGTGCCTATACATACGTGAATTGATAAATATATATATATATATATATATTGATATAAATATATATAGCTATGTATATATATTTGCTACGTATTTAAAATTTTTAACGCGTTTTCTGTGCTACTTTTTGCGAAATGGACGATTTTTTAATTTCAGCTCGCGTCTTATTACTTTTTTATGAGACACTACATGAAAACTGCCTGAGTTCACTAATACACAACTAACACTATAATACTCTATACTGACAGCAGGCGCATAGCTCAGTTGGGTTAACCGTATGTACACTGAGAGAAACGAGCTGTGAGTTTTGTACTTGAACGTTGGAAGTTTCATGAGCCAAAAGTTAACCAAATTATACTCTATTTATTACACTAATTTTTGAATTGCCCCGTACTTTCTCTCAGTGTATACACTCATAGAAATGGCAGTTCAGAATAAGTTAGCCATTCAACATCTTTAAGCACTCATCGCCGTAATTCAACACTAAACATTTTATTCCCTTATGAGTGGCAATTTCGCCTTGGCTGCTGTCGCCACTTGTTTAGCCTTGTTGTTGTATTGTTTTTGTTTTTTTTTTTTTTTTTCGTTTACATTGCGATAAGATCGCTGTCGCGCCCTATGCCTTTCGCATTCATATATAAAGCGTTAATTTTATGGCACAGAAAAATGGCGAAAACACTTTGCTAAGTTCATGTCCCCAGACGAGCCAATTTATGCACTCACACATCGACCTGCTGTAACGCAGGGCATTATACCCTACAACATTTGTGGGGGGTTAATGGATATGTTGTGTGAATGTTGGGAGATTTATTTCATGAAAAAAGTTTAATTTTTGTTATTTATGATATATTTGAATTACATTTAATGATTAATATTATTTTTAGCTACTTTTTGACTCTTACTATTATAATTATTTAATATGTAATTTTATTATATACATTTCACGTAAAAAGTTTGAGCTTTAGCCGCTCCTTAAGATCTCTTTAATCTTTGTCATTTCTGTACACACAAATGTCCTTGCGCCTTTAAGTCGTAAACTTAAGATTGTTTTTTATTAGCTGCTATAAAATTGACTAATATAAAGCCGTCCCGACAACAACAAAAGAGCGAAGGTAATAGTGCTGCATATGTCAGAAGCCATAAATATTGAGAGCGCCATAAAAATGTAATATAATTGATCAAGAATTTTGCTAAGGAGATCAATAATTGCTACAGCAATTTAATGACATAGAGACATTGCTCTAATAGAGATATTTAGACAGGGTTATTGAGTGCAAGAGTACCAGTACAAAGGGTTGAGATGCGAGTTTCCTTCTTTGGCTGCAACTAAATTTATATTCACGACAATAATTGATATGCATAATGCATAAAATAGTTTCAAAATGATTTGTTGAGTAGGCTGGATCTATGTATGTATTCAGCAGCTAATTCTTCAGGCAATAACTTTTTTCGAATAGTATATGAGCTATAAAGTGATATACATGTTCTACACATATCTGAAATATAATTGAATAAACATTTCGCCAAACAACAATGAAGTTTATGAAGAAAGCAAGAGATACTATAAAAGCTGTTAAAGCACTGTTCACTTAAGCGCAATCTGTATCTACTTTTCTTTATTGTCGAATTTCACTTAATCGGTTTTCAGGGTGACCATGCGATTTCACAATTACTTGAGCCTGTTGTTCACAGTGAAGAGTCTATCCACTCGGCGGGCATCCTGTGATCGATCAAATTGAGTATGTCTGTTCATTAACTTAAACAAAAACAGCGAAAAAGTATGAGAACCTCAATCTCATGGCTTGTATTTTATACGCTTTTTTTTTTTTTAATTCGCGGCATTTACGTTAAAATTTTATTGCCTGCGTTTATATTGAGCCTGGTGGGCATTGGAATTGGAATTGGCTACGATTTAAAACTCAGTGCAACGGCATCTGTCTCTATCTCTCTGGCGGTGGTTCACTCAGCTGTGGTTTCCGTAACACATTTAATGCCATTGTTTGGGTATTGGGTGGTTCACTGGCCAGCGTTGCCAGCGATATGCAAGAGATATGCACAATGCACAGAAGGTTTACGATTCCTGCCACTCATCGACAGGATGCGGGATGCGAACGCATCATTTGGCTTGCCTCGCAGCGTTTTGCTGCAGGCATAAGACACAGATACAGGCGAACAGACAGCCAGACAGACGCTTGTACAAATGGACAGCTGGACAGAAAACACAAAAAAAAAAACGAAGGAGAAGGAGAAAATTAAAATAAAAGGAGCAAGAGAAAGAGACAAGAGAAATGAGTCTATCTGCGCGCAGAGTTCGCGTGATATGAAATACTTTCGCGGTTTCTTTGGCTGAGGCGAACACGAGAGCAGCGTACAAAGCAATTTGGAATCTGAAAAGCTGATGCCATTAAGAAAATAAAGTAAATACTCGCTATGTGTGAAACAACGAACGGATCTGGTATTTAAAGGCACAATTGTAATTGCGAGCCTCAGTCGAACGAGACCAAGATGGGGTAGATGAATGTGAGGGAGAGCAGAAGATTGATTAGATGTTGGTATACTAAGTGATGAAGTATATATGTATTTACATTTATGTATTGAAGCTTAGCTCTTGGGCCATTTCATTTAGTCATTATGTATAGAAAGGGCTTTAAGCAAGGTTTAATGAACATGTTGAAGAGCTTCAATACCTACAATAGCTACATACTATAGGCTATGATAGTCTATGAAGTCTAAGAAAGTGCTGAAATGCACTCTGCCAGAAGGTGAGCCACTTTTTCATATGGTTTAACCTCTGCTTATAGATTAAACTGAAAGCAAAGTATGTCATAGTGAGGTGAACTCTGCTGCAACACGCCAAACGACTTATTGAAAAGATTGATCATAGCTTAAGCTAGCATACATATGACAGAACGTAATGAAACTCTTGCTAAGAGCAGAGTAAGACTCTTACTTTAACCGTAGTCTGTCAAAACATAGTGAAACCCTCTATGCATGCAGCGTGTGTCTAGTCTAACAAACTCTATGCCCTGCTTATTTTTTAACATTTTGGCCATGCCTGTCGCCCAACAGTTGCAAACGTCAATTGTCTGTTTGTTGCATTATCAGCGCTTTACGGCTCATTTGCGTTTTAAACATGTGTAAATAAGTTAAGACGAGGCGTGTGCCCCACTCTCACTCTCACTCTTCCACTCTCTCTCTCTCACTCTCTTTCTAGCACCCACTCTCTCTCACTCTGTATGACCCGTCATACCACGAGCACGTCATGCTCGCTTCATGGACAGGATATATGAGCTGACTGCCTGCAGGCTGCGAACCTGACAGCAAATGCGGCGTCGACTCATCGTTTTTAACACAGCAATGATTTATGAAATTTTCAAAAAGTACAAAAAAAAAAAAAAAAAACAACAGGAAAATATAATGAAAATGCCAAACTGTTGCACTCATTCGCGCATATTTAATGTGCATAAATATGTTCACATATGTAAATTTCAATACACATACAAACACGCTGTAAAATATGTCAGTGGCGCCTTATTAAGCGCTCATTACTCATGCCACCCACACATACATATACACATATATATACATATTAATGCTACCTATATACATTAAAATTTAAGTGCCCAGTTAGCACCACCCGCCGCGCGCAGCCACCCACAGAGCACGGCCATCAGGGCTGGCTCTGTGGTCATGCAGTGGCAGTGCATGAATATGATGCCAGTGCCGCATTGTTGTGGCCAAATGTGGAAGTTATCTGGGGGATGGTCAGCGCGAAGGGGGGGGGTCAGCGCGGCGTCTATTAATAAATCAGTTGTGTAACCAAAGAGAAATGATAATGATTTACTTGATTCAAAATGAAATGTACAGAAAATATGTTTACGAAATTCTTTTTTAAAATTGCAAGTTCATTAAATTTTATTAAACATATCAAAATGAATATAAGTAATTAATAAATAAAAACTATATATAGAATAAATTGCTAGAGCCAGTGGCTCTAAGACTGTGCTGTGCAGGCCACTGCTTGTCAAACTGTGAGCAGCAAGCAGAGCTACATATAAAGTAGAGCTCTATGCATTTATAGAGAGCAGCTGTTGCATTTTTATTATTATTTATTACTTCATATACAATATTATTAAATGTGTATATAATTTATAATATTCATATAATACACATAGTTTTTTTTTTATATTTTTATCATCTTATTATCTCCATTTGCTCTGCGACTTACTTAATTGTGTGCTTTGACTCTCCGGCAGTTCATATTGAAACTAAAGCGCAGCTCTTAAAATTTTATTGAATTTTTCTTTTTTGCGCCAAGCCAATTCCTATTTGTTTCTCTTTCTCTTAGCGGGGAAAGCGGCGTCCCACTTCCCGGCCATTGGATTCGCATTCACACTTTGCTTATTTATTTATTGCTGCATTTGCATTGTTATGCACGCCAAAGCAGACAAAAATAAATAGAAAGTAAAACAGAGAATACCAAAAGCAACAACAGCAACAACAAAAATAATACACAGAGCGCAATAAATTTTAAATCTAATTACGCGCACCATTTAATATCGAAACGTTGGCGGCGGCGGAAACGGAAGTGGATGTGTGGAAGTGGAGGGGGAAAGGGAAGTGGAAGTGGGAATCGCTGCAAGGGAATGGAATTGAAGCGAACGTGAGGCAAATAAATGTAAGAGAAAAGTAAAAACAAAAAACAAAAAAAACAAAATAAATATAAACCTTTGCTAAAATGCCCAACAGAGTGAAAATACCGCAAAACATATAAATAGATGAGGCGCGACCGACACATTTCAGCCCAGGCACCAAAATCTAATTACAAATTTTTGATAAGCTCAAAGTGAAAGAAGAAGATGAAGAAGGGGAGCGCAGCAGTGGCACAACAGGAGGCTACGCTTGAGATACATTTCTGAATAGTTTTCGCCGTAAGAACGTCAAAATATTTTTGCTTTGGGAAATTTAATAAAATTGCTTGCGGTTGAGCTTTTGACTTGTGGCCTGCAGCCCGTTTATTTCTGGCTAGGACATCAGTTTCGCTTTGTTGCATGTAATTTATATAGCAAAGGGAGCGGCACCCAACCGCATCGCTCCCTCACTGACCACACTGAACCCACAGAATGGTCAACATTGCTCAACTTGTGAAAAATACATTATGGTTCAAGCATTTAATTGCACACACACACAACTTTTTGGGTTTATGTGGCTCTCCCTATGTGTGTGTGTGTGTATCAAAAATGTAAACAAAGATTTCAGCACACACATACTCACGCCTCCTTCTGTTTGTAGGTTTTAAACAAATCTTTTTTTTTGTAGAACTCCCGAACAGAACGCAATTAAAACTAATAATTAATACGGCTATAGCTGAAGGGGACATTTGTCAAGCCAGGCCCAGTGAGCTGCTGCCTCCTGCCGCTGTCGCTGCTGCTGCTGCTGCTGCCTCTGCTTCTTCAATTTCTATATAGGCGCCTCTAATGCTTCTGCTTCTGCTAGGCATATAATAAAATTATGCTTCATTTATATGCAGGTTGCGTCATTTGACTGATGCCTACTAATGACTTCCTAACAATTTTTAATATCTATGCAAATGAACGTAAATTGCTGGACTGCTTCACGCCAGCTCCCTACCAAATTAATGTCCACCCCCCCTCCCTTCCGCGCCCATCCTCTTCCCCCGCAGACTTGGTTAACCGTTTAGCCGGCGCTAACCACCAAACACGGCGGCTAACGAACAATAACAACAACAACTACTACAAAAAGTCAAGGCGACTGTAGCTCTCTAGTCCCGCTTCGAACGGCTCTCAGGCGTTTAATTAAATGACATTATGGCCATTTCGCTGTTGAGTCCCCGTGCCCTGTGCCTTGAGTAGGCTGTGAAAAATGCTGCCACAACAAACAACAACTTGGCTACACTACAGCACCCGCCGGACTTGGCCTGGTCAACAGACACTCACTCACACACACACATACAGCGTAGAGTAGAGTAGAAAAAAAATGCCTAAAGTGTACTCTGGGAGCTGTATTTCAATTGTTGTTCTTGCGTCTAGCGTCTGGTGTTCGCTCATCATGATGATGTTTTATGCCACTTCTTCAGCTTCGTTTTTTATGGCCAACAACATTGTCAAACTGTGTGTCTAGGCTTAGCACCTCAACAACAATTCCACAGAGTTCACATTCCATAAATTTTGAGTGCGATCTATGTGGGGAGTACTTAAGAGTTTTTCTGTTTATATATATGATTTCATTGGGCACAATTAGCGCTATTTAGAAAAGGGGAAAGACTTAGGAGCTTTAGAATATTATGTGTATGTAAACATATTTCGGAATATATTATAAAAGATTATCAAAGATAGGTATATATTTATTTTTTTTTAGATTTTTGAACGTCGTCTTAATATATATTGAATTAAGTATACGCAGTGTTACCAAACTTTTTATTATGCATATCTATACATTAAATATGTAACTAAAATAACAAAAAGCTTTTATCTGGATTATCTCTCAGCTTAAACTTATTAGTTTTTTAGAGAGATTCAATCAGAGTTTAAGCTCTCGCTAAACACCCAATTCAACGCATTTATAATTGCAGCATGAAAAGTTGAAGAGTGAGAGAGAGAGAGAGAGAGATAGCGGAATACAGAAAAAGAGAGAGGGAGAGCAGCTTGAATTTCAGATATGCCGCGTTATGAATATTTGCAATGCAAATAATCAGTTTCATGTTGCTAATGCGAGCAAAGAGCTGGATGAGGTGCAAGCGCGCAAGAGAAATTAAATCATTAGTTATGCAATTTGAATGCAAGAGAGAGAGAGAGAGAGAGAGAGAGAGAGAGAGAATGAAAAGATTTGTAATTGCACAAACACGAAATAAAGTATTTAAAAATTAAAACTAGAAACTCGGAAACGCATTCAATTAAATGTGTAATTAAATGTTTTTTTTTTTTTTTAAATAGGCAAATATTAAATGCAATTATGAAACACACACACAAATGAGGATATATTTAATCAGTAATTGCCGAGCGAGGTCGCAGTTAATTTGAATTTTATTCGAGTGTTAAACTTAAATCAGCTCCCAGTTCAACTGTAGCAAATGTGCCAAAGTCTGGGCAGCATGTGCATTGTGTCTGATGCTCGCTCTGCTCCTTTATATTAGAAATGTTAATACCCGTTTTTGCCTTTGCCTTTGGATAAAGAACTTAGCTGCTGGTATTAAGAAACTTTTTGCATTTGTAAGAATCTTGCCAACTTTAAAATGTAATCAAGGCAAACTGCAACTCGAGTCAAACTTAAATTGCAGCAAATTGCAACGGCACAGGATGAAGACATCTGAACTGCTACCCGCCTGCCCGCCTGCCTGATGACCCGGCCCATTTGACAGTTGTCCTTCTTTGCGCCAACTGGCGCACTTTGCTGGCGATTGCAGCTGGTTGGATACTCAATGCTAACGTGCTAGAAACTGAGGCCAAAATGTGAATCTGTCAATATCGCGACATGGTCTGCATTCAAATATATTACATTTATTTACCACAAAGCGCCAGCTGTTGTGTGCCGTTCAGCAAATAAAAAATATAAATAAAAAAAAACGAAAAAAACAACAAGTCAAACAAATAATGACTGTAATAATCGTAATGCAAGTACATTGCTCAAATTTTGTAATTAATTGAGCAGTTCTCAAAAACGATTTAATAATATAAGAGAAAAAGAGAGAAAAAATTGTTTGAAACTGAATAAAATTGCTAAGAGTTCTTTGCGAGCTTTTTCTTAAAGAGTAAACTGAAGTCGGTCAATCAATCATGTGTGCTATAAATCGTCTTCTGATTGTTTAGACTTTGATTTAGAAAGTATTCTGCTTTAACAACTCATAAGCTACTCAACAGCTCCTTTTTATTTATTGATATTTTTTAAGACTTTTATAAATATAATTTGGTTTTCATTTTATGTTTTCCTAATAAGCTCTCAAATTCAAAACTTCTATTTGCAGACTTACGAAATATTTTTCATAATTCTTCGGCGAATTTCCAGCGAAATTGTAACTTGGCAACTCGTTGGCAATTTGCAGCTGAAATGAGCAAAAGCAAGTGGCATCGTTTGTCTGATTAAAATGCTCATTTATGCATATTTATTTAAATGAAAATGCTCTTAATTTAACTTGTGCTCCTTTATTTAAATATGAATTAATAATTTAAAATGCTGCGCAGCATATTTAATGTTTGCCTGTGTAAGAGAGAGAGAGGTGAGAGGGGCTTACATTCGGTTGTAATCTTAGTTGAATGTACGGGATTATAATATTTATTTAATGACTGCTATTAACTGAGTTTTTTCATTTTTAATATTTATATATATTTGTTATAATAATTACCAGGCGAAATTCCCATTTATGTACGGGTCAAAACGTTCTCTAGCCTTGCTTTGCCGTTGATGAGGGCCGCTGCTCATGCACACATGTGCCATTTGGCTGGTGGCTTAAAACTTCAAATGCAAACAAAATTTTTGGCTCAACATAAGCGGCTTACAATGTTAACAAACACTAACACACACACACATATATATAGGAGATATAGCAGTATGAGAGATAGTTACATGCACATAACATCTGGAGTTAGCGAAACACTGTCTAAAAATATTTTCGGCTATATTTTTATTTTATTTTGTCGGTTACCACCTGCAGTTTAACACAAATGTTTGCATTGGGGAAAACATACAGTTCTACTCACACATACACACACACACACACACACACAAGTATATATGTGTTTGTTATATATAGTAACTCATAAATATAAAGCCAAGTTTTTGCATGTACATTCACAAATGTTTATGTGCAAAGCTTTCAAATCCCTTGGGAGCTTTATCTAGATTTTCAGCTAGACAACTGAAATAAATATTTTCAATTTTTAGTTAGATTCTTTTTTTTCCCAATTATTTTAGAGTTTTTGTTCGTAATGATGATCATTGTGAATATGGGCTCAGGGTATAAACATAATCACTCAGCTTTTTCTCTGTTTGGCCTCAGACAATATTATTATTTTATATCAAATGCAGAATTCATTATTATTCAATTTCACTAAAAAAAAAAAAAAAAAACTTATATTTCTAATTTATTTACTATTTATTATTTTAATAGATCGGGGAAAACTTTATAAATCCCCTATCAAAATTTCCATCACCTGTTTAGCTCAGCTTTAAGTTGAAAGCTTCAAGATTTTGTGTTCGGTTTTTTTGAAACTTTTGTCTAGCAACGAGACAACGTTGCAAGTTTGTTTTTGAGCCACAAATCAAACGGTGGATGGTGGGTGGTGGCTGCGTGGTTTTCGACTGGCGCAGCGTCAAGGTTGCCCCCCAGGGGCATTTTTAGCATTGACAACTTGGCACTTTTAAATAAATTTTCGATTATCGCGAGCGCCCATTAAGGCAATAAAAATGTAATAAATTTTCAATCTGCGTCCGACACGCCCAACGCCCACCTCGTAGACGCTAGGCGAGGCGAGGCGAGGTGTGGGCATGGGCGTGGCCCTGCCATGGCGCCTCCAGTGATAAGTTTGATCAAATTTACTAAATCGATGATAATATTGAATGGACTTGTGCCAGAACTTCACGGCACAGCTCCCTGGCAGCCACAACTTACCTTCAGTTCTATTACTGCTTCGGGCCTGTGGCGTTGTTTAGTTTACTTTGCGCAGGGGGTTGGGGGCGTAGGGTTGGGTTGGGCTGAACGGGGGTGGGCACTGCAATAATAACACAGCACGCATACGCCGTGTTGTCCAGAGCCTGCAATTGTCTTTGGTTTCGATTACAATCGTTTGTTGTTTGTTGTTGCTGCTGTTGTCGTTGTTGTGTGCGTGTGCGTGGAAGTTCGATTTCAATTTTCATACTCGATTACCTTCTGCTTCTGGCCTATAGCAGCAGAGCAGAGGGCCGCTGCGGCTGCTTTTTGATGCCGATTCTGATTCAGTTACTGCAGGCATACGGATTTTTTTTTTCATTTTCTTTCTTTTTTGCTGCTATTGCTGTGCTGGTGCTGGTACCGTGCCGCGCCAAACTTTTGCTCCGTGAAACGCAAACATTTTATTAAAAAACTTTTGTTTCACTTGGGCTGCAGTCGGAGGCGGATGATATCGAGTCCTGTTCCCCCGTCCGGACTCTGGGGCGACGGCCTTCGGGCGAAAGTTTACACATAGAAATATGATTTTACATTTGCTTTTAATTTTAACTCTTGCAATCATTTTATTTTTCGTTTTTGTTTTTTGTTTTTTGTTTTTGGCTCTGGCCTACCTTGTCGGCTGTGCGTTGCGGTCATAGTCCACAAAACACGCAGCGCGCACTTTGCGCAAACATAATAATAAAAAATAACTTTATTTTTCTTAGAGAAGGAGGTGCTATGGGGTGGGAGGGGTTTCCTATTCCTTTCTCTTTTGTTTTTTTTTTTTTGCTGCCAAACAATAACCATAAATGTCGGAGCGCATAAAATGCCAGACTCGTAATTGATTGTTACAGGCGGCCAGAAAAAAGGAATTTAATAAAAAGTTGAGAAAGTTACACGCGGTGCGAAAAATATTTATGTGCACTTTTCCCATCTCAAAGCTCACTCTCGCGCATAACTGGCGAAATATTAGAAAAATTGACTAAACGCAGCAGCAAAAATACCTCAAGTGAAAAGGAAACGAGTTGAATCTTAAGAGATTCCTACGCCAACTGTCAGCAGCTAAGAACAATTGCTGTTTGTCTAAAGTTGCTTAAATTGTGTTAATCAAAAGAGAGCATGAAGTGCTTGAGTTAAATCATCTACCTTTGCGAGAAGTTTATTGCATAATGTATTTAAAAAAGGAGTAAAAGAGAGAGGGAAAGAAAGAAATAGAGATAGAGTGTAAGCAGAGAGTCAGAGAGAGAGAGAGAGAGAAGATGTATATATATTGAGATAGACAGAGACAAAGAGAGAAAGATAGATAGAAAAAAGAGATAGCGACTGAGTGAGATAGAAAATAAAGATATAGAGCGAAAAGACAGTGAAAGAGAGAGAGCGAATAGAACTAAAACATATTTCGATTAAGGTCTTCATTCTAAAAGGAAAATAAGAGAGAGAGAGAGAGAGATGGAGAGAGAAAGAGAACACAGCTCAAATTTATATCTGTTAAAGAAATGTACGTCTTCATTCCGAAATGTTATTCATTTCTTGATTTTTCCAATATTTTACCCAAAATTTTCGTCCTATCCATTTATTCTTCAATAAAAATTCCTTTTTAAAAATCTCTATATATTTTGCAGGTAATTACATAGAAATTTAGATTGATGTTTCTAGCTTGTAGCATAACTAAATTCTCGATTTCTTTAATTAATTTCTGAGGTAATATTTATTACAATTTGCGAGGGAAATCAAACGAAATTCCTTAAAAAAAAAAAACAAAAAAAAACAAAAAAAATATACAGAGAAAACGATTTTAAGCAAATAATGAGTAAATTTGCGTTAGAAGAACTTAAATATATAGATTATTAAATAAATGTAATATAATAAGTATCCTCAGCATGCTTCAAAACATTATCCTGTTCACATTTTAAATATTTATCTAGATTAGCTGATAAATCTTTATTAACATTATAGTCACCCAATTATGTGCTTAATATTTAAGAATTTAATAAACAATGAAAGCAAAGATGCTGAAAGATGCCTTAACAAATTCCAGCAGTTGTTGCGTCGTTCCGCACGATAATTGTCAGAGTGGGGGCTAATGAGCTTTTAATTGCACGTTCAAGTATGTAGGTGTGCGTGTGCGTGTGCGTGTGTGTGCAGCACAAATATCATTTATGAGGCTGGCACGCATGTGTGCGTGTATGGGGTAAGAATTAATGAAGCTCTTGAGTGTATTTTAAAGTGCTGCAAAGATTAATCATACACATCAATCTTAACCCTCGACAAGAGTCCCGCTCAGCGCGTTAATTATGTGCGGGCTGCATAAAGTTCGGACAGTTAAGCAAGGGGCAGGGACAGGGGCAGGTGCAGAAGTAGAGGTATGTGAGAGTTTGTTGTAATTTGATTTGAATGAGTTTCATGTGGGCCCTAGCAATCTAAATACGAGACAAAAAAAACACACACACACACACACGCACACAAGAAAAACAAGAAGAAACAGCAACAAACATTGCAATTGCTGCACTTGCTGCAACTTAATAAAAACTTTTAGTTTATACCCAACGCAAGTTTCAAGTTTTTTTTTGCATGGTAACTCAAATAGTAAATGCGAGAGCTGAAAATAAAGACAACCCGGTAGGAGGACAAAACTATCCCAAAACAGGCGCAAAGTTTTGCCTTTGCATGTTGGCTTTGCACTTGAAACAAAATATCAACTTGGCTACCACGAATGGGCGTGGCATGCGTGTGGGCTGCGCGCTGTTAGGGGCGTAGGAGTTTTTGCTATAACTTTTAATTAAATAATTAACAAGAAATTTATTTGCGTTTAGATCGTCGTTCACTTGGCAAAACAAACACCTGTTGGCAATAAATAAATTCCGAAATACGGTCAGCAAAGAATGTTGCGCTTGGAATGGAAATTCAAGGCAAGTCGGAGAATGTTTGCTGCGAAGTAAAGTTTGCATCAAGAAATTTTTAGTTCTGTATTGCGGTCGGTATTCTCGAGAATCGAGCATCGAAACAATTTCATCTAATTCCGAGCACAAACATCTGCAAAAGTATTTTGTGAGAATGGTCATAAAACATTCAATTTACTTGATTTAAAAATTTGCTTCTCGAAATACTGTACGTATGGTATTTATTTCATAATCTATAAAGAGCTACTTTTTACTATGAAAAGGACCTTTCAAAGCCATGCAACTCTTATATTTAATTTAGTAGCAGATTATTAGAGAAGAGAGAAATTACATACATAAATATTCATAGTATACCTCACTGTCTATCTCTGTGTTTCCCACTCTTTCTCTCTCTCTCTCTCTCTCACACTGTCTCTATTTCCATCTTTAACCTCTCTTTGGTGTTCATTTGTAGCATTCCGTTCTCTATCGTTCTTTTTGTTCGCTCCCTCATATTGACTTTCTCCCTCCTCCCTCATTCTCTCACTATCTCTCTCTCCCTTAGTCTTCCTGTCTCTCCCCTCTATCTCTCTCCACGTATCTCAGTTTCTCTTCACTATGATTCCAGTTGTCTATGCTCATTAGCATTTAACACTATACTATATCATAATGACCATTTGGCAACATGATTAGCATCATATATCCCACGTATATATCCTGTATGCTCTAGCTCATCAGCCATGACAATTCACGACTGATTCATGCAGTTTGTGGTTATGGCAGTTGTTGTTGTTGTATTTAGTGTGCGGTGATATGCGTAATAATGCAATAAATACAAATTAAGCACGCTTGAGTGCAATTATGCAAATGAATGTAGTTTATAGTGCACACACACACACACACACGCACTAATACTGGATGTTGCATTGCCGGATTACAAAACGATTTCAGTCGCTAATCTCTTATAATGAACACACACACACACGCACACATAAATAATCGCTCATGTAGCACTTACTCATCTAATGTATCTCTATATATACTATCTGCATATACATACATATATACAGTCATTAACCGATACTAGTAAAGCACTTTGTAACACTGAATTGCTGCTGGTCAGTGTTGTCAAACATAATACAATTTGAGCATCTTGTCACATTATATTAAACATTTATCTCTAAGTATTTTCGATTTAGCTGCTTTATCTTCGCGCTGCCTCTCTCTCTCTCTTTTTGCTCACTCTCCCTTTTTATTTACGTTATTTGTTTTTATGTTCGTGTTTCGTGTCAACATCAGCTGCTCTGTTGCTGCTACTCGCGTTAGCCGTGGCGATTTCTTGGTCGTCTGCTTCTTAAATTTCTATAATTGCTTGTGATTTGTTAGCCGAAAACGTGCCGGCCAAACTGCAATTTGTTGTAAGGCCATATACCTTATAGCACTAACACAGACACACACACACACATGCACACTGATATACATACATACACTCGCAGAAAAGTCGATAATAAAGTGCTTAAGTCATTTACTGAGAAAAGTTTCGTATCTGAGAAAATATGAGAGATGGTTATAGTTATGGATGGCTATATAGATTCTATATGAAAATAGTAGATCAAAATTTGAAGATGAAGACTTTCAAGAATTTTTAAAAACTATTTTTTGTATATACTCAAGTCTTCACTTATTTAAGTTCAATCCACAATTCATTTCTCGCAGTGTATTAAGCATTCTATAGATATTGCCATACATTTTTATTTGTCTCACGCTTTCAATAATTGCCGGCATTACACGTGGCACCAATAAATTAGCAGTTCTGGCTTAAGTGTAAAATAAATAAACACCAAACTTAACGCCAAACTCTGCCCATAAAGAGTCTGTCCAATAAGTAGCTTATATATATGTACATATATATGTGTATGTGTGAGTGTGAATGTAAGTGTGAATGCGTGTATGTTTGGCTTTGGTCTGTGGTTCTGTGCATATCAATCATACGCCCTGTTGTGCGCCTCACAATTATCGAGTGCGCCTGGCCGCAACTTTTGACAACTATTTGCATTACAATTTTCCATGTTGGCCGACAGCTGCGTTTTCCGCTATAAAAGCGAAACCATCGCCGAAAAATGCTGCCATGATATCAAATGTTGCCACATCAACATGAAACGTGCAACGTGCAACGTGCAACATGCGGCAAGTGTTTGGTGTGCATCCGCTTAACATTGCCAGCGAATAGCCAAAAATATGGCGGATATTATACACGTTTACAGTTTTGCAAAAATGATTAAAGTCATGTCAAAATAAACTGAGGTGAAGCTAGAACGGACAAAGTCGAGATAGACAGAAAGATGGTGCTCAGATTATGATGTATGAGATATGTGTTATATAGAGTCTGAACAGCCGTTCCATATCGTGCAATCAGTTAAAGATTTTCTCTAGCAATAGACCCCATCTCAACCAATACTTGATCATCATCGTAACTTAACTATTTTAGCGTCACTTACAACTGAATTTCAGATTTCTTCGATTCGTCTCATACAATAAAGTTTTTATAAGCAACTTGAAATAAGACTGCACTTTGATAGCTTTGCCATTGAGTTTGGCGAAGTTGGCGAATCTTAATGCTCAATGGAGGTGCCATGTAGTTTAATGAGCCCATTAAGTCATCAAACTATAGAACGACGACAACCGCAGCAGCACTCTGGCCACACTCTATACCATATCATCCGGAGACCATCCCCCGCCGCTCTGGAATCTCTACACATTTTAACAGCTGTCAGTTTTATGGTGCGTGACTTTTACGACAGCTGGTTTTGGCGGCTGTTGATGGGCGGTGGTGCAGTGGTGCGATGTTGGCCTGGGGCGATTTTCGGAAATCGGTTTTAATTGTCAAATAAAACCAAATAGCAACGACAACAACAACAACAGTAGAGGCAACAAAATATTCATAACAATCGGCGCCAAAAAGTGTGCTACACATTTTTGCGGCCATTGAAATAGTTTTATATGAATGCTGTTTGCCAGCGGCAATAACAACAACAGCTACAACAATGTATTTGAATTTGAACGCGTAAATATTACAGCAATGCATTTTATTACATTCTCAATTGTACACACACACACACACACACACACGCATATAGATAGAGCTAAATAAGCGTAAATAAAATGTAAGCAACAAAGCTATTCGATTGCTATTTTGTTTACTTTGCGCCGGCTAAATGAATGTATTTATATAAAAAACTATATATTTTAGGAATGAAAATAAGTTTTAGCAATGTTTTAAAGTTTTTTTTTTTTTTTTTTTTTTTTTTTTATTATTAAAGCGTTGGAACGGTATGCACATGTATTACCTTGACAACACAGTTAGATGATCTAAATATGCCAAACCAACTGATATGCTCAGGAGGAATAAAAACAATATTAACCTAAACTTAATAATAAATTAACCTAATTAATAAACTTAAACTAAACTTATCTAATTGTCTTGGCAAAGCCCAAGCGTTTTAACCGCCTTAGTGGCCTCGCAGGAAGCAAACGTCTCGCCAGTCTGCTCCGGTGTCTAGTAAGCCTTTCGCTATATCGGCTGGTGTGCCTACCGATCTGTTCCTCCACTGTGAACAGCTGCAGGTCTCGATGAAGGGTAGAGCCGCGCACGTACCACTATGTTTTAAAGTAAATAAAATTGTTAAACAAGTCTTTAACTTGATTGAAATATGAATTGCATATTCCAAGATAAAGCCCAACTAAATTCTGAGTTCTCATACCTCCAGTTTTTATTCACAATCTTCGGCGACTTCATTGCAAACTGATATGCAGTAGCTTTGCTCTAATTAAAATTTTATTAAAATTGCATTTGTCAAAGGAATTGGCTTTTAAAGTGCTGAAAACACACAAACTTTATAGCATAACATATTATCCTTTGTGCAATATGTACATATGTGTGCGTGTGTGTGTGTGTGTGTGTAAAATATATATATTTATTACGCCTTGGGTCACGCACAATCATGTGTGTATAGATTGCATTTTATAGGCGAGCAACATGCACAAAAAAAAAAAATGAAAATAAAAATAAATAAATACTATTGCAGCTGTGGCCCAGACTGACAGTTCATGCACTGAGCATACCCTGCACTGAAGATAAAGTGAGGGAAGCGTAGTTAAACAAATGTGTAAAAAAATGTTATGAACTTGATTTTTAATTGAAAAGTTATTTATATTTAATTACTAAACTATATTTTGAATATTGATATCTATAAAACTTTTTAGTTGTTCATTGAGAAGCTAAGAACATTATGTACTTAGACTGCAAGCCTTAATAAATACACATCTACTATATAACACATTCCCTATAGCTCCCTCTATCCAGATGATGCTCAGCCAGTCAGCCCTTTTGCTATTTTACATTTTTTTTTAGAGAGCAGCAAAAGCAATTGTCTGCCATACTAAATTTTCAAGTGTCAAACTAATGGTCTAAGAAATACTTTATAGCTAAAATTTTAAACAATATAAAATCCATATAAATCGAATTTCAGCAATTCAATACAATAAAATATATCTATGTGTATATATACAATGTGTGTCGGCTCAGCTGTGACTGTCCATTGTTGTTGTTGTTGTTGTTGTTGCTCTAGTTGTAGCTTGTCTCTAGTTGTGTCTGTATATATATATGTGTGTGTGTGTGTGTGTTGGTATGCGCATCATTCATCCTGCGGCCATATTGAGGCAACATATCCGGTGACAGGATGCCAAGACAAGAAAATTTCATGCTATGCTTTGTACGTTTCCGCTTGCCCTCAACCCAATCAGCCAGTCAGGCAGCCACGCCCCCACCTCGCCCCCCCCCTCCCCCCACCACCCTTCTATGCTGGTATTGTTGTTGTTGCGCTTATATTTTATTTTATGCCAACAGCACTGTTTAATTACACACAAGAGACAACAAAGACACACACACATTGAGCTTACTTCTGTGTGTGTGTGTGTGCCCTCCATTTCCTTTGTGTATGCATGTGTGTGTGTGTGTGTGTGTGTGGATCAGGTAAGGGCTGCCCTGCTCGCATGCAATTTATATTTACCCCCCATTTTAAGCCCGCCTGCTACTATCTCTCGTTCCACAGCTCTGCCCGCCTGCCTGTTGTCTGCTCAACTAAACCTTGATCTGCCCTTTCTTCTGCCTCCCTTCTCGCTCCACCACCCTTTTGGGGCCAAGCTGCGCTGCAATTAAGTTCAAGTGCAAAACAAAAGGCATGTTGTTTGATATCAGACCGAGGTCTGGCGCTCGCATGCGAAACATTTTTATACAATTACAGCTAGAAAATGCAACAAAAACAATGACAGCCGCAGCTCTGCTCTGCTGTACAGCAGCAACAACAAATAATTGTTCTATATATATGTAATAATAACTGATTAAATACCGTTGACATATGAGCGAGATTATGGTTGCTTGGTATTTTAATGAATCACTTGCTGTCTCTCTTCTCTCCCTGTCTGCCTCTCTCTATATCTCTCTCTTTCTTTCTCTCTCTCTCTCTCTGTATGTATGTGTATTTGTTAAGTAGATTTGATCTGGCTAAATGCGGCTGACTGGTTTTGTTGTTGGCAACGGATTAACTATGGGGTCTATGCATAGCGAGGAAAACAAGAGCCTCAAAAAATATATATACATATACAATTCCAAGCATTTTCGGTCGGGTAGCAGCGACTCCTTAATACCTTGTTACCATGAACGGTTGATTTTATACTTTTAAGGCAAAGCAGCCTTTATTGAATTGAGAAAGTATTTCGATTTGCTGAATATTTATGTATTTTAAATAAATAAATATCTAATGTAAATATGCACATGTTTTATTTACCACAGCAAAAGCAAAGTACTCTGGCAATCAGCCCTATCCGTGTGAGCCGTGGTGTTTGCTTGAATATATTAAGATTAAACTCATGCTATATACTTTTGCATACATCTACTTTTTTTGTCAGATTATTAGCAGCTTGCTGGCATAATCTTTTAAATACTTCAAGGACTTTGCTCTTTGAGCTCGCAGAAATGAGTAAGTGTTGCGGTGAAGGTCGACTTATGTAGGAGCTCATGAAGAGACACAATGTTCATAATCAAAGTTAAATCGAAACTGTATTTCCCAATTAAATCAACCTTGATAAAATTCATACCTTTATGAACTACATATACTGCCGTAATTTCCATTTCATAGTTTTCAAATACTCTAATCGCCCTAAATCTACTCGCAGCAAATCACTTCGCACCATCAACGAATGCGTTTAAAGGCCAACAAAAATTTGGATAATTATTTGTTGGTTAAAAAGTTGTAAACATCAAATTAAATTGAACATAATTTAATTTTGTTTGCGAGCCGCAAAAGTTTTTGCCTTTTTTTAATTAAACAAACAAACAATTGAGAAGGTATTAAAAGAGCAAATTGTGCCAAAAGCCCTTAATTTATCTGCTTCATCTCGCTATCTCTCACTCTTTCTTGCTGGCTGTCCTTGTCGCGTTCAACGAATGCTCAAAAAAAAAAATAAGAGAACAGAGAACATAAATCATGACGGAAGCGTTAAAATTTTGAAAAATAAGTAATTTTGTGCAGCCATAACTTTGGGACTGTTTTTTGTTTATTTGTTGTTTGTTGCTGTTGTTATTGGGGGCCGTCATTGCGGTAATTAATCAACATTGCAGAAAAGACCTAGACGATGGCATTATCAATTACAAAATATATATATTTATGATAAATTATATTGTGTATGAGTGTCGATTCTTTAATGGAATTTATTATGGAATTGTGTTAAGCGTGAACATTAATTAAATCATATTCAATGACAGACCAAGCGCGCAGCAACAACGACCAATCAAAAAAAAAACGTATTAAAAGGCTATTAATGTGCTTTAATTACAACTGTGTAATAAATTTGAGCTGCTTTCAAGATTGTCCTTCGTTTTAAAGCAACTGAAAATTGATTAAAGCATTTTGAGCAATCCTCAATCCAAATGGTAAACAGCTAAATGTTAACAAGCTTATCCATAAGGAATTTAATCCGCCACTGTCTTAATCAGAAAGTTTCAAGTTACAGCACATTAAACGCACATCAAACATAATTGTGAACTTCGCACTGTGAATATTTCATTTTATCAAAGAGGAAGCTTTCTTAAAGCTGCTTAGTCTAAGTTAATGGTAATAAGCACACTTAAGGTGCTTTCAAAGCTTTTCTACAAAAGTAAATATGAAAGCTGCGCTATAATGCTGCATATCACACACCGATCCGTGAAAGCATTCTAAAAGCTCTTGAATATATAATATGGGACAAAAAAGTTATCAACAATCCGATAGATCTACAATAAATCTCTTCATCCTACTGAAAAGCTTTCATATTTGGTTTATTAATCATCAAAATAAATTGCTATTTATACATTAAATTAAGTAGATTATATACTTACGCACTCTTAGGCTGAAAACAATTTTTTTATTTACCTTTGGGCAGCAAATCAAAACGAAAAAAAAATCGTTGCGTTTTTGCAGCTACTAAAAATCCTTTTCACACTTAATACACGCCTTTAGCAAGATACTTGGCTATAAGCGTATAGCCAAAATGCGATTTGCACTTGCCGTATGGTTAGCTATAAATGCCGCTTTATAGCTAAGCAGCTCGACAATAATAATAATAATAAGAATAATAATCTATGGCTTAATTGCCACCTACAGCTAACTCCTTTACAGTCACAAAGGAGATTTAATTTGCGTTTTTTTCGTTTCTTATTTATTGTCATTGCAAGCCAAGGAATTAAATTAAATTCCATTCAATGACAGAAAACCCCCAGGCTCCAAAATAGAATAAAATAAAAAATAAAAGGAAAGAGTATTAAAAAGCCTTAAAGTGCTGTGGCAGCAAATTACGCGACACCGTTTGGCGCGTCTAAAGTAAAAGTTAACAGAGTTATTTGCAATTGTTGTTCCGTTCTTATGCTTAATTTTTATGTGGCTGGCAATAAAAGATAGAAACTTATTTTATGGCGGTATTTATTCGAATACCCTGTAAACAGCGAGTGGAGCGATGAAGTGCATTATAATGTTGAGGCAGCTTAAAAGTTATATCATATATTTAAATATGTGTCTTTAGATAGAAGACTAGCATACCCTGCTTATATATATCTGGTATGCTGGTACCTAAAGGGTATATGTAGAAAATATCAGAAAGAAGTTCATATATGTAAAAATATCTGCAAATATCACATATAAAATTTCCAATGAAAGAATGAAAAATAAAATAAATTTACTTCTAACAGGGTATCCATCAGACTATCAATTGTTATAGCGCCCTTATACTAGTTACGGGTTTACTGTTAGCACACAAAAATATTTACAGGGTATCTGCTCACCTGGCAATCACTCTATACTCCCACGTACTTGTTCTGATTACAGTTTTTACGAGGCGATGGCGACAAAGGCAAAATGTGCCCAAAAAAAAAGGAAAGAAAAATACCGTCGCATAGCTGCAGGAACCGAAAATCTAACTCAATATTCAAAGCCACAGCATAGCGTGAGCAGCAGAGACAGAGAGAGAGAGAGGGTTAAAGAGGGGTAGATGGCAGCGAAAAGCAGCGCAGCCAAAGCAATAAAAATGCATTTTTATGAGCAAAACTACCAACAAGCATAAATCTCTATCGAAAGCTGCTTTGCAAGCCAGGTAAAGGACTCGCAAGGACTTGCCTTGTGGGTGTACCTGCCTTGCTCACCCCCCCCCCCCCCCTCTATCTCACTCTCTCTCTCTCTCTCCCTATCCCATTCAATGCTTCAGCCGTGTGTAAGTGTGTAGATAGTAGATAATGTGGGGACTTCACTAAGGCTTCCGTTGCATGAACAATAACAAATGCATGAGAAAACAAATTACAATTCGTTGTTTTTTTTTTTCCTGGGTTCTCCTTCTTTTGCATCCAGTGGCTGCTGCAGCCAGAACAGGTTCAGGTTCCTTTAAAATAATCCCATTTGTAAAAATTGATTGCAGCTTGCCGATAAAAAAGTGCCCGACTGTGTGACAGCGGGAGAGATGCAGCTAGAATGGTGGAAAGATGAAACACTAAGTGAAGCAGAAACCTAACAGACTTTGACCAATGTGAGTCTGTGTGTGTGTGTGGGTTGGTGGGTGGGTGCTTTCTGTGCGGGTGGTACAGATGGACCATGACGATAGGCCCGACATGAGCTACATGTGTAAAGCACAAGTCATTAGTGTGTGCAGCCTGGCAGTCTGCCTGCCAGACTGCTTGCCTGCCAGATCACACACATACATACATATACACCTACATACATACATACATATGTATGCTGCAACGACATTAGAGCGAGATTAATGACAAACTCGCAGCAACTGGACAATCGGCAGACGACGAACAGCTTTTGCTAGTCTCAGCCAATATCAAATTGAAATTGTGGGCGACACAGAGTTTGATGGCAGCTGAAAACAGTTTTGACGACATCAGTTTTATATCCCTAAATGTACATAAAGTGTGTATCTCATGATATCTCAATGAGCTTTCATATGTCATAACAATATTTTAAGTAGCTTATATAAACTCTCATCATATCATCGAAGCCAACTTTAGTTAACTGAGAGTTATACTCAGCAAATCTTGAGTAGTCTAAGAGCTATAGCTATAAAATTTACTATGCTGGACCAAGTAAACTATACATAAATTGCAAGAAAAATGATTTTCCTCAACCATTCTGACAGTTAATTATGGATGGATTGTTAAGATTTGATCAACTGATATACAAGCTCAACATATGCATCTCTAGCATAATTCAATTCTTGGGGTTTTTTAAACATGGCTTAGTTTATCATTAGTTTAGTCTATGAATGCTAGGGGTATTTCGTAGAATATGCAAGAAATAGATATACTATAGGCATAGTTGTTCAATATATTTTCATATGGACAATTTGTATAACGAATTTTTCTATACACAAGACCTGCTGCTGCATGCTCAGTTTCTCTTAAATAATAGCTAACATTAATATTTTCTATAATTATATATATATTTATCTACATTTATCTCTGCTTAGCTTAAAAAGTATTTCCTATTCGGTTCTGTATTTCTTACATTTTCACTTGCCAAAATATTGTGCAAAATTTGGGTGTGTCGCATTTAGCAAATCGGTCGCAGGTTTCGCTTGAGCTGCGGTTGGCCCAAACAAACTTTTTGCTTACCTTACAACCAAAGGTGGTTGCATCATATTATGCTGCTATATTCGTTGGCAATGCTACCAAAAGTTTTCTCCCACAAAATGCTGTCCGCCCGCCGGCCCATTGGCTGCAGCAATTCTAGCGTTGTTGGCTGTTGGCTATTGGCTTTTGGCTCTTCTCTTCTGTTTTGCGGCCGGTAAACTAAATTTACAGCATTACAAGTTCCGGTAAGCAGCTTATCGAATATAGCAGCAAGTCCCATGCTCAACGTTCGTCCGACTGCAAATAAAATCCGACAATCAAATGATTTATAAATAATCTCTACTTGCCACATATACGAATATTTTAGGTATGTAAACGAATGCCATTCACAGCGCGAGCTGAAGCTGTGGCTGATGCTGGGGAGAATTTCATAAACTCGAATGGAAGATATGCTGGAAAGAAATATTTTTGCTGCGCTTAATGAGAAGAAAAAGACGTGGCATATACAACAAAATTAAATCTGCAGTTGTTTTTATCATTATTAATATTTAAGTATTTATACTTATATTTATTTATATTTGGTATGTTATATGTCTTAATATGATACCATGCTCGTCCTGTGTGTCCTTGCTGAGCATAGTAAATCACATTCCAACTTAATCCCATAACAACCCAGAACACCCAGCACTTAACCACTTCTAGGGTATTAAGAGCTGCAATGATTGCTCGCTTTTCGCAACTGGCTATTGACTAGCTTAAATTGAGCTGTTGTTGTTGTTGTTGTTGCTGTTGTTGTGGTTAGTTGATCTGTTAGCTGATTGCTGGCGTAGATATATACCTGGATAGCTGGATATTATTAATAAATGAGTGGTGAAATTTATGTGCGAGCGAGACACAAGAAGTCAATTGAAAATTAAGTGAAATAATAATTAGCTATAATGTACGCATTAGGTGAATATAAATCCGTTTGCACAGCTCTGAAATGAGCTCTGCAATTTAAAGATTATATTGTGCAAAATATCCCTGGCATTTCTTCTTATTATGCATTATCCTTGGCTATATCTAAACAATGTCTGAAATCAATTGATGTCGATTTTATCAATGCTCAAAAGGTTTCTTGCAGTTGCAGTTGCAGCCAAATTGCATTTATGGCTTTCCACTTTTATTTAATTTTGCACATGCAATTTACCTCGTACCAGCGGCTGCCTGCAGCTCCTGCTCAACCTCGTCATCCTTTAGCTTTTGCGCTAGCTAGCTATGAACACACACAGACACATACAGAGAAAATTCCTTTCAAACATTTTTCTACACAATTCGACGATCTGCACAAATGAAGCAACATTTTCTCTCAAGAAAATGCGATTTGTGCGCTTTTGAATGCAAGCGACGTACCAGCCACGCCCATACGCCCACTCACACATACACACACAAATACAGATTTCCCCTTGGGCTATGTATAGCTTATCCTTTGACGATGTGAAAACTGCACGGACAAGCAAAAAAACTTGAGGCTGGGCAGCAGCTCCAGCAGCAGCAGCAGCAGCTAATAAGGAAGCGTCGCTGCGTCTGCTGACCGCGCACAACGCGGCGTATGCGCAACGTTTACACAAAAACCAAACTTGCATTAAAGTTTTAAAGTGCTTGAAATCAATTATGTAGCAGCTCTTTAATTAAATATACATATAGATTCTTGAATATGAAAGTCGTGCCAAGACCAAACTTAAATTCCAACGACACAGTTGATTCAATATACTTTGTTTCAATCATTTTTATTAAGTATACGCACTGCAGTTTTCCCTGTCAATTAATTGCTGCTTGATTTAACTGACAAGCTGCTTAATTGGCAGCGAGGCAAACATGTTTACCGAATTCACTTTTACAAATTATGAAACATATATGTATATAGAAAGAGAAAGAGAGAGGGGCATTCACTCTTTGTCTCCTTCTGTGTGTCTTTTGCCCTTTCATTAATTTGGTAAAGTAAGAGCAGCTTATTTGTCCTGATGTTTCGCCTTTCAATTAACGAATCGAGGCCTTTAATTGAAGTCGTGCACATGCTCAGAACTTAAGCATTTTACACAGAGCTATACAAATATACACACACATACACATATATCATGTATGTATGTATCTCTCATTATATATGGGGGTCCTAGCATTAGGCCCCTACATTCCCCTATATGCAACTAAAACAAACAGTGCCTAAAAAAAATTGTGTAACAGCAAACGAAATACAAAATGAAAAAAAAGAAAGAAAACTACGCTCAACTTGGAACATTGTGAAAATTTTCTCAGTAATTAGCAAAGTTTTACGCCTTAAAACAAAGGACTTCCGTGGGGGCGTGGCGCTGCTGTCAACGACTGTTACCTGCCTGCCGAGAGCGCTGCACGTTGAATTTAATGGAAAAAAGCCGAAATGATAGCAAAAGCAAAAAAAAAAAAAAAAAAAAACAGCAAAGAGCACTTCTATAGTGGAGCAGGCCTGTGCCCAAACAAAAAATTAGTTCGAAAAGAAAAGGTCAATGGCTGGGGGCCACATTCCCAGCTCAACACACACAATAGATCATAGCAATGAACTCTGCATAGCTTTGATATGACCTTCAGTGGAGTGTGAGAGTTTGCCAAGGGCAAAATAAACGAGCGGAAAAATATGTTTTAGGCAGGGACTAATAATAAAATGGAAGAATATGAGCAACGTTTTTTTTTTTTATATACATATATATATATATTTATGTTGATAAAAACGCAATGTGAAATTTATAATGAGATTAATGATAATTCTACTTGGGTAACAAAATTAAAATTAAAATATGGAAATATATATGGCTAGAAACGGATAACTTTTTTTTAGAAGACAACATACTAAACAATCCTTACTATACTCTGCATATTTGTACTGTTAGTATGAATTGCTATACTAAAGCATATAGTATATGTGTAATATACTTCGTATGCTCTATACTATACATGCTCTCTCACACCCAACGAGAGCTTCTGCATTCTATACAAGTAAACGCACATGCCAATTGTGTGAGCTGCTCTGAAACCACATTAAAACAGTTGAGAGAAACATTTACTACTTTCACATACAATTGAACTGTATTAAAGTTAAGGGGGAAACGAAATTACGGCTTCAGCTTTAACAGAAAAAACAAAAAAAAAAAATGTTTTCTTTTTGTTTGCAAGAGATGGCAGAACAAAGTCGTTAGCATGTTGCATGTTGCATGTTGCGGGCTCTGTGGCAGCCATGCAAATGATCAAAATAATTACATGAAGCGGCAGTTTTCAGAGAGTATTTCACTCGTAGCTCATGCTTTTTTTTTTCTCCTATTTTTTTGTGTTCTTCCTTGCAAGCAGAAGCAGCAGCAGCAGAAGCAGAAGCAGGAGCAGGAACAGCGCCTTACAAAAGACAAGCGCAGTCGCAACTTCAAAATGATGAAAATGAGTTTTCTTTACAAACAAAATTAAAAGTAAGCACTCTGGCTGGATGGAAGGGGTGGTGAGTGCTGGGACGGGGGGATACGGAGAGGATTGGCGACGATGCAGAAGAGCGAGAAAATTGCACACCAAATCCAACGATGTGCAAAGTTATTTTTCACAAGTGCTTTGCAGCCGACGCAACCTCCAAGCCAGCCCAACCACTCATCCCCCTCCACGCCCATTCCGTGCTCTCCCTGCTGTCGCCTGCATATGGAACCATGTGGCCATGTGGTTGTGTGGATCTCAGTTAACTTATGGTTAGCACTGTGTGTGTGAGTATGTCGCCAACAGGCTCCAAGCCACCTCCGTCTCCCTCACCCTTGACTGCATATTCCTATATTTTTATGCTGTGCAAATTACAGCTATTTTTCATAGGGGCAAAAGCGCTCACAAAATGCAGCAACGCTTCGACTGTTCCTGTTCCTGTTTCTGGTCGGGCTCTGCTACATGCCGCTCTCTCTCTCTCTCTCTCTCTCTCATTCGCCCCTCTTCTGGCTGTCTCTGTTAGGTGCCAAGTGATAATAATTTCACTGTCTACCCAGCACGCAAAATGGAGAGCTTCTGCTCCATCTCCCGCTTCCTGCTACTTTTTCAGCCAGTCACAATTTTTTTTTTTTTTACCACAGCTCTTGCCTAATTGCCAAGAGTTTGACTGGCAACCCACACACACACAGACACACGCACACCAGCCCTAAGCTCTAACCCTTAACACAAAATCCAAACAGAAATCTATATAAATGTTGCGGCTTTGGTTTATTATGCATACGACATGTGGCACTCAGTAACGCTGGCAAAACTGCTTGGGGTTAATTTATTTACTAAGGGAGATTTTATTTCAGTTACATTTTTTTTTTTAACTTATGGCATAGGAGTCTTAAAAAAGCAGTTAATATAAATTTAAACTATTATATTAATGAATTGATAAAGCAAAAGGCTTGGATGAAACTGTAAATTGAATAGTAATTTTTGATCATTTTGATCTTTTTTTTTAACACTAGTTTACTTCGTCATACCAATAAAATTTTCAAATATTCTTTATATGGTTTATGACAATAATTTTCTATAACTATATAAGAACGCATTCGCCTTTGTTGCTGGCTGAACTTATTTTTGCTTCATTATGCTCGCCATGATGATATAGCTATATATGTATATCTTGTAGATGATTAAGCTGACTTGACACACACACACTCATTACACGTACACCCACGCACACGTACCAGCGCACACTCACACTTACTCATGCAGGCACTCATAATTGTGTTGCTGTGAAAATATCAATAAAGGAACTAATAAAATGCGCGCTGTCTTAAGTGGCTTACTGTCACTTCAACGCACACACACACACACACAACGAGTACTTATATATGCATGTGTGTGAGTGTGTGCATATAATGTCAACGAAAGACTGCTAGACAGTTTTAAGAAGAAGCCAAGCCAAGCTGAAGCAAAATTTGCTGCGCTCTATGTATGGGAATGCAACATAAAATCCGCACTTTTTACGTAAATAAACTAGTGTGAATATGAGGGAGTGTCTATATGTGTGTGTGTGTGTGAGTGTATGTGTTTGTGTTTATTTACTATCATTTAGTGGTAGTCTCTGAGCCACATTATAGCCATAGCACAATATCGAGTTGCTGCTCTGCTCTTGTCTCTTTAGCTATTAGCCAACATATATTATAGGGTCAAGTGGCAATCGTTTGCCAACTGCTGTCTCGATGTCCCCCTGTGGACCAGAGTCGGCCAAGTGCTGAGTAAATCTCATTCATAAATTGTGAATGTGGCAAAGAGCTGTTATGAATGCGAAACGTTATTGAGAGCTTTTCATATTGGTTGTTGTCCTTGCTAATTGGTTGTTGCTAAAGCTAAACTGCGGGCGAGCTTTTACCAAAATATTTATTGTGGCCTGCTTTTGAGGGCTTTGAGGAGCTTCTGTGTGGAAAGTTCGGTACTTTCCCCCAGTTATTGGACGTACACAGCATTGGTGGAAGTGTATAGAAATTGGCTTTCCTCATTGACTTTAATGAGCTAGTGGTATAACTGCATACCTCTTTCTGTGTATTTAGACTTTCGATTTATCTATCTATCGGTTCTTCCATTTATCTGTATTAGATGCCTATTGTTGCCTTGATATATAAACACTTGTCTCCCACCTCGTTTCTATATCACGTTTTATCTCCCAGTATGCATCTCCCCTCTCTGAATGTTCGTATGAGATTACCAAAGTTCCATTCGTGACATATTCAATTCATCTCAAACGCTGACCTTAAAGTATTATGCTTTCTAATTTGCTCCAATTTGTCACACATAAGACTACAACTACTCAACGGAAGCAACCGCATTTAAATCACAATCCAAGAAGAAAATTGCATTATTATTTTTTCACTTAATTGCAAAACATAAAATTATCATTAATTTTATTTTGGTATAATTACATTTCTGTTCCTTATTATTGTGTACATTCATGTATGTATGTATGTATTTATGCGGTATATATATGTATTTATATGCAATTCGTATGCTTAGTAAAATCACGCAAAGGTTTGATTTGAATTGTGGTTCGCCTTCAGTGTGAAACCTCATCAGAATTAGCTCTTCATATGAGACAGAGCGTGTGCGGAGGGTGGTGGATAGGAGAGTCGGAGGGCGGCAGCTTTCATTCTAAATAATTGTTTGTTTAGACATAAAAATTAATATTACGAACACGCTTAGTTTGCATTAAATAACAAATAAAAGAAGTTCTATATATTAAAAGAGAGCTCACTTGTTGCTCTAAGTTTTTGTTCTCGTTTGTGTTTTTGTTCTTCTCAGTGTATACACTTAGCAAAAATATCCCCATGTAGTGGAGTAAAATATGTGCGCCATACACAATAAAAAAGTCGAAAAACGCTTTTCGCTGCTGCAAATTGAATCGCATTGCCTTTGTAAACTATTTAGTATCTAAATTGACCCTTCTTCCCCCTCTCATTGTGGTAGACCCTCAGCGGTGAGTAGCTGCCATTGGCATTGCCATTGCCATTCAGAGCGGCCCCAGCACCTGGACCAATGCCAGTACCATTGCCGGCCCCATTGCCATTGCTGGCGGTTCCATTTGTGCCAAAGTTCTGCGACGCCGAGCCCGAGATCAGCTCCTCCGAGTGCTGCGGCTTGGCGGTGCAGCGTGGTGCCAATATCAGATTGTAGATCACAAAATAGACGAAGGCTATGATGCAGGCCGCGACGGCCAGCCATTGGTAGGTGCAGGTCCAGTAGGGCAGCTTCGGATGCTTCTCCTCGCGAGCCAAGCCAATCAAGGCGCCAAAGCCCTTGCCTGAAAGAGAGAAAGGATTAGTATATAGGCAGAAAAGCAATCAATCCCCGTTCAGAGACTCACCTAAACCAAAGAAGGCCAGCACAGCAATGGCCTGTCCCGTGGCAGTCAGCTTGCGTGGCATTGCGTGTCGCATATATAGTATGATCGTAATCCAGATCAGGCCAATGACAGCGGGCTCAATGGTCTCCATGACGACAGTTAGCCAATTGGTCTGTGCATCGCTGAGAGCCGTGAAGCGGATGACAAAGATGGCAAAGCCGGCAATAAAGATGTTCGAGTGTCCACAATACTCGATAAACTTGTCCACATTGAAGAACAGCACCAAGATCAGAATAATGCCCGAATAGCAAATGGCATTGACGTCCGTGAAGGTCCAGAACAGAAAGCTGTGAATGCTGCTCCAGAAGGTGCCGAAGAGAATGGCCACCAGCGTGAGCACCGCAATTTCGGGACTATAGCGACGAATGGCGGACATGGGCACCACCAGCATGCCCGTCTTGGTGTGCCACCACCACTCGGGCGGACTGAGGGGCATTTGAGAGGCGCTCAGCAGCACCACAGCACCGAGCACAAAGCAGACGATGAGTATGATCAAGGCAGCCAGAGCGGCATCATGATTGGGCTGATGCTCCTTGAAGAGCAAATCCAGCGGCGAGAAGAGTATCACGTAGCCAATGGCGCCCCACACATACTGACGGCACACCTCGCCGCGACCCTCCGACGTTTCACGAACTGCAATCACGATCGCCGTGTTGAGCAGGGTGAGCGCAGCCAAGGCGAAGACATCGCCCAGCAGACGAATGATCAGATAGCTAACCAGAGTATCGTCCACATTGCCAGTGGTCTATAAATGGAATATGGATGAGTGTATATTGCTGAGATCTTGAAAGGAAGTCTCTCAGCTTACCGTGATGCACTCGCTGTCCGCTAGAACGCTGTCCTTGCCATCGTAGGCATCCACAATCATGCACTCGATAATGGGCTTGCACTCGGTGCCATTTGTCAAATCTTTCATATATTTCACCTGCTGTGGCGGAATGTTGCACTGAATGCCCGCTGAAAGGGAAAGAGGCAACTTTAATAAAAATTCAAAGAGTAAGAGTATAGAAAGAAGAATCTCTCAACTCTCTCTCTCTCTCTCCAACTCACCCAGTGGATATTGACACCAGCCGATGGTCTCGTTGGTCTTTGGCTCGTCCATGGCTGGACCCATATCCGCATGCACCACAATGTTGGGCGTATCCTGGGTGTACACATGGCAGTGCTTCACAATATTCTCGCCCTGCTCGTTGCGCTCCGTAATACATAGATGAGGTGGCTCCACATAGACCTTCTTGGGTGCGCTCTTCACTTGACGCTTGACGCGCAGCACTTCAGAGCTGATCTGCTCCACTCCGGCGCTGTCTGCAGCCAAGTCAGCAATGTTCACCTCTCGCCTGGGTCTGTACTTTTCCGTGGTGGCACTCGCCAGATCATCCTGATCGTAATCGAACTCAGAGCTCTGCTCGGTGGAGGGCGCCGCTGTGGGCAGCTCGCCTAGCCAGAACTGATACATGTTCTCATGGTAGTTGGGATTCAGGCAGCTGTAGGTGCAGTGGGTCAGCTTGACGCTGCCCTTCTTGTGCTCCCAGTTGTGGCAGGTGCCGTTGCTGCAGAGCTTCTGGAATATGAACGCGCCATTGGCGTCGCAGCCAAAGTTCACGTCCGGCTCTACGGCCGGCTCGCGTGCCACCTCCGGCACGAAGAAGAGCAGGGCATAGATCAGAGCTGTCAGCAGCAGAAAGACAGCTGTCAGCCGACGCAGCGTACGTCCGAATCCATTGGGATTGCGGGCAGCCAAGCGATCAGCCCAAGGACCGGCTATCAGTGGGCCCAATATCGAAACAAATGCAGCTGTGATTGTGATTGTGCGATACTCCGAGAAGTTCAAGCCCAACAGCAACGGCTTCGTCGCATGCAAAACGTGCAATGCTGTGAGACCTGCAAAAGTAAGAGTAGAATATTCAAATAAATCGACAACTTTCTCCACTCAATTCTCACACCACTTACCGCTTATGATGAGAAAAACGACGAGCTTCAGCGATATCAACGTTTTGTTGATGCGCGGACTGCTTCCGCCCTTGAAGCCCATTGTAAATCTAAAATCTACTTATTCCTTTCGTTTAGTGTTTATCTGCAAGGAGAGAAACCAAACAACAAGTTGAATATTGGCAGAAAAGTAATTGTTAATTGTTAATATTTCCTCTAGCATGTCACCAGCTCTCAGTAGACAGCAGACACGGCAGCTTGCCTTGCGGTTAAACAGAGTCTCAATGTTGCCAAATGCAACCGCAGCTATAGTCGATGATAAACAAACAACACGACCAAGACTGACGACTGAACGAATACACTACTCAGAAATATGTCATCTATGATTTCTGATTGAGGAATACCCCTATGCCCATCAGCCCAACAATTCAAAATGCTAATCAACGCTATCAATTGAATCTTGTGCCAGTTCCCATCGATTGAAATACTTAACAATGTTCTACATGTAAACATGTGTATATATACGATATGTGTATATGTATGTATATACATGTTAACATAACTGCAGACAATGCTAACGGGGTGTCAAAAAATAAACAAGTGTCAATAGGCGATAGGCCGGCCACAGCAACATTAATTCGCACCGTTGAACTGAAATAAAACATTGCCATAATAATATGTTACGAATACGAAAAGCTTTCTCCAAACACACAATAAGAAATGCTCTATGAAAAATGTATAGAGAGAAAAGAAAATACATAGTGGAGATATAGATTAGATTATGATTGTGTCAGACTCTTACAATATGCGATAAATTATATTGTAGTGTAACGATTCATCTGAATACCAGTTGTATGCTCAGCTGCATAATCAACTAAAAAGCATACATATCTTATATATTTGGCTTAGCAATATATTATAATACTGAGTCAAATTTGGAGTTATATGATAGCTTAAGTGTCTCACAACTCCTGAGGAAAATTTCAACAAGAGAAGTTAAAGAAAACTCGAGTTACTATAGAACAAACCAATAAAAGAATGATGAAGAATATAAATATATATGTATATGTAATCATACGAGCGCTCTCTTTATATATATGTATATATTCTTAAGCTCTTTAATGAGGTAATTTAACTATGTGTGTTGGTGTACCTGTATACATATGTATCTGTTCGCATGTCTGTTGGTATATCGGTCTCTCTGTCGATCCCCCTCTCCCTCCCGTGCAAGACTGTCACAGTCTGTCTCTCTGTCTGTCTGCCTAAGAAGAGCAAGGCATGCAGAAGAACTCCAGGAGATCATTTAGCTATGCCTGCAGCAGCAGAGAATGTTCCCATTGATCTCTACCTGGCGCCCTGCTCAAAATTTGAGTGCTACTCAGGCATTCAGTGGAAGTCGCCCTATATAAAGGGCAGCAGCTGCGGCATGAATTCAGTCGTCCAGACCCGGTGGGGTCAGTCGTACGTGCACGGCAACGCAGTGAAGTGTTTTATTTTTTATTTAATTTTTTTTTTTAATTTTTTGTTATTTTTTTTTTTTTTTTTTTTGTATTTAAAAATTTTTTGTATTTAAAATTTTTTTATTTTAATTTTTTTTTTTTATTTATTTAAATTTCTTTTTATACCCTGAACCCATTGAAAATGGGAAATCAGGGTATAATGGTTTTGTTAAAAGTATGTAACAGGGAGAAGGAGGCGTGGCAGACCCCACAAAGTATATATATTCTTGATCAGGGCGACGAGAGAAGTTGATTTAGCCCTGTCCGTCTGTCTGTCCGTCCGTCCGTCCGTCCGTCCGTCCGTCCGTCCGTCCGTCCGTATGTATGAACGCGTCGATTTCCGAAGATATACGAGCTAGAGACTTGAACTTTTTTTTAAAATGACCGTATATACAGCGCGCATATCAAGTTTATCACAAAAGATCGATAACTCATCCCGTTATTTTTTTATCGATCAAAAACCTTATCGAAATGCAGTTATAGAATTATATCTCCTACATCTTTAGAGCTAGAGTATCCAAATTTTAAATGTAGATTGATATGTACGTTATAGAATTTCGATTTTTGTTCAATTTCACCCCCCACCCTTATATCCACCCCCTCACCCACAAGTTTGTAAAAGGCGTATTTCAAATACTAGAGACTTGAGCTTTGGCAATTATACGCATAGTAATGATAAAACCACAATCTGAAAGTTTCATGAAGAACGTACGTCCAGAAAAAAAGTTATTAAACAATTAAGTTCCCATAGTAAGCCCACACTGCAGCCCATGCGTGCGCGCCTATGGGTGTCTATGTATGTGTGTTTGCGTGTGTATGTGTGTGTTTGTGTAAGCAGGGAGACGCTAAAAATGATTGAAATGGCTGTTGCTTGAAGGGTTCAGGGGATCTCGTAGTCGAGCACTCTCGACTAGAGTTTTCTTACTTGTTTTATTTAAATTTTCAACATGAGTGCATGCAGAATTTTATATATAAAATAACATTTTAATGCCTCAAGCATACTCTATTGACATTTGAATAATATTATCTTTGTCTACTATATTACACATCGCCTCTAATAATTGAATACCCCTAACATACTCTATGCTAGCGTAAAATAGCGATGAGCATTTTCAGCAACAACAATTAGAATATAATATATGCTATGTGGCTGCTGCCCTAGACATAAATTTAAATTAACTGTCAACGTAATTGTCAATGTTATCGCTTTAATCATTGGCAATGTGTAAAATATTTGTTGCTGTTGTTGTTGTTGTTGTTGTTGTTGCTGACAACGCGATAAGCATCTGCAGCAAAACAAAAAGCAGAGAAATTAGGATGGGGCTTAATGCAGTCCCTAAGTAATTCCGCACAGTGCATTAAACCCAACAAATTGCTTTGTAATCACATAATTCATATGAGTATGAGGATGCTGTTGGAATGCAGAGAATGAGATTGCTGGATGGATGGATGGATGGATGGATGGAGTGCACCCACGTAGAAAGCGTCTGCATTGTCGTTGATATGAATGCAATTTCCAGCCGCTCTTAAGTGAAAGATCTTGATTCTTTGTGTTGCGACAATAAGATAACTGTGTGGAAATGGAAAGTGAGCTAAGAGCAGCCAGCTGTGCCGCTTAATATACCCTGTAAAACAAGCTAAGCGGGAGTGTAAAAGATTCCCATGAGGTAGATTACAAATTTAAAAAAAAAAATGCTTCTTATAGTTTTTTCTAGCTTCAAATGTTATGATTAGGTTCCAAGAAATCTTCAGACAATCACATCATAAACAAACAAAGAAATGTTATAGGGTATTATAAAAAGATTCATTTACAGCTGCCGCTGGCATGCAAATGCGCAGAACTCAAACGAGATTTGTAACTTTACGAATAGTACAAATGTTTATGCATTGTGTTTAACAGGCGGTTGGACATTGCTTAAACCGGTTGTTAAAGTTGTCAGCCAGTAATTACATCACCAACACCGAGCCAAACGAGCGACCAGCCGGTCGAAAACTGGGAAAGACTGCGTTTGGATTACGCCCCCAGAGCCCCATTGCCGATAACGAGGGCCGGGCAGATGGGCGCGCGCGCTTGCCAGCAGCAGCCAAGCATCTGTAACATTTCAAAACAAAACTTTACGCAAAGTAAATTTAAAAAACGATCTCTCAAAATCAAAAACCAAAACAACAACAACAACACGAACGCCATTTGAAGGCCAAAGCTCTTACAAGTTGTTTAACCTAAGTAGAATTTATGGACTCTGAATGTAATGCCCTGACGCGAGCTAATCAATAATGTGTGAAGACTAGATGCAGTGTTTAACTGGAAACTGAACAACACATGTAAACAGAAGAGCAGAGTGGCGTAGATAGAGATAGAGATAGAGAGAGGGAGAACTGAAGCGACCAGGCAAAATAAACATTAAAAACATATTTATTTTAAATATTAATGAGTAGACCAGAGTATTGAGGTGTTGCTGCTTGAATAAAACTTATAACTAATAACAAATAATATATAGATAATATACAAAAACATATATCTAATTTTATATAGCATTACAGCTAACGGGTGGCCTATCAAAATCTGACTTTTGTTTGGCTATTTTTACATGAAAATTAAACAAACAATGTCAAAGCTAAAACACCAACAGCTATTAAAATCTAGCTGGCGCCTGTAACAAAAACAAAAACTAACAAAAACAGCGAAACAAAAGAAAAATATTAATCTACAAACTGAATCAACATGATGATGACGCATTGCACACGCACACGCAAACACACACAGCACACGCACACACACATACAGCAGAAAATCTAAGCTTAGTTCCACGCCTCGCGTCGTTCGCTCGTAATTAGGCAAGCCCAAATGAAAATAGAAATTTGATTATGAGATAGGTTCAAAAGGCAAAGCCCAATTAGACCTCGTCTGTCTCTATCTCTCTCGCTCTCACTCTCTTTCTCTCTCTCCCTCTCTCTAGTTAGGAGTCTTTTCAAACAGATTCTTTTGCAAGCTGCAAGTTTCGTTCGATTGCCAAACATCTTTTTCGCACCTCTGTGGGTAGCTTCGTAATTGCAGTTGCAATGTTTATTATTGTTGTTTGTTTTTGTCTCTCGCCTCGTCGTTCACTATGTGGGTCAATTGCTTGTTTTTTGTCTCTCTAAATTTGTTGTTGTTGTTGTTGTTTGGGGCTTGCCTCCAGACAGACAGCGTTTAATTATGCGTAACGTGTCAACGGAAATCAATGGAACAAACAAAAAATGCAATGCAATGAATGCAACTGACGTTCAATTCAATTCGAAACATTTTATGAATGAGTGAAATGCTGGAGCTAGTCCCACTGTGCAGCTGACTTCATAAGCATAGCAAATCGCCATAGTTCGATTATTCGTGATTTGATGTTACGCCCCTATCTTTAATATTTTGTATTGAGAGTAATCTTTAAAAGTCTTTCATCACTTCCACCACACACACACATTAGATACTTCAATTTGTTATAGTTAAGCCCACACGAGATAGATCTAACAATAGATCTAACAATAGCGTATACCCCACAAATTGATGCTCAATTTCAATATATTAACTTAATTTGTTTACCAAAATGTTCAAAATTTACATTTGGTACGTTAAATGGCAATTGATTGTTGTATTGCTGGAGGCCGTATATATTATATATTATTATATATACACTACTATTTCTATGAGCACTCATAAATCTATTTCAAATCCTACACTTGTAATCCTACACTCACTATCACTCATGCTCTTGCTATAACTCCAAATCAACTTCCTATTACTATTCAGACTCCTACTCCAAATCTTACTCCTACTCATGGCTTAGCTCCTACTTCTGCACTATGTCTGCTTCTATGTGTACTACTCTTTGTATTACTAGTCTTACTTTCACTGATCCGTTTATAATTCATTTTCCTGTTCATACTTCTAGTGCTAATGTTAGTAGTATTTCTACTACGTTTTCTTATTTCTCTTTCAATACATACTTCTACTACTATTCCTACTCCTAATCTTACTCACACTTAAGCTTCAACACCTACTCCAAACTCTACTCCTCTTCTTGCTGTTTCTCCCATTCGTACATCTACTACTATTACTATTCCTACGTTTACTCCTACTACTATTTCTGCTCTTATTCTTAATTTGCCTGCTTTTCCTACTCCTACTCCATATCTTTTAGCCCTTTAATCTGTTCGGCACTAGTTGATCGACTAAGAGTTACTTCCAGTCATACATTAGCAGCCCTTACAGGGCATTTGATGTTGAACTCAACGAAAACGTAAACTAAAACTAAATCAAAAGCTAATGCTATGCGAAGCAAACAATCGAATTGTACTTTGATTTGTTCTGTTTGATTCCAAATTTGTTTATTCATTCTATTCTATTCTGTTTGTTGTTGTTGTTGTTGTTTTTGGAGCGTAGTCCGTCTGACATTTTGGCGGCTACTTTGACATTTAAATGGGCACCGTCACGCCTCAAGGCAACAGTCGAATATAGGAAAACAAATAGATGGAACAGCTGTCGGCAAATGCCAAATGTAATTTGAAATAATTACGCAATATCGATATATATATATTTCGATTTGATTTTGTATGCGATACACGATAGACGTGTCATAATATACTACAAATATATGTAGTATATATCTTTGCTACGTTGAATTTTACGCCCGAATTGAAGTGGAGGCAGCATTTGTTTACCTATTCAGCACGTAGCATTCAGGTATTTTATTGAATCAGCGACCTACAAAATCAAACGACCCGCCAAAGGTGAGAAATAGTTAGTGACTGAGTGAATAAGACACAGCACCTACCGCATCGACCAGTTTATGAAGCTCATTTCCGTTAATATTTATGAATGATTCGCGTATTAAATCAAATTTATACGCTTCACCTACAGCCTATGTAAATAAATCGGTTATGAGTAGGATTTGTGACTCACTGGCGATCCAAAGCCGTTGACAACTTGACATTGGCTTTTATAAAACAAGTATGCATACGCTCGAATATATGTATGTGTGCCCTTACACACCCCATACACGCCCATACGTATGATCTGTAAGATTTCGAGAGCTTAAATGTATTTTTAAACACCATAGGAATGTTGTCAGCTGCAGTAGTTGACTAGAAATACAGTTTTAATTGTCTATTTTAATGGCTGAACTATGATGTTCAAGCTAAGGTTCAGAACTAGAGACTAAGACAATATCTAGATTATTAGTCTAGCCAGATAGTTTACTGACTGATACATTGATCAACTAAAAAATGGCTGACAAGCACTAGCAATATATAAATATTTGTATATACATATGTACGTATACCTCTGACTGATTACATCTTTGACTGATTGTCTGTCTTGATAAACGATTACAAACTAAGCCTGACTGGCAGTCTGACATCATCTGCCATTAAAAAAAAAATCAATACTCTTGCTTGATAGAAGTTGAATGAAGTTTTTCAAGTCATATATCTAAATCTAATGAATTAGATCTTAAATAATAAAACATAAATAAGATTCGCCAAGGCTAAAATGAGCTTATGCTTGTAATCTAAACAATATCAGTCGAGTTAGATTAGAGATTTGATATTTGTCATCATGCCAACTCTCAAATTTTAATAATCAAACATTTTGTAACATATACAAAACAATAATCATCTATCAAATATCAATAAACATGCGCAGAGCAAACATTACTGAAAACTTATACACCCTCTTTTGCTCTTTAAGCGAGCATAGCTATTTAGACAAATATTTCTTTCATTGCACTCTAAAAACTGGCGTTTGCCTGAATTATGCGCTTGTGTATAGCACGGCCCTTGAGAGCACTCACGCAATCGCAGCCAAACATTTGCTATGACGCTCCTCCTGCCCACCCACCTCCTGCTTGGTGCTCCACCACGCCTGTTTCTCACCTCACCTCACGGTGCATAGCAGAGGGTGGCTGGCGATTGCGGTTCGTGTGGTGTTCTGCTCTTGCCTTGTTGTTGCCGGCTAATTAATTAGAAGAAATGACCAACAATGAAATTGGGTCACAATAGCTGGGCAAGTGCATATGGATAAAGTTTTCTTTTTTTTTATTATTATTTCTGTGTGTGTGTGTGCTGTTTTGGGGCGGTGGCTCGCAAACGGGTTGTAAATTTTATAAATGCTTCCACAGCGAAATTCCTAACAAATTGTCACAGTCGAAAATAGAAAATAGTTCTCTCATTTTATATATAAGTAGTACATTAAGAAACATATCTTTCATTTGAGGGGGCGGGCCAACAGTGTGGCAACAGCTTTTAGATAAAAATAAATACTTGGTAAATCAATAAATGAAACAATTCAATTAGCAAGTATATATAGATATATCTCCTTGGGTTTGCCACCTGTTGCACTTTTATTCAACAGATTTTGTTTATAATGCTTTTACTTTGAAAATCGCATGGTTCGAGGATGAAAAACAAAACAACAGCAATTCAAAAAAAAAATAACAAAAATGAAAAACAGTTAAATGCGATTGCAACAAATGCTTTTATTTAGACATTTACATTTGGTCAGTGGGCAGCGCCATTAAACAGTCCGAAAATTTATTTCGACCTCAATTTGCTGATGGCATGACCCCACAGACAACGACTCGTAGACAACACACAGCCACAGTGCGCCACATATGTATGTGGACCAATGTGTCGATGACATCATGGGATTCGTTTTTGACTGTCTCCGACGCGCGTCGCCTCACATTTGACGCAATATTTGTGTGCGAGAGGGCGGCGGGGGGACGTGGAGGCGACGACTGATCTATATTTATAAATATAAATAACAGGGTGATCTAGACTATATAGTCCGACCGATTGTTTATATATTAACATGTTGATAGAGGCACGCAATTGGAAGATATTGTCAAGGCTATACATGATTTAATGTATAAGTGTGAGCATAAGAAATATGCTTAACGAGGATATTTTTATAAGTCTAGCTGATCCTACAGATATATCATATCAGATTACTATTATGTGTATATTGCAAGATTCGACGGAGAGTAAAGACTATGAGCAAGAGTAACAGAGGTTAGTATAAGATTTATATAATATAAGCTGGAACAGTATAAGCAGTAGAGTAGTAGAGTGAAGCAAGATAATGCAGTATAAGAGGACTATCAGATGTGCTAATATAAGGAAGAATAGTATAAGAAAGATTATATGTATAAGCTGGAGCACCATAGGCTTGAGTGATGAATATTTAAGCTCCCTAATCATAAATTTATCGAAATTAAGAAAATTCTATAATGTTTATTTTGATATTTTTGGCAATTAAGTGCTGCGAGCATAAACCTATTTACAGTGCCGAATTTTTATTGCTTGATTCATGAAAATTAATTTCAATTGCACAAATATTTGAAGATATCATAAAAACTGTTAAATGAAACTGTAAAAACAAGCTTTGGTACTCTGTGTGAAGTAACACCTGCTATGAGCTCACAATTATGAGATCATTCAGTTGCATTTACTCAAAGGCACCTATATAAATATATATATATTATATATGAAATTAGCATATAGCCTCGCTCGATTCGCCTCCGTTTGGAATGCAATTGGAACGTGTCGAAAGTGCAGCAGCGAGTGGGTGCCTGCTGAAGCTTTCTATTGAGCATAGCAGCAAATGCGTATTGACGCTTTGGCAATGTTATTGATTGAATTGTAATTGTTCAATTGGCCAGTTAATTAGGCACATTTTGTTAATAGGTCTATTGCCTAAAAGAGAAACAATCAATGAGCAATTGATGCCATATAAACTGAACACACACACACACACACACACGCACACTTAGATAGACAGACAGAGACGAATAGAAATCAAAGTCAAGACTTGGGGCCAAGTTTGCGTTGGCAGTGACACGATCAAGAGCCAACGTTTGTTGCTTTTTAGCCAAGTCACGCAGTGCCTTAAAACTTGATTGCAACAACAACAACAACAGCACTGAGAGCAATGACAGCCCGCAGACAAATGCAATTCGCATAACCGGCCCCTAAGTACGCCAATCTTAAGCTTGAAGAACACAAAAGCAGGCTCGACTCACTACAAAAAGCGAAAAAAAAAAATCAGATACAGAGATACATTTGTATCTACAACTTGGCTCTGACGTTGACTGTCACTCAATGCAGTTAAACAGGAAACGGGCGACGTGCACAGCCTCAGCTTAAACATTGCCCATGCTCTCAATAATTCACAAGAGTTGGCAGCGCTGCGAGAGACGCGAACTTCAACTGAAGATGCGATTGCTGCTGATTTGTCTGGCACATTTACTATGGACATTCGGACAGCCTGACATTGAATTCGACAGCAATTTAACTGCCAGGGCAGACAATTTGATACTTGACAACTCCTCGAAGGCATAGAATCAAAACAGAATGCGCAAAAGTTTGCCCTAGTTACACAAACAGACAGAGAAAGAGAGAGAGAGAGAGAGAGAGAGAGTGAATGAGATGCCTCATCTTTGCGAGGTATCTGCGAGATACTTTTTAGTTCTTGTTGCCGTTTGTCTCTGTGACAGCAGCAGCAACATTTGTGCCCGAACTCTGAGTCATCAAATTCTTCAGCATGGGGCTGAATGCAAAAATTATGTATTACAAGCATGAAACAAAACAACAAATAAATAAAACAGTGACCGAATTATGTATGTGCACACATTTGCTATCTTTAGCATCGAGAAATATGAAGTAATCTAGCAGCTACTTCTGACTCGTACAGATTTTGTAAGAAATAAAAGCAAATATTTATGTGGAATTTTTGGAAGAGGTAAAATTGGATTATGTCATGAAAATTTACAACATGGAGTGAAACTCGATGGAAAACTTGATATAAAAGAAAAAGTCAGATTTTCGCAATATACTTTTTCGACTTCAACAGGATCTCAGCTTTTCGCAAGCAATATTTACAGTTTTTGCAAGCAATAATGTTAATGTTTTTACTCTATATTTATATTTTCAGAACTTTGCTTCTTATAAAGTAAGTTTCTGGATGACAAGTAAGTAAACATTTTACTATCTTAAACTAATTTATTTTATTATATTTTATAAATATGCTTAAAGGATATATAGATAAGTATACCTCATATATTCAATGGTGCAACAATTCAAAATAAAATACAAAGTGATTAAAGCTAGCTTCTTATATAAAACGTTCCGTTTCTAAGACTGTAGAAACTGGAAATGAATGAAAAGCTATTAAAATAATTATAAATTCATATGAAACGAGATCATCTTAGTATGAAATTCGCAGAACTTGTCTCAAAGAGTAACAAAAAAATGTTGTGCTTTAAAAGAATATATATAAACTATAAGTTCTTTCCACAAATCGGATACAGAGATTCGCGGCTGAAGATAAGAAACGTCTTTGCTTTACAGGCATGCTAAAATATGCTGGGCACATAGGCACTACTTAAGCCATAAGACATTTTTGTATATATTTGAATGCTATTCCCCATTGGATTTTTTTGGCAGCTATTAACATACGCACATAATGCCACATAAATCCATAAGTAGGCAACATGTGTGTAGCACGCTCAGTGACAACAGATGTACGAACAAGAGACGAGAGTTCTTAATAATGATGTCTTCGGCTGGGCAATTATAAGTAAATCTGATGCGAAACAAGATCAGAAAATATAGTGTATGCTGCTGACATTTGCATTTTCAGCAACAACAATTAGAATATAATATATGCTATGTGGCTGCTGCCCTAGACATAAATTTAAATTAACTGTCAACGTAATTGTCAATGTTATCGCTTTAATCATTGGCAATGTGTAAAATATTTGTTGCTGTTGTTGTTGTTGTTGTTGTTGTTGCTGACAACGCGATAAGCATCTGCAGCAAAACAAAAAGCAGAGAAATTAGGATGGGGCTTAATGCAGTCCCTAAGTAATTCCGCACAGTGCATTAAACCCAACAAATTGCTTTGTAATCACATAATTCATATGAGTATGAGGATGCTGTTGGAATGCAGAGAATGAGATTGCTGGATGGATGGATGGATGGATGGATGGAGTGCACCCACGTAGAAAGCGTCTGCATTGTCGTTGATATGAATGCAATTTCCAGCCGCTCTTAAGTGAAAGATCTTGATTCTTTGTGTTGCGACAATAAGATAACTGTGTGGAAATGGAAAGTGAGCTAAGAGCAGCCAGCTGTGCCGCTTAATATACCCTGTAAAACAAGCTAAGCGGGAGTGTAAAAGATTCCCATGAGGTAGATTACAAATTTAAAAAAAAAAATGCTTCTTATAGTTTTTTCTAGCTTCAAATGTTATGATTAGGTTCCAAGAAATCTTCAGACAATCACATCATAAACAAACAAAGAAATGTTATAGGGTATTATAAAAAGATTCATTTACAGCTGCCGCTGGCATGCAAATGCGCAGAACTCAAACGAGATTTGTAACTTTACGAATAGTACAAATGTTTATGCATTGTGTTTAACAGGCGGTTGGACATTGCTTAAACCGGTTGTTAAAGTTGTCAGCCAGTAATTACATCACCAACACCGAGCCAAACGAGCGACCAGCCGGTCGAAAACTGGGAAAGACTGCGTTTGGATTACGCCCCCAGAGCCCCATTGCCGATAACGAGGGCCGGGCAGATGGGCGCGCGCGCTTGCCAGCAGCAGCCAAGCATCTGTAACATTTCAAAACAAAACTTTACGCAAAGTAAATTTAAAAAACGATCTCTCAAAATCAAAAACCAAAACAACAACAACAACACGAACGCCATTTGAAGGCCAAAGCTCTTACAAGTTGTTTAACCTAAGTAGAATTTATGGACTCTGAATGTAATGCCCTGACGCGAGCTAATCAATAATGTGTGAAGACTAGATGCAGTGTTTAACTGGAAACTGAACAACACATGTAAACAGAAGAGCAGAGTGGCGTAGATAGAGATAGAGATAGAGAGAGGGAGAACTGAAGCGACCAGGCAAAATAAACATTAAAAACATATTTATTTTAAATATTAATGAGTAGACCAGAGTATTGAGGTGTTGCTGCTTGAATAAAACTTATAACTAATAACAAATAATATATAGATAATATACAAAAACATATATCTAATTTTATATAGCATTACAGCTAACGGGTGGCCTATCAAAATCTGACTTTTGTTTGGCTATTTTTACATGAAAATTAAACAAACAATGTCAAAGCTAAAACACCAACAGCTATTAAAATCTAGCTGGCGCCTGTAACAAAAACAAAAACTAACAAAAACAGCGAAACAAAAGAAAAATATTAATCTACAAACTGAATCAACATGATGATGACGCATTGCACACGCACACGCAAACACACACAGCACACGCACACACACATACAGCAGAAAATCTAAGCTTAGTTCCACGCCTCGCGTCGTTCGCTCGTAATTAGGCAAGCCCAAATGAAAATAGAAATTTGATTATGAGATAGGTTCAAAAGGCAAAGCCCAATTAGACCTCGTCTGTCTCTATCTCTCTCGCTCTCACTCTCTTTCTCTCTCTCCCTCTCTCTAGTTAGGAGTCTTTTCAAACAGATTCTTTTGCAAGCTGCAAGTTTCGTTCGATTGCCAAACATCTTTTTCGCACCTCTGTGGGTAGCTTCGTAATTGCAGTTGCAATGTTTATTATTGTTGTTTGTTTTTGTCTCTCGCCTCGTCGTTCACTATGTGGGTCAATTGCTTGTTTTTTGTCTCTCTAAATTTGTTGTTGTTGTTGTTGTTTGGGGCTTGCCTCCAGACAGACAGCGTTTAATTATGCGTAACGTGTCAACGGAAATCAATGGAACAAACAAAAAATGCAATGCAATGAATGCAACTGACGTTCAATTCAATTCGAAACATTTTATGAATGAGTGAAATGCTGGAGCTAGTCCCACTGTGCAGCTGACTTCATAAGCATAGCAAATCGCCATAGTTCGATTATTCGTGATTTGATGTTACGCCCCTATCTTTAATATTTTGTATTGAGAGTAATCTTTAAAAGTCTTTCATCACTTCCACCACACACACACATTAGATACTTCAATTTGTTATAGTTAAGCCCACACGAGATAGATCTAACAATAGATCTAACAATAGCGTATACCCCACAAATTGATGCTCAATTTCAATATATTAACTTAATTTGTTTACCAAAATGTTCAAAATTTACATTTGGTACGTTAAATGGCAATTGATTGTTGTATTGCTGGAGGCCGTATATATTATATATTATTATATATACACTACTATTTCTATGAGCACTCATAAATCTATTTCAAATCCTACACTTGTAATCCTACACTCACTATCACTCATGCTCTTGCTATAACTCCAAATCAACTTCCTATTACTATTCAGACTCCTACTCCAAATCTTACTCCTACTCATGGCTTAGCTCCTACTTCTGCACTATGTCTGCTTCTATGTGTACTACTCTTTGTATTACTAGTCTTACTTTCACTGATCCGTTTATAATTCATTTTCCTGTTCATACTTCTAGTGCTAATGTTAGTAGTATTTCTACTACGTTTTCTTATTTCTCTTTCAATACATACTTCTACTACTATTCCTACTCCTAATCTTACTCACACTTAAGCTTCAACACCTACTCCAAACTCTACTCCTCTTCTTGCTGTTTCTCCCATTCGTACATCTACTACTATTACTATTCCTACGTTTACTCCTACTACTATTTCTGCTCTTATTCTTAATTTGCCTGCTTTTCCTACTCCTACTCCATATCTTTTAGCCCTTTAATCTGTTCGGCACTAGTTGATCGACTAAGAGTTACTTCCAGTCATACATTAGCAGCCCTTACAGGGCATTTGATGTTGAACTCAACGAAAACGTAAACTAAAACTAAATCAAAAGCTAATGCTATGCGAAGCAAACAATCGAATTGTACTTTGATTTGTTCTGTTTGATTCCAAATTTGTTTATTCATTCTATTCTATTCTGTTTGTTGTTGTTGTTGTTGTTTTTGGAGCGTAGTCCGTCTGACATTTTGGCGGCTACTTTGACATTTAAATGGGCACCGTCACGCCTCAAGGCAACAGTCGAATATAGGAAAACAAATAGATGGAACAGCTGTCGGCAAATGCCAAATGTAATTTGAAATAATTACGCAATATCGATATATATATATTTCGATTTGATTTTGTATGCGATACACGATAGACGTGTCATAATATACTACAAATATATGTAGTATATATCTTTGCTACGTTGAATTTTACGCCCGAATTGAAGTGGAGGCAGCATTTGTTTACCTATTCAGCACGTAGCATTCAGGTATTTTATTGAATCAGCGACCTACAAAATCAAACGACCCGCCAAAGGTGAGAAATAGTTAGTGACTGAGTGAATAAGACACAGCACCTACCGCATCGACCAGTTTATGAAGCTCATTTCCGTTAATATTTATGAATGATTCGCGTATTAAATCAAATTTATACGCTTCACCTACAGCCTATGTAAATAAATCGGTTATGAGTAGGATTTGTGACTCACTGGCGATCCAAAGCCGTTGACAACTTGACATTGGCTTTTATAAAACAAGTATGCATACGCTCGAATATATGTATGTGTGCCCTTACACACCCCATACACGCCCATACGTATGATCTGTAAGATTTCGAGAGCTTAAATGTATTTTTAAACACCATAGGAATGTTGTCAGCTGCAGTAGTTGACTAGAAATACAGTTTTAATTGTCTATTTTAATGGCTGAACTATGATGTTCAAGCTAAGGTTCAGAACTAGAGACTAAGACAATATCTAGATTATTAGTCTAGCCAGATAGTTTACTGACTGATACATTGATCAACTAAAAAATGGCTGACAAGCACTAGCAATATATAAATATTTGTATATACATATGTACGTATACCTCTGACTGATTACATCTTTGACTGATTGTCTGTCTTGATAAACGATTACAAACTAAGCCTGACTGGCAGTCTGACATCATCTGCCATTAAAAAAAAAATCAATACTCTTGCTTGATAGAAGTTGAATGAAGTTTTTCAAGTCATATATCTAAATCTAATGAATTAGATCTTAAATAATAAAACATAAATAAGATTCGCCAAGGCTAAAATGAGCTTATGCTTGTAATCTAAACAATATCAGTCGAGTTAGATTAGAGATTTGATATTTGTCATCATGCCAACTCTCAAATTTTAATAATCAAACATTTTGTAACATATACAAAACAATAATCATCTATCAAATATCAATAAACATGCGCAGAGCAAACATTACTGAAAACTTATACACCCTCTTTTGCTCTTTAAGCGAGCATAGCTATTTAGACAAATATTTCTTTCATTGCACTCTAAAAACTGGCGTTTGCCTGAATTATGCGCTTGTGTATAGCACGGCCCTTGAGAGCACTCACGCAATCGCAGCCAAACATTTGCTATGACGCTCCTCCTGCCCACCCACCTCCTGCTTGGTGCTCCACCACGCCTGTTTCTCACCTCACCTCACGGTGCATAGCAGAGGGTGGCTGGCGATTGCGGTTCGTGTGGTGTTCTGCTCTTGCCTTGTTGTTGCCGGCTAATTAATTAGAAGAAATGACCAACAATGAAATTGGGTCACAATAGCTGGGCAAGTGCATATGGATAAAGTTTTCTTTTTTTTTATTATTATTTCTGTGTGTGTGTGTGCTGTTTTGGGGCGGTGGCTCGCAAACGGGTTGTAAATTTTATAAATGCTTCCACAGCGAAATTCCTAACAAATTGTCACAGTCGAAAATAGAAAATAGTTCTCTCATTTTATATATAAGTAGTACATTAAGAAACATATCTTTCATTTGAGGGGGCGGGCCAACAGTGTGGCAACAGCTTTTAGATAAAAATAAATACTTGGTAAATCAATAAATGAAACAATTCAATTAGCAAGTATATATAGATATATCTCCTTGGGTTTGCCACCTGTTGCACTTTTATTCAACAGATTTTGTTTATAATGCTTTTACTTTGAAAATCGCATGGTTCGAGGATGAAAAACAAAACAACAGCAATTCAAAAAAAAAATAACAAAAATGAAAAACAGTTAAATGCGATTGCAACAAATGCTTTTATTTAGACATTTACATTTGGTCAGTGGGCAGCGCCATTAAACAGTCCGAAAATTTATTTCGACCTCAATTTGCTGATGGCATGACCCCACAGACAACGACTCGTAGACAACACACAGCCACAGTGCGCCACATATGTATGTGGACCAATGTGTCGATGACATCATGGGATTCGTTTTTGACTGTCTCCGACGCGCGTCGCCTCACATTTGACGCAATATTTGTGTGCGAGAGGGCGGCGGGGGGACGTGGAGGCGACGACTGATCTATATTTATAAATATAAATAACAGGGTGATCTAGACTATATAGTCCGACCGATTGTTTATATATTAACATGTTGATAGAGGCACGCAATTGGAAGATATTGTCAAGGCTATACATGATTTAATGTATAAGTGTGAGCATAAGAAATATGCTTAACGAGGATATTTTTATAAGTCTAGCTGATCCTACAGATATATCATATCAGATTACTATTATGTGTATATTGCAAGATTCGACGGAGAGTAAAGACTATGAGCAAGAGTAACAGAGGTTAGTATAAGATTTATATAATATAAGCTGGAACAGTATAAGCAGTAGAGTAGTAGAGTGAAGCAAGATAATGCAGTATAAGAGGACTATCAGATGTGCTAATATAAGGAAGAATAGTATAAGAAAGATTATATGTATAAGCTGGAGCACCATAGGCTTGAGTGATGAATATTTAAGCTCCCTAATCATAAATTTATCGAAATTAAGAAAATTCTATAATGTTTATTTTGATATTTTTGGCAATTAAGTGCTGCGAGCATAAACCTATTTACAGTGCCGAATTTTTATTGCTTGATTCATGAAAATTAATTTCAATTGCACAAATATTTGAAGATATCATAAAAACTGTTAAATGAAACTGTAAAAACAAGCTTTGGTACTCTGTGTGAAGTAACACCTGCTATGAGCTCACAATTATGAGATCATTCAGTTGCATTTACTCAAAGGCACCTATATAAATATATATATATTATATATGAAATTAGCATATAGCCTCGCTCGATTCGCCTCCGTTTGGAATGCAATTGGAACGTGTCGAAAGTGCAGCAGCGAGTGGGTGCCTGCTGAAGCTTTCTATTGAGCATAGCAGCAAATGCGTATTGACGCTTTGGCAATGTTATTGATTGAATTGTAATTGTTCAATTGGCCAGTTAATTAGGCACATTTTGTTAATAGGTCTATTGCCTAAAAGAGAAACAATCAATGAGCAATTGATGCCATATAAACTGAACACACACACACACACACACACGCACACTTAGATAGACAGACAGAGACGAATAGAAATCAAAGTCAAGACTTGGGGCCAAGTTTGCGTTGGCAGTGACACGATCAAGAGCCAACGTTTGTTGCTTTTTAGCCAAGTCACGCAGTGCCTTAAAACTTGATTGCAACAACAACAACAACAGCACTGAGAGCAATGACAGCCCGCAGACAAATGCAATTCGCATAACCGGCCCCTAAGTACGCCAATCTTAAGCTTGAAGAACACAAAAGCAGGCTCGACTCACTACAAAAAGCGAAAAAAAAAATCAGATACAGAGATACATTTGTATCTACAACTTGGCTCTGACGTTGACTGTCACTCAATGCAGTTAAACAGGAAACGGGCGACGTGCACAGCCTCAGCTTAAACATTGCCCATGCTCTCAATAATTCACAAGAGTTGGCAGCGCTGCGAGAGACGCGAACTTCAACTGAAGATGCGATTGCTGCTGATTTGTCTGGCACATTTACTATGGACATTCGGACAGCCTGACATTGAATTCGACAGCAATTTAACTGCCAGGGCAGACAATTTGATACTTGACAACTCCTCGAAGGCATAGAATCAAAACAGAATGCGCAAAAGTTTGCCCTAGTTACACAAACAGACAGAGAAAGAGAGAGAGAGAGAGAGAGAGAGAGTGAATGAGATGCCTCATCTTTGCGAGGTATCTGCGAGATACTTTTTAGTTCTTGTTGCCGTTTGTCTCTGTGACAGCAGCAGCAACATTTGTGCCCGAACTCTGAGTCATCAAATTCTTCAGCATGGGGCTGAATGCAAAAATTATGTATTACAAGCATGAAACAAAACAACAAATAAATAAAACAGTGACCGAATTATGTATGTGCACACATTTGCTATCTTTAGCATCGAGAAATATGAAGTAATCTAGCAGCTACTTCTGACTCGTACAGATTTTGTAAGAAATAAAAGCAAATATTTATGTGGAATTTTTGGAAGAGGTAAAATTGGATTATGTCATGAAAATTTACAACATGGAGTGAAACTCGATGGAAAACTTGATATAAAAGAAAAAGTCAGATTTTCGCAATATACTTTTTCGACTTCAACAGGATCTCAGCTTTTCGCAAGCAATATTTACAGTTTTTGCAAGCAATAATGTTAATGTTTTTACTCTATATTTATATTTTCAGAACTTTGCTTCTTATAAAGTAAGTTTCTGGATGACAAGTAAGTAAACATTTTACTATCTTAAACTAATTTATTTTATTATATTTTATAAATATGCTTAAAGGATATATAGATAAGTATACCTCATATATTCAATGGTGCAACAATTCAAAATAAAATACAAAGTGATTAAAGCTAGCTTCTTATATAAAACGTTCCGTTTCTAAGACTGTAGAAACTGGAAATGAATGAAAAGCTATTAAAATAATTATAAATTCATATGAAACGAGATCATCTTAGTATGAAATTCGCAGAACTTGTCTCAAAGAGTAACAAAAAAATGTTGTGCTTTAAAAGAATATATATAAACTATAAGTTCTTTCCACAAATCGGATACAGAGATTCGCGGCTGAAGATAAGAAACGTCTTTGCTTTACAGGCATGCTAAAATATGCTGGGCACATAGGCACTACTTAAGCCATAAGACATTTTTGTATATATTTGAATGCTATTCCCCATTGGATTTTTTTGGCAGCTATTAACATACGCACATAATGCCACATAAATCCATAAGTAGGCAACATGTGTGTAGCACGCTCAGTGACAACAGATGTACGAACAAGAGACGAGAGTTCTTAATAATGATGTCTTCGGCTGGGCAATTATAAGTAAATCTGATGCGAAACAAGATCAGAAAATATAGTGTATGCTGCTGACATAATTGGGGCCTACTTTTGGCCAAAAAAAAAAAAAACTACAAAAATAAAGAGGTTGCTCGTTTGGATTAGTTCATTAATGAGACTCGGAATGATGTCATATGTAGCGGATACACTCCAACGCTTTGCGTTTCGTTCGCCTCTTTGTGATTTAAATTCCATTATTATTCTCTTTTTTGTTGTATTTTATCTTTTATTTTTAATTCGCTTCTTTTTTATACATTGTCTGAGCTTCGCGAAGCCGCGGCTGCCGCCACGCCCCCCACATCGATACTCTGGCTCCATTGTTAGAATTGTCTACTGTGTGCGCGCCGTCTGCGCCTCGAAGTTGTTTGTCAGGTTTTTGAGATCTTTCCACCAGCTCACTGCGAATTCAAGTTCAAGCTTGCTTTAAGAAATATATATGTCCATAAGTAGGTACACATAAATATATATGAGTGTGTACACATTTTCTAAGGTGTCTTAGACCTCGATCTTGAGGGTGGTTGCTGTGCATTAGGGTGGTTTTTGGCGCTGGGGTGGTTTTTCTATGCCTATTGTTGACGATAGCTAGAATACCTAGCAAATTATTCCTGACGTTTGCTGCGTAGATTTTATTTTATTTATTTACGGCACGCCTTATGTATAAGAATTTTTATGCCGGCTTCTTCTTTGGGGTTTGAGTGAAGGAAGGGTTGAAATGATTGCCGTCCAATTTCTATCTGAAAGAATGCCATTTGTTGCCACCTTTGTCTTTGAGCATTAGAAGTGGGAAAAAGAAAAACAAAAGTTATTTGAGTTTCTTAAAGAAACCCGAATACAATCTTCAATTAAAAGAAAATCAATCATCATATGAAAGGCTATTCAGGATTGTATCTGCTTAGCCATTATATAAAAGTCAAGGAATCCTTTCCTTTCAAGGGGCTTTCTCTGGTGCAACAACCCTTCTATTGTATTGTTCCACTTTCCCACAAATTGTGACTTCATTCATCAATTCGTAAGACCCAGAAACCCATTTGCATTCTGCACTTAAGTCAGCTAGGGGTACGCCGAGCTTGGCCTCCACTAAGCAACTGTAGCGTGCAAACATTTGATGATGATGATGGCAACGTCGACGTACGTCATCTGCGCAATATAAAAATGCTATAAAAATCAAATAAAAGTGATGTAATCAAAGGTATACGACTCAGAGATGCCCTACAGTAGCTCCCGGTAGAGATCGATTGACTTAATGTGTATAAGATTAAGGAACGCCTATTAACTAATCCTAAAACTATCACAAAATATATGAATCCACTAATTAATTCCCTTTCCTAATACTAGATAAGGTGCGATAATTTATGATTACAGAGTATCAAATTAATTGTCCTCGCGGGCGTAACTTGCGTAACTTTTGTCCTGAACATTTACTGCTGGCGGCTGTCACACGCAGTGTTTAATGCTCCCCCGAGCGCTGCTCCGCAATTAGTTGCCAAGGTTACGCTATTTCCACTTCTTTCACTCCCACCTGCCGCCGCAGACGCCTACAACCCCCGACGCCATCCCGCCTGCTCACACAGGCATTATCCTTGCGTCAATTGAGTTTCGTTTTGGCTAATTTAATTACGCAGGCAAATGGTGTGGAAAATGTTTAAAAACAGCAACCAAATGCGCCGGCGGGCAGGCGCAGTCCAACCGCCGTGTAGGGTGCAGTTGTAGTAGGTGAGCGGGCGGGGGGTTTGCTGCATTAAGTAATTTTCCCATGGCTCTGGCGCCGGTCAGTCGCCACACAAATTGCACTTTTCATTGCGTACAACCGACAGAGTTGTAAAAAGCACTTAACTGAGAGTAGATATAGGTTATGTGGTGCACATATACATATACATATGTATATATGTATATTTATATAGTTTTCATTGATTTTTATGCCCTGTAGCTTAGAGCCTGTGTTGAAAGGGTAGATAAATAGGAGAAAGATATGTCAGCAAGCCAAGGCTTTCTACAGAGTTATTTTATTTTTATAAATTTTTTTAATTTTCAAAGAATCTATTGAAACAATGTTGCTTGTATTATAATACATATATTAAAAGGATATTTGTACGGCGTGTAACTAATTTTATAATGAAAATCAGTTTAAAACCAAACAAAAACAAGCAACATGTACATTTGATAGGGTATCTCGCAGTCGTACTCTCTTAACTGGATCAGTCGCTACTAGTTTGGCTGCTCTAAATGAAGCTGATGACTTCATTTTCATGTCTTTTGCTTTGTTTTACTTTTCAGTTGTGTTTGGCTCCTACATGGTATATCCTTGACGCCCTCCCCTCCGCCCCTGCTTGTCCTTTGCTGCTTGCCATGTGCGTGTCCTCGACAGAAACGGGTTTTTCGGGCTATATATGTTTTTTTCTTGTTGTAGGCTTGAACTGTTTTGGTTAGTCTTCTACCTAAGTTGCCGTTTGACTACGGATTTTGCTCTTGATTTGATTCCAAAACGAACGCAGCCAAACAAAAATGACATCACAATATTTGAGTGGGTTTGTGACTCAATGTGATATATGTATATTCAATAGTATACACAAATCTATATATATATATATATATATACCGCTCGTATATGCTGTAGGAGAGGCCAATTAGACAGCTGAAAGATCATATAACCTATAAGAAGCTTTACTTTAGAGCTTGGGTATGGCAAATACATAGAAAGTTGTGCTCATAAAAATGTACAGGGTATCATTATGTATACATATTAAAAATTATACGTATTTATATATAAGTATATGCATTTTTATATATTTTAAAATATAATTTTTCAAATATTTGTATAGCTGATATATCCATTTCCAATGAAATTTTTATGCATCCGGTAAATTTTTGGAAAATTCTTGACACCATATGCAGCATTAGCAGCAGCAGCAATTTGTTTACTTTAAACAATAATATGCTAAATAAAATTTTAAATTTTAAAATTCGAAATTGTTTATGGCATTAAATTTCGCATTCGATATTCATTTGATGAGCACAAACTGCTGAAAATCACGCACTAGTTTCACAAATGTCGCAAGAAATGCGTATTCGAATATCATTTTTGTTTTTGCTTTTTTTTTTTATAAATACATATTGAAATATTTGAATTCAACAGACGCAAACGCAGGAAAAACTATAAACAACAACAACAACAGCGGCTATAAAAGCCAAAAACACCGCACAGTATTTTGATATACGTTAAAGCTACAAAAATAAATTTCGAAAAACTAAAAACAAAAAACCAATTGGCCAACAAGAAACACAGAAAAACTATAAAAACAACAACTACAACAACACACACGTAAAAGCTCGCGCGGTGTTTTCAAAAAAACGTTTTTTTATATATATTTATGCATATATTTTTTTTGTTTTTCTCATTACATTTTTCGGTTTTGTTTTTGTTATTTTGGCGGTAGCTGAAGCCAAAACGTTCGCCTCGCTATTTTCGCCTCTTTTTTTATAGACGTGCGCGTTCCGCGTGCGTTGCCAACGCTTTGCCGTTCGAGTGAAAACTAAACGACGGAGCGCTCGAGCAGCCAAGCAGAATCCAGTGAATTGTCACTGGGCAGCCAGCAGCAGCGGCAGCACCACCGACACCAGCACCACCACCACAACCTCAACCACAGCAACAGCAGCAGCAAAAACAACTTTTAGTAGAAGACCAAGCGGCAAGCAGCATGTTCAGCTGTTCGAGTCTATGGTCTGCTATGAATTTCAATTGTATAAGAGAGCGAGAGAGATAGACAGAGAGAGAGAGTGGCAAGTGAACGAGAGAGCGAAAATTCTGTAGCAGACTTTGCGGCGAACCCTTGACCGTTTCATATGGCATGCCAAAGCAATGCATGCTTTTGGGGTGCTGTGAATTCGCCGTGCATGTCTGTGCACACTAAGTCATTTTATAAGACGATCCAGTCATATGTGTCTACGAGAGGATGCCAATGATTGCCACAGTTGTAATACCCTAGTAAATATTTTAGCAGATTTGTAATAACATGGTGAATATTGCATTATTCAATTGGTTTCTTTAATGCCGTCTAAAGGATTTACGAATTTGAGACTGGCAATATTTGTTAACAAATATGAAATGTATGTAAGCAATCATTCGAAAGAGATACTAAGGATGCACACAGATTACTAAAAGAGAGTTCAGCTCTAATAGAGCAATCAAACAATCGCTTTCCATTTGACATATGTATGTAGATATAGTTCCTCAGCTTATCAAACCTTCAAGCAAACAATCATTTACACGCCTATTTAGTGATAAGAATAAAGCCAAGTTTCATTCCAGAAAATGCCTCGTATCATATACAAATAAAATCGTTTACATATGTCGCGGGCTTCCCTTGCAACCACAGCTGTGCTCGGATAGCAGTTGAAATTTCAACTGTCTGTCGAGGGCACGGCAAGTGTAAAGATTTTTCCGGCAAGCGAAATGTGTTGACCAAATTTGTGTGTCTCGTATTTCAACCCTTAGATGCAGACACGTAGACACGCAGACTACAATCAGACACACCCCCGCAGGACGCCGCGTCGTCTGCCCTATATAAACAGTAAACAGTAAACAGTTACCCACGTGCGCGAGGGTGCTTTTGATGCATGTGTGCATGTACACAGAACATATAGAAGCATATGATTGATATGCGCCAAACGCAATTTCCCTAATTAAGTAGAATGCATAACTAAAAGACATTTCAAACGTTTCCAAATAAGCGTTGTTTATTCTTTGAGGGGTGAGTATTTTCCTGTTTGCACTATTCAGAACTTTAGTTCAAATGATTTTTAAGTAAATATTTTTGGTAAAATATTGATTAATGCTTGGGCATGTGAGGGTATTGATGTTTAATGGGGCGATATTAAGCATTGGGTGTGGGGCTTCGTATAGAACTAAATGAAAGCCCATTCAGAATGAAATATATTTTATCCGTCTAATATGCGAGATCTGCTCAAACAGAAGAAAAAAGTTTTCAAAAATTAATAAATTCTCAAAAATAAAAAACAACTTTTATGTAAGAATACATCTTCGACTTCTAAAACAGTCTCTCGTGGCTTTTTATTTACTGATCAATGATCACAAAAAGCATTTGCCTTTCGAACAGCTGTTTTGCCAGATGGAACTGTACTAATTAAATTTAATTTAGGATGACTTTTACTGGCACTCATACCTACCTCCCTCTCTCTCTCTCTTTCTCTTTCCCTGACAGAGAAGAGACCGAAAATGAGCCAACTTTTCCGATCTAACGATCGGATCAATCAGCGTGAGTGCAGTCTGCCATTCGGTAGGCATACGATTAGCCTTTGACTTGATTAAAGAGTAAACTTTAACCCGTTGCTGGTTGCCTGTGGTCGATGATGCTCACCGAACGCATGGTGCTCTATGGAGCAGCTATTTTTGGTTTGGAAATGCTCGTTCGCAAAAACAAGAAGAAAAAGCTGCCCGATTCACTCGTGCAGCGGCGTATGTTTGGCGATCTTGTTCGGATCCGTGTGTGCGCTGTTCGGATCCGGCGTAGCACAGATTTTGATTTTAGTACAAATTCGTTAGTCGTACAAATCGCATGACTTTGCGGGCAAAACTAAGAGAAACAAAAAAAAAAAAAAAAAGCGAGCAACAACAAGAATAAAAGACATTTTCAGCAGATCAGCTGAATATTACGGATGGCCAAACTAAATAAATAAATAAATCAAGGAATCTGCATACCCTTTGTATATAGCTGAAGACATGGAACAGTGCAACGTGCATTTCATAATTTAGAGAAAATATTATATAAATTAAATGTTCATCAAAGCGAAGACAACACACTCCCCCTAGTTAATTAAAAACCATTTAAAAGGAACTACATCTCTAGACTTTAAATGTAATTTAAGGCCAATTCTTGGCGCTTGTTGTGATATTCGCATAATTTTTCAACGTGAAAACAGACAACGGATATATAGCTATTGGCGTATTGGCCAAAAACAAAATAACAGAAAAAGAAAAAGAAAAAAATAAATATATATATACATATATATTGAGACAGATAGATTCGCATCAATATATATATTCAAAGTGAATACGGTAAACTGGGCTATTTCAACATACGGAGATGACGACGCGCGGCATACGGCGTAAAAAGTCAACGCTGACCGAATTGAAAATCGCAGTTATTGGCGCGCCCAGTGTTGGAAAGAGCGGTAAGATAAGAGTTTCAAACAGCAAAAAATAAAATCAAGAAAATAAAACTGGGAAAAAAGAAAGGCATAGGCAACATCGACTACAAACAACAGCGAGCAACAGCAAATTAGTTGAGCAATCGCCGATTTCGTATATATTTAGATCGTTGTTTGTTTTGTTTATAAAGTGGGAGCACACACTGACACACATACACATACACACACACACTCAGCTGTATCTCTGTGCGTGTGTAGCCAAGCATGCCGCTAAATATATACATACATATCTCTATCTGTATCTGTATCTGTATCTGCAACTGTAGCTGTGATTGTATCTGTATCTGTATCTGTCTCTTTGTATTTGTATCTTTGAGTAGCTCGCATTTGGCTTTAATCGTTTGCACCGTTCGATTTGACACGCGTGCACCCACAGCAGCCACTAATTTATGACGGCCACTGTGTCACACACACACACACACACGCACACGTCGAGAGTTAACTGCAAATTGATGTATCTTGTCAGTAGGCACAACGACCCTCACCCCTAAGAAAAGTTTTAAATTGTAAAATTTTGTTCGACCCGCTTGACTTCCGCATGCCTTGGCATCTGTCAACTTCAGGTAACACCCAGCTACTTTATGGTTCCGTTGGTCGGCATAAGCCAGCCAAGAAATATGACTAGCGTATACGCTCCACTAATAAATAGCACTTGACGCTAAGCCTTGATACCAACTGACAGCTGTATCCGATGAAATGTCGCAGCCCATAAGCGTGCGGCATTCGAATTTCAAACGGAAAGTTTTCACAGAAAACTCTTTAAAAGTCGAACTAGCAACAAATTTGCATCTTCACATTAATTTGAAAATACTGTATCTTAGGGTATAAAGCCATAAAAGTTAATTATCTTTTAAATTTTATATTCAAAAATAGTTTTAAATTCTTTTCCTCAAAATGTATTCTACAAATGTCACATATAGCTTATAGGAAATTTATTTTATAAATTTTGTATATTTACATATATAATATATTGGAAATATATAATTGTCAAATTATACAAATTATAGCTAAATTATAGCTAAATATATATGAATATTATTATATGCATTAGTTATACATTTATTTTATTTATTTCTATATGCATATGCATAGTCTTTATCCCCACTGTATATCACTTATCAGTTATCAATATATATTTTTTCATATAGATAATGATACAGCCTTGATCAAGAAATTGCAGTATGCCAAATTTATTTATGAATGCGGGCAAATATTTTCCTGATCTTTACTTTTGCTGCATACCAGACGCAATAAAAAATGTGTAAATAATAAATGTAAACGGAATTTCGCAGTACAGCTCAGATAAAAATAAATTCTACAATATATAATATCACTTGGCAAATATTTTCTTCAGCTGCTTTTCTCAAGTGATGCGTGCTAAACCTTTACTTAGAAAGTTCAATGTCAGTCTCCACTTCCAAGCAGTTAAGCGAAACTAGATCAAATCCTATCTAAAATAGATAAACTTGGTGATATAAACATACATACATATACACAGCTCACAGTCCCATTGTAAAGATAGCCCAAGTACGTTTGCGTTAAAGAAAAAGTTTTGCGGATATATCAAAAATTGGAATAAGTACTTATTGAATGGAATTTGTTTTGCTTAAATGGTTTGAACAGACAAGATCATATAAATGATATATATGTTATTGCCTACAATATTTGATTATCTATATATAACAAACATTTATATATATTTATATGAGTATATATATATATATATATATATATATATATATATATATATATATATATATATATATATATATATATATATATATATATATATATATATATATATATATATATATATATATATATATATATCATTCAACCGCAATCGCGCAGATATAGCACAAATATTTAATGCACTAAAGCGCCGGGGGCATGCGTGTGCTCTCGTCTGTGTGTGAGTGTGTGTGTGTGTATGTGTGAGTGTGTGCGTGGCAATTAAAACGACGCCCACCCGGCGAAAGGCCGTGGACAGGGAAGCGAGCATCGCGCATCCGATTAATGCCCAGCGGACATTGGACATGGACAGTGTGGCCAGTCTTTGTCGTAATTTAAACAAGAAAATTTTTGATGTTGACCTCGTAAAAATATATTTAAAAGAAATGTCCGAAGACAAAATAACAACAAACAAAACATACCGAAATGGATCGGCTATGCCTGACTGCGCCATATGCGCTCGAATATGAAAGCAAGGAACTAAGGAAAATGTAACCCAGTCTAAAAGCATAAGTTGGGGATATTAGTGACAGGTATCTAGAGGAGATAGTGACCCCACGATACCAAAAATCTCGGTATGCCAGCCCAAATGAGAATCACTTAACAAACCAACATGCATCAAAAACAAATATACTCCACTTGAATTTCTAGGACGTGCACAGTAAAACAAAACGTTTGGAGAAAAGCATAAATTAAAATGCCAGCGAAATGTGCGGCTGCTATGAAAATAAATGATGAAAATGTCATTAAAAGTGGTCAGGAGCGGGGGGGACTTTCGGGGACTCGTGGGACAGCTTTACGAGCCAAGGCAATGCGTAACCCGGCAGTAGTATCTACCTGGCCAGGTCACATATTATTATACATTCGCAAACGCCCGCGACTTGGTCAGAGTTCAAAGCACTTGCATGGCAAATGACCAAAGGCTGAGTCCAGCCCCTTCTCTTTCCGTCTCTCTCGCTCTCTACATTGTTTTCCTGAAACACGCAACCTTAAGGCTCAACTGTGTTGTTAGCTGAGTTTATTAACCCCTCAAGGTTTACAATTTTTCTAGCTTTTCCACCTGCCTACCCGTGTAGCGCGCATTTGAATTTCCAGCTCTGTCGTAGGAGTTTTTCCGCTCAAGTGCTGACCCAGTGGAGTGTGTGTGTGTGTGTATGTGTATGATGAGGGGTTGTTTGGCCAGGGGCGTTGCCTCGCTTTACACCTGATCTCAACGATAGCCCCCAAATTAAACTTCCATTTAATGTAATTGCAGCTTTAATAGTGCGTTTCTTAACAAAGCGTTATATAGGCGAATACGATCATCAGACTGAGAATCGATACAAGCACGAGTCCATGGTGGATGGTGAGCCGGTTCTATTCGAAATACTAGACACATGTCCCAAGGTAAATGTACTTATAGATAGATATTTCTCTATATATATCACCCAACTATAAATGGAATCATTTGCAGGCCGACGATGAATATCCCAATGCTGCCGAACTGGTGCAATGGGCTGATGGCCTGCTGCTCGTCTACTCGATAACGGATCGCAAGAGCTTCAATTATATACGCCGTGCCAAATCGGATCTGCAATCGGATACGCCCGTCCAGCTCTGTGCCAACAAAGTAGACATGGTGCATCTGCGACAAGTGAGCCGAGATGAAGGCGAAATTCTGGCCAAAGACTTTGAGTGCAAATTCAGTGAGGTCTCCGCTGCGGATCATGTCGACCAGGTCGCCGAGGTCTTCAATGAACTGTGCAAGGAGGTGCTCGCCTGCAAGCGCAAGTCCAAGCAGAGCCTACTCGAGCGCATGCTCGGCGGCACCCGTCCCTACAGCAGGGGCAAGAGCGATAGTAATTTGCCAAAAGACTGATATCACAATTTTTTGTTTAAATAAAATACTCTTTTTTTAAAAGCCAACAGAGTTTTGTTTTTCTTGAATGAGGTTTTCTTTTTAAGTAATTTTTTTATCTCTCATAATATAATAATATTTTGAATTGTTTATTCAAAAAGAACAAAATATATTTATAGTTATAGTAGCTAAGTACATGTCGCAACTGCTGAGATTTGGGCAATTCAAAAGCTTCAACGATGTTTTGGAAGTTTTGTAGCGCACAGCAATTGCTTGCTACCAACAACATTCTTGCGGTCTATGATATTGATTTAAATAACAAGAGAGTTAATTTTAATATAGCTTAAATATAGTATAAGCACTCCTATTTCAATTTTATTTAATTTAAATTGCAATCAAATTTAATTTAAAATTAGCATATTTCCAATGATGAATATAAAATTATATTGCGGCTGTTTATTTACTCTTTGCACACGCTACGTATGCGAGTTACATAGCAGGCAGCTTGCGCTTGGCTTGGCGAACGCTTTTGTGTTTTGTTTACCTCGTAGTTCCATTTGTAAACAATAGATGGAGTACGATGTAAAACGGTATTTTTAATGTTATCATAAGCAGAAAATATTGCCTACTATACTTTAAAAAAAATAATAATTTTTTGTAATGAGTGAGCCATACCTTCATTAGGCTAATATAATTTTCAATACCATTATTTTCTTCAATATTAATTTTAATTGCATTCATATTTATTAATATTCTCATTCGTGATTCACTTTAATCTGTATATTTATCTTATTATATTGACTTTTATTTTGTATATAATCATTCAGCTATAGACTTCAAAATTCTAGAGGCCCCCAAAATATGCAACATTCCTGTAGTAATGAATAAGTATGCAGTGCTTAAATGATTTCTGCGATTTTACTAGACTGAACATAAAGCAGAAACTTCTTTTTAATGGGAGAGTTCTAAAGGAGGGCTAGTGTAGAATAGTAATCTACATTTAAATGCTTACAAATATTTTATTTAACATGACACAATGATAAAAATAATTTAATAAAATAAAAAAGTAGATCAAGCTACACAAAATATATATTAACTGAAACTTTTAAATAAAAGTTATACGGAAGTGAATAGAAATTTTATTTCCGGACTTCTACATCGCGACAAAGTTATGATCCAATAAAGAGTTTCCTAACAATCATTTCCAAACTAGCCTAACTTCGATGTCTCAGTCCCGATCATTATATATTATTTAATTTTCAACAATAAGTTTTCATTTGCTCAGTACTTTGTCGACCTTTGGCGAACTCTGGACTCGCTGGTCTGTTAGCCCCGTTATCGCAATACACACGTATTGCACACGTGTGCGCGACTTTTAATTAACCAAAGTCAACAGCCCCAGTGAAGCGTGTATATATCTGTCAACTGCTTTGCCGTTCTATATACTTAACTTAATTTCAAACTTAGGTTTTTGACTTTCTGACAACATCCGGAATAGCTTAACTAAATAATAATATGTGGACATTTCATCAGCTCTCTCGCCACAGACTTTTGTCTCGGATTATGATATTTGCTTAGCTAAAACCAAAATATTGACATGACTCAAAACAGACAATGAAAGTGCTTTAGAGTGGTGCAAAATCCAACCACCCGGCCGACAGCCAACAGCAGCTCGATAAACCACAATGCGCATACGCCCTATTGGACGGCCAAGTTGGGCAGACTTTGCGGTGGGCACCGCACCTGCTGGCCCTGTGAACGATATTTATATAAGCGTATATGTGTACTGATATCTATTTATTGCATTGTGCACTTGGCAACCAAGCCACAATTTTCTTGTAATTGTTCGAGCGAGTGGGGCATGAAATCTCACAGGTTTTTCGCCCAACTATTTTTAATTGGTCGCACAATTTAAAATTCTAATGTTAATTTATGATTGAAAGTCGCCAGCCAGCCAGCCGGCCAGTCGGTTAACCAGGCCCTTCTATAGTTAAGTCCAGGTGCGGTGTCTGGGCCAGGTGTCGCTTATGGACCAAGCTGTTGAACTGATTAGCACAGCAGCCGCAGTCGCGGCCGCAGCACCTGTCTCTCGATTTGCTTTTATGCAATTAGCTAAAGCCCGATCCGATTCAATGGCCAATCGGTGCTGTAATAACTTTTAATTATGGACCTAATCGGCACAATAATGTTCTGGAACTTACTTTGCATGAAAGCAGCACCTTTAAGGCATCTGTTCCGAAGGTCAGCCGGAGGAGCTGGTGTTGAACTTGCAAATGTTTTTGCATGTGTGCCTAAAGAGATTCAAATTATTCAAAGATATGGCTGGCGCATGAAGATACCCTGTAATTAGAGCCAAATTACAATGCAATGATTATATGGATGTTTGGTTTAAAGCTAAGTTGAGCTTAGGCTACAAGTAAGCCGAAAGAGATGAGAGTAAGTGAGAGAGAGGGAGTGGAAGAGTGAGTGAGAAAGAGAGAATAACAAAGAGAGAGAGAGTGGGAGAGGGATATATATATATGAGAGAGTAACAGAGGGGGATATAGAGAGCGAAAGAGACGTCAAAAAGAAAGCCTTGTCTTAACCTCAACTCATTCCATCTCTTTCTCTCTCTAAATTTGATCTCTTTTTGAATTGTTTTCTATAAGCTATATACAAGACTGCCTCTGCTCTAGTTCACAGAGTATACAAACGACTTGGATTATAAATGCCTTTAGAGGTGATAAATGGCTTATATGCTTCCCCTTGGTCTGCGGTGGTTAAGCTTGTAAATCAACGAATGGCAACACACGCCCAGCGTCCATAAAAGCAGCTCCACACCCCCTTAACAGCTGTCCAGATGTAACCAGTTTGTGTACTAATTAGACTTAGAACCATGGCAATTATATTTACTGATCATTTAAATTAGAATTTGCAACAGGTGCGACGTCAAATGGCTGCCTAACGGTTTGGCCGCAGTGCTCCGCCCCGCTAAATATATATAGACATTTATATATTGCAGTTATCTGTACACATATATATATAGATATGTATATATATATATCGCACACACAGCTGGCAGTATGTCTTTTTTCTTATTCAGAAAAGTTCAAGACAAGTCCAAGATTAAATAGCTTAAAAAATTAAACGAAAAAGCCAGCAGTAGCAGCAGCAGACCTCGCGAATAATTGGCCCGAATTGGCGGCCACAATGCCAAGCGAATTGGCCAAGCGCAATGTGTAAGTCATTGACTTTGATATTCAATTAGACAAACCCCAAATACAAGCACACAAACACACACACACACACACACACACACACACACAGAATACTAAATACAAAATAGTAAATACCAAATGGCAAGCAAATGTTCTAGTTTACGCTACTGTCAAAGCCCGAGTCGGCCCGCCTCAACCTTGACTGGACTTTATGCGCCTTTAATTAGCCAAATTTCAAATTTCAAATTTGAATTTGAAATTGCAATTGAAATGGAAACGTGTTCCACAGACTGGTGTCTTTTACGGCGCACTCTTAACGCAAAGTTTATAAGTTTTAAACAATTAATCAAAACGTGTGTGTGTGCGCGCGTTTGCATGTTTAATTGCAAAGTGCATTCGGCTTCCGGCAATTAAATTGGCAATTCGCAGCGGTTCAACAAACTTCTTGTCCCAGAGCGTTTCCTGCAACCCTAACCCAAATAGTCACTGACTTGACGTACCTCTTCACAGCTCACCATTGACCAGCTGGTCGTGGGCACGTAGACCACACTTTGCGCCTCAATAGCCCCAACAATTCACGCTGTCTGGTTATATAACTCGGACTGACCCACATCCGATCAGCCGATCGGCATGTAAATAGAACTTCACACTGAAGTGTTCGATAAATGTGATTAGCCTCAGCTGTAATACAAATCAATTTTTTTCTTTTTGTTCAATTTAAAGCCATAAAAGCCCGTCATTAAAATTGGAAACTAAATGCACGCTTTTAGAGCTTAGTAGCTGTCGTTGAGTTGCAGTTGCAGTTCCCACGTAGATTTATCAAAATTAAATCTTGAGAATATAATATATATATGTATATATATATATAAACATTTTTCAGACAATATGATAGATGTGAAATATACCCTGTAATATTGTGCAGTTTTGTGCAGTTGATTATGATTGATCTAATCACGAGAGAGGAGGGAATATATGATATATGGCATATGTATATACCCTGTAATCAAGCTTCTTTCTTTAATGAACAAACATAATGTAAAAATCTACCCTGTAATCTTGTGACTTTGTTGTACATAATCAATTTTCTAACTAACCTACCCATTGCCATTAAGCTGGGTATCTTTCAAGTCTGGCATTCTTTGGGTTTCTTCTTCTTTAATGAACAAACATAATATAAAAATCTACCCTGTAATCTTGTGACTTTGTTCTACATAATCAATTTTCTAACTAACCTACCCATTTCGATTAAGCTGGGTATCTTTCAAGTCTGGCATTCTTTGGCATTAGTCGCTATTATGTATTATTCTATTTTAAGCATTAGAACGGCAGCTGGCACGTTTCTATTAGTATTACCCGGACCCGGTTTTATCGTCTTATCGCCCACATCCGATCAGCTTATTCTGCTGCTGGCCGGGCAATTAACACATTTCGATTTCTATTCACTCAGTCAATTATCATAACGCTTGAGTTTCTGTTGTAATTGCCATGCGATAAATCTGCGACACACGCTGAGGTAGGTCATGTTAACAATCAGCTGACATTTTCACAAAAGAAGTTGGCAAAAAGAATCAAATACAACAAACATTATTTATGATTGTCTATTGATAAAGACTATTAAATTTTGTTTGTGGCCCAATGCTATGATTGACTTTCATATTTATGAATGCCTTAAAGCTTTGAAATAAGATTCCTCATTTGAGCCGGATATGTTTTTGGCTGTTTCTACTGCTGGCAACAAACTCCGCTTACCTTACTCAGTTCTCTATTCTTATCTTTATCTTGATCTGGATTTGGATCTTTGTCCTTTATCTTCTTGTCTCCGCTTTCGATATCCTCTTCTCATATACTATTCACCTTCTTGGAGCATTTTCATTCTATTAATCCTCTTGTCATACTCTGTCATCATGTCATTCTCTTATTATGCACATGATTCCAAATCTTATCGTAATAATAAACCACATTAATTAGTTCCCGCGAATAAAATCTGCTTTATTAGAATAGATTGCAGTAGAAGTTGTGTAACATATATAGCTTCATATGTATTCATATACATAGGTATACCTCATATAGTATATGTCGTGTATTAATATATTTCTCTTCGGCATATATAATTATTTGTTTTGCAGCCTGCTCAATAAGCATGGGGACCAACCCGCTGCCACTACGTAAACATCAGCTACATATAGTTTATTTAACTTCAGATATGATAATATAGTAACTGCCAAGATGTAAATAGATATAACTTGGCCAATATTTAAATTCAACATTGATAGTTAATTGAATGTTAACGACAAACTTGTTGCTAGAATAACAATATATATGTATGTATATTGCGTAACTTGTTCCCAAAATCTTGGTTCATATGGTTTATATAGGCATAAATATGTGCTTTAGGCTTAAAAGTCAACTACTAACAATTATTGTTTCAATTATTGTTGAATTTTACTAAAATATTTTTTTATATTTTTTTTCTTTAAATTTTTTTTTTTTTTTTTTTTGTATTTGCGTAGAATTCCCTAAACCGTTTACATTTATCGCAAGCTCTTAAAGTTTTCAAAATAATAATAGCTTTATTTTGCTTTCTCACAAAAAGTTCCCTAATCAGAATCAGACTTTAGATTATAATAAACAATAAAGCGAAAAGCTGAAAATCAAAACTAAATATTATAAAAATAAAGTGAAATAATAAAGAAATGTTTATAAATTATTTTTCGATAATATTTTTAAACTTTATTAATACACAAAACTTATGATAAGTAAAATAATAAACTCTACATACCTACAATACAATACATAATAGTCGTACAAATAATAATAATAGATAATAATAATAGTACACAATTGTAATATTGTTCTTTCCAGTTATTGTACAATGTAAGAAAAATCTTTTGCTATTTCTTCAACTAACATTTGCGCTAAGTATTTACTCATTTTTTGTAATATTTTTCAAAGTTTTTTTTTTTTTAGAATACGTATACAGCTATTGCAAGTATATATTATATATATATATATAGAGTGCTAAGTGATTTAGCTATCTGATATCTATATATAAATATTATGTTTGGATAGATTCAAACGCGTTCACATATCTCTGCATTTTAAGTAAATAATTAAATGAAAAATAATACGAAAAAAAACAATATGTGGACTGAGTATGCTCTGTGTGGATGTGCTTGTGTGCGTGTGCATGTGGGTGGGTGTGGCATCTTAAAAGTCTAAAGATTTTTTGGTCCAATAATAATTAGTTGGGATAATAAATATGCAATGCACAAAGTGGAGGTGGAGGTGAAAGGTGAACTTGGAAAAATAAGCCAAAGGGAACTCGAAAATAATAATGTAAAACACTTTTCACATCAGCATTATTTTCCAGGGTGTGTGTGTGTGAGTGTATGGTGGTATGTCAATTTAAAATTAATTTGTATAACATGAGACCGTTGCACCTGTATATGCTTGGGAGGGGTTGTTGTTGTTCGCTGTTATTGTGAATGGGGCTTCGCAGAGTCTTCGCTCTAGAATGGACGCCGCAGCTTGTGAATGGCATTGGTCAGGTGCAGAATCTCCGTATTCATTTGATGGACCAACGTGTCCAGCTTGTCAACGGAGTCCAAGATCTCGACGCGCTCGGTGTGTGGGTTGAAGCGCACCTCGAATGGACGCGACATGGTGCTGACCCAGCGACGGAACTTATCCTTGGCATCCTCGAAGCTCTCGGCCACATAGTAGATGGGCTGATATTCCTGATCCTGGTACGGCTGCACAGCTGTGGCTGCCGGCTCGAATGGCCGATGCTCGCACTTGTCGCTAATGGCGTGCAACAGCTCACCGTAGGCGCTCAGCAGACCGGCGCCGTAGGCCTTGACCTGGCCGTGTTCCTTGCAGAGACCGAACTCAACAGTGAACCAGTAGACCTGCACAAAGAGTATAAGAATAATGCATACGATTACAGACACCTGTCGCATAAAGTGCCAGCTCATGCACTCGACTGGAGGTCAACGAAGGCCATTAATTGCCAGCCAAATGAGCAGCGCAATTGAGTTAAGTGGATGTCAGGGCAGGAATAGGGGCAGGGGCAGGGGCTGGGGCTGGTGCAGGGGCAGCTTAGTTGCTTACCGTGGAGAGCTTCTCGATTTCTTCATCAGAGGCGCCCAGCGAGGCCAAGCCAATCTCCTGCGAGAACTGGGCAAAGCTGGGATCGGCCAGCAGCGGCATGTGACCCAACAGCTCGTGAATGGTATCGCTAAAAGAGAGAGAGGAAGAGAAAGGAAAGAAAACAATTAGCCATTATATAATGGGGCTTAAAGTGCTGGCTGCCTGGCACATTGTTAAACTAATTTGCGACACAATAAAAGTTGGTCGGAACCAAGGAGCAGCTGGCGGAAGCGGAAGCTGCCGGCTGCCGGCTGCCGGCTGCCGCCTCAAAATGGCAGCCAAATGCAATTAGAGCGCGCACAAAGAGCTTTGCGTTTGAAGTTCAAATATACATATACATATATATATATAGACAGAGTTATATATACTTACGGCTCGGGTGTGTGGAAGGGCGAGTTGACGTGACGCACATACTGGGTGCTCTGGAAGATGCGGAAGGCCAGCGAAGCGAGGAAGTCACGGGCTGTTAGCAAACCGGCAGCCGGGCGCAGAGTGAAGCCTGTGTTCTTGCGGAGGAAATCGGACATTTCCTGCAGCTGGGGCAGACGATGATCGACAAAGATTTTCTCATCCTGCAGCATCTGGAAGGCGGCACGATACTCGGCGCAGGCATGCTTGGGCGCCAGATCCTGGACGGTGCGGAAGACCGAACGCCAGGTCTTGACCTCCACCTCGGTGTAGTTGATGTGAGGAATGGGATCGCCATATTTGAAAGCGAACGCAATCTCGGCAATCTCCTTGCGGCGCTGGCGATAGACCTTGTCGGCGAAGCCGGGATGGTTCATGTCCAAATCGGGCTCATACTTGGTCATCAGATGGTTGCAGTTGTCCAGCTCGGAGGCATGCTTGGGGAACCAGGGCGCCTTCACGCTAATATTGTTCTCGGCCATCAAGTTCATGCTGCTGAACGAGCCCGATTGGCGCAGCGAGCGGATCAGCTGCAGCAGATTGCCGCGCGTCATGTCCAGCTTGATGAGCACATCGTGGCCGACGCCCTCGATGCGCGATTGACGCGATTCCACATGCTGGACGGTGCCATGGAACGTCTCGATGGCTTTGAGGATGCGACCCAGCGACGAGATGCCCTCCTTGAGGCGCACCACAAGGGCGGCGCTCTGGACAGCGGCCTCCGCCTCTGGCGACTCGGAGGCGGCATTAGCCAGAACAATCTCGTCCTCGGTGAGGCCATAATCTGCAATTGGAATAGGATTGGCAAAGGCAATCAGCAAAAGGCAAGCGGCTTTACAGTCACGTAAACGTATAAGTGTGCTACGTGTGGCTGCCACGGCCCACACTGCGGCCACCACCCCACCCCGCCCCGCAATGGTTGCCATGCAAACGTATTGTCGTAAGTCGAGCGTAAAAAATGAAAAAGGGAAATGCGCCATTTACCCTGTTGAATCTAGCTGTGATTGTGCGTGTGTGTGTGGGGCTGTGTGTGTGTGTGTGCCTTTCAGACACCCACACAGTTACAATGGAGTCGTATATTCGCTGAGTGCTGGCACTTTATCATATTAAGCACTTAAGTTCACGTCAACCAGCTTTTACTGTACTTATTCGGCCCCCCACCCACCACCCCACTTACCGTTCTTTGGAGGCGCTTCATCATCAGCTGACTCCTGCTCAGCGCAATCTTCAATCGTTGCCTCAGTTTCAATGTCATTAACTAAACCAAATCGAAATAATAAGAACAAATAATAATCGAAATAAGTAAATGAATAAAAATAATACGAAATTATAAGTGTTGTGTGTGTGTGTGTGGGATAAGCACCTGCAACATATTCATCTTCCAGCGGCAGCTCCAAGTTGGGCTGCTCATCCTGCAGCTCAACATTTTGCTCGGCGGGCACATGCTCGCCCTTTGCCTGCTGAATGCACTCCTCAAGCGAGGCATCTATTAAACAGAACAAACAGAAAATAAAACCGAATAAATAAAAATAATCAAATAAAAATAAATAACTAAATAAACGAAGTGTTAACTGAACTAAGTTGAGAGTAAAATTAAGAGAACAATTTTAAATAAATTATATATGCTTTTAAATTAAAAGAAATGCCAAAATATGTTGATACATAAATTTTAAATAAAATATTATCTGTCCAAAATTTAGTACATTTTTGTTAAGGTTTGAAACAAAATTTTAAGCTATTAAATTCTTATTTTTTTGTTATATTTATTTATTTAAGACCTAAAAATCGAATTTTCTACATTTGTGTCTGAACTTTAGAAAATATTTCTGCAAATAGAATTTTTTCAGTTTAAAGTTAAAAGAGTCGCGGCTATTCAAACTGCTATATATGTATATCAACTCTAATACATATACATATATCTACTTTATCTCTATATATACATATATAATTTGTACTTACCGTTCGCCTTGCTGCGTGCCTCCTCGAGCACCGTTTGTTTGTTCTGCTTGACCACGATGCTCTCGAAGCGAGCATCGTCCACAAGGCTGCGGCGACGGGATGGATACCCATTCTGCAAGCGAAACGAATGAAAATGACAGAGCTTAAGGATATGTGCCGGAAATTAGATTTATTTGCTGAGCGTACAACTTTATTTGAGTGCCAAGAGCAACCTGTGCCATGCCCCCCACACGATTCAAGGGGGCGTTAAGTTGCGCAATCGGCGCTTGCATAAGATATAAATTGAGAGTGAGAGAGAGAGAGAGACAGAGCGAGAGATTTTAAGTTTTGTGTGAAAGTGAAAGATCAGATGGGCTTAGTCGTGTAAGTCAATGGAGCGCTTTTATACCAGCTCTATTCTATTCCGAGTTGCAACAGCTGTCTATAGCTGGGACAATGCGATATCATATATGATATACGACCTCAAAGCAGTTGCAGTTTTTTGGTTTTTCACAGTTTCTCTTGCTGATGAAAGAGATGCGAGCCATTGAATCATCTTTATTGATTTCATATATTGGTTGTTTTTGTTTTTGTTTCTTCTTATTTTTTTTTTTATTTTGTATACCTTTGCGACGCGCAACAGCATAAACAACAACATAAATACAGAGGCTGGAGATCAACAATGAGGCGCGTCTGTGCTGCTGTTCGTAAGTGCAGCCGCTTTCACTCTCCAAGGGAGAGAGAGCGGGAGAGAGAGAGAGACGAAGATGATGTTCACAAGTCTGTTTAAATTTGTTAAATAATAACTTTTGTCACTTGTCACTTATGTTTGCATTGTTGTTGAAAAAAGAAAAAAAAAAACAGGATAGCTAAGCTGGCTGTGGTTGACAGTGGGTCAATCAATGCCGAAATGGGAAACAATAACAATAACAATAACAACAGCAACGAATGCTGTGAGCTGAGCATTTGAAAACCTTTTGAGTGTCACGTAGACCAAGCGATGTTAATTTTGATTTATTTTAATGGATTTAGCTACCCAATTGCTCTAACCTGGTCTTAATGGATATGATCTCTTGCCACTTACCTCAATACTGTAGGATTTCTTAATGGCGAACATTTCGCGATTCTTTTGAGCAGCTGCAACGGCCATCATTTTGTGTTTTGTGTTGTTGTTGGTTTTTTAATAAAGTTTAAAGAAGATTTCTCAAAAATTTATGCAAAGTATAGCACTTTGAATACTATTTGGGATTTGTTGTTGTTTTTTTTTTTATATATATATATATTTTGCAAATAAGCACTCGAAATTTATCACTTTCACTGCTTAATTGCCTGACGAATGCGCTCCTGGTACTGAACTCTGCTTGCGTCTAGAATTTAGCTAAACTGAAGAACTCTCCAATCACAGCACGTTGAACTTTTCTTGGCTTTTTCCAGATCAATCGTTAATCCTTAACGCGTGACTCGACACTTTTTTGGGTGTTTTTCGTTATGGAAAAAACTTGACGAGTTGTGTTGGGAATCCTTGTCTCAGCTAAGATTTTATTACAACAAAACAGAGCAGCAAACTACTTGACCACACAGAGGGCTTGGCAAGTCTTTAGAGCGAATGTTAGCGAATCAATGCATGCCCCTGGTTCAGATGCCAGCGTTTAAATACCCGCAAATGCGCCGGCAGCGACGTCGACGTCGACGCAGCCAACGACAACGACGACCGAGACCGAGACCCGACGAGCAGCAGCGACTGGTTTTCGCATGACGCGGCTGTGACGTAGTTGCTGTTGTTGTTGTTGCTTTTATTGCCATTGCTGCTGCTGTTGCTGTTGTTGCTGTTGTTGTTGCTGTTGCTACTGCTACTGCTGCTGCTGCTGCGATTGTGGGGTTTCCTCTCACCAAAGCACTTGGCAGTGGGTCGACAGCGTGCTGACTCGACCAAGTTCAAGTGCGCCAGCTAGAACGGCGCTTGGCATTGCTGTTGTTGCTGCTGCTGCTGCTGTTGTTTTTGCTGTTGTTGCTGGGTTTAGACACAAGCGCGTGCGCAGCGACAACAAAAAATTATATATGTATATACATACATAAAATATTTGGAATTGTCGCGGTCTCAGCGCGTCATTAAAAAAGCCTAAACAAGTCATAAAAACTATCAAAAGCAAACAAAAACCCAAACTGACAACATTGCGCATACGCCGCGTATGACAACCCCTAAACTACATTTTTACATAGAGACAGACAGATCCAAGTTATTTGTAATGTATATGCTTTGCAGGCGAATATTATTTTAATATATTTATCTATCTATATATAAATATATAAATGTGTGTGCACAAGAAGTAATTGGAAAGCGGAGCAGGAACTGGATGTGTCACTAGAAGGTGGGCAAAGCCTACAGAGTGTAAACATTGTTGCTTACATGTGAATGGGCGATACACTAACAAGCTAATAAAGTAGTCTAGCTGACTAGGTGAAAATGTGTAGAGTTTCGTAATGAAATTCGGCAGAAATGTGGTTCAAGGCAAAAGTATGAAAGAAAGTGAACGAAACTGCATATTAAACAAAGTTTTTCCCTCAGTGAAGTGGTTTCCATCTTCCATCTTCAATAGAAATATTGCACTCATATGACAATTCAGAAGAAAATGTGGGAAATTACTTCAGGAATTTTGAATTTTTGAAGATCAATTTTCCACACCTTCGCTATACTATATAACGTAAGATTGAATATACCCTATGTATAATATATCCTCTTTTAATCAAGCCTTCGTTATAGACTATGAGGTACTGGAATGTAATAAACATATATCACTCATTATCTCATTATCGAGATGGCTATCAATTGTTAATGAACTTTTTCGAAAGCATATGGCAAATGCAAATGACAGTCTATGTGATACGAATTTCCTAACCTTAAGTTTCCTTTAAGCAATTAATTAATTATCATTCCTAAGCACAAATGGCATATGCCCGTTCGTCTACACTATGCCGTACAGTGTTATTATTATGAAAGCACATTAAATCTAATTTGCATGCGTAAATGTAACACATTAAACTAATCTTAACTGGGCATAAGCAAATGGCGTCAAAACATCTGGCAAATTGTTGTGAGATTTGCATTCCACACGCAGCTGGCAGACTGCGACTAACTAGCTAATTCCTGTAATCTGATAACACACACACACACACACACACATCTTAATACATACACAGAGAGATCAAGTACTACTGGTGTTGTTGACGAGACGAGGCTGGCGCCTAATTGGATGCTGGTCTTAGATCATTTGAATGACATTTCAGTTGAAGTTTGAGACTCGCATTTAACCAAATTCAGAGTAAGTCACACGCTTTGTCATTGATCTACATTCGGAGGCGAGCTGCGGATTGCTGTTGCTGCTGCAGCTAACAAATGCCGTCATCCTTGCAACAAAACAAAAACTAGAACCGATCAAAGCACTAGAGAACGCACATCTAAATTACCGATAAATATGAGATAGCTAGCTAATGAGCTGCTTACTCATATCAACTTATTAAGATCCCAAAATGAGCTGCGATTCGCCAGAGCTAATTGTAGACCAATTTTTGTTCGCTTTTTCGTTTTAATAACAGCATGACTAACAGTAGCAGAGAAATCGCTTGGATAGGGCTGGGAAATTACAATCCCAGCAATATAGGGAGAGATTAAGCAAAAGGGCGAACTTGCTAAATATTTAAACGGAATATACAGCTGACAGCAATTTTGCATTATCACATTGCATGAGATAATTATTAATCATTAGAGCTAACTAGCAATGGGATAATCAACACGTTATGCAATTCAAGTAATAATTAATAAATTGGTAAGAATTATAGCCAAAAGCTGGCATGCGAAATAATGCATATATGTATATAATAAAGAAGATTAAATACACTTTGTATACTATAGCTCTAGCAGCTGGGTCTAACTAAGTAAGCAAACACTTTAGAGATATTTTCATTATTCATCTATGACAGCTATGTGATTTGGTGCAATGACTTATGGATCTACATCTGTACCAAAGTATTTAGTAGTTAAGCTTTGAAGAAAGCTGAGTTCCAATAGTTCGCATAGAAAGTTGTATGGCATCCCTTAGATACGAAAGATACACTCAAAGCAGCACTGATTTATATCACAAATTAAACAAAAATACGTAACAGTACCAAGTTTTTGCACCGAGTCTCTCAAGAGAGCTGAGTTTCAATAGGTCATGAATTGTGTGACAGCACTATGATAAAGTGATACAATCTAAGGGACTCTGATTTCAATAGTGCATATGAAGAGTTTACGACGATTTTATAACAATAAGGTGATAAAATTCAACGATTATTATAATATTTCTCATAGGAAGCAAAAAAGAAGCACTTGTATAAAGTTTTTCGCAGTCGAACTTTCAAGGTAGCCAAGATGTATTAGATCGTATAGAAAGTTATATGACAGTAATATGATACAATAATCTGGTCAAACAAGTTTTCAAACGCTATATGGCATAAAAGAAGTATCTGTGCCAAGTTCTCAAGAATAAAGCTTCATAGGAAGCCGAGTTCAATGAGGTTAGATATATAGACGGAGAAGCGAATATACATATAACGGCTCAGCTTGATCAAAGTACAACAGTTAGCTGTAATACCCTCTGTTAGGGCATGTAAAAATTAGTTTGAATTGAAATATTCGCAATACTTTGCAATAGTATTGCCCAGCATTTACCCTCATATCATATTATATTTGCCCACTCTAGACTCTTTTTCTTTTTTGTGTATATGTGTCAGCGCAGTTCTTGTGCCATTCGCGGCTTTTAGTTCAACTTTTCTTCCGACTACGCTTTGTGTGTTTATTGCATAATTAAGGCACAAAACATTTAATTTAACTTTTATTTAATATTTAAATTTTTAATTGTGCACTGCGTTTGCTAAGCTCAATTCTAAAGTTATTAAATATATATAGTAGAAGAGAACAACAATAACAATAACAATTGCTCAAGGTTTTAAAAGTAACAAAATTGTTGAGCAACTAAAGGCGGAGCTAGAAACGGAGACGGCGACAGCGATGAAGGCGGGGAGGTGAAGACAGAGACGGACAGAGAGACGGGGACGGAACCAGAGCCAAAGCCGGAGACATAGACAGTGAGTCGATCGTGATTCACAGCTCGTAGGCAGAGCCATTCACTGGGATTTCCTTGTCCTTGGCCATGACCCTTTAACGGCTGAGTGGCCGCAGCTTCTAAGCTAACGCCCCACTACGGCACGGCACGGCACAGTCGGTCCGGCTGTGCTCGGTCCGGCTTGATGCCGTACCCCTCCCTGCTGCTGCCCACTATGAGTAACCAGTTTGTTTGTTTTATTGAAGTTTCATGATCATGAAACCCAAACAAGTGAAGTACAACTGTGCATATCTTACTCCCTCTCCACCCCTCCTATCCTCACTCTCGCTCTCTCTATCACTTGCCATCTCTGTTTTAATTGTCTTCCACAAACGAATTGAAACTCCTTTAAGAATTGAAGGTTGGTTACCGTAGCTCCGCTTTGCAATTTTTCACTTTTGTTACATAAGACGCATTTACTACCATTTAGATCTTTTTTTTTTTTTTTGGCTCATTCGTTTAATAATGATCAATCATCAAGATAAAAAAAGTTTTGTGTTCTGTTTTTGGTTTTATTTTTTTTTTATTTTTATTTTTTTTTTTTTTAGGTAAATTAGGTTCTATAATTAACCATTTTCGGGCTGAGGCGGCAATAGTTGAAAACTACATTTAAATTTTTCTATAGGTATTTCTTTTATTTTTCTTTGGTTTTTATTCTAATCAAATGGTACAATAAAACTATCTGTATACAGAAATGCTTGACGCAGTCACGTAGTCCACGTTTATTCTGTTTGACACGCCAACAAAAAGTTGATACCAAATTTTGATACATATGTAGTTTATATATAGAGATAGAGTAGATCAATCATAATTTGGCAGGTCTCATAATGAAAGTAGTTCCGTTTGGTTAAAGTTTTTGGCATTGAGAAAGCGTAGATTGCCTTAGAAAGGTATAGGTTATTGAATCTAGATGGATTTCAAGTAATTTGCAAATTATAAAAGACCTTCTTCAAGGTTTTTTTTCACTTTTAAATTAATAAATGATTGACAGTCTATCAGAACTTGAGTAATTATTGAACTTTTTAAATGTTTTACAATTCGATATAATAAATCAGCAATAGATCTCCATAGATACAATTAATAATATACAATAAAGTATAGATTATAGAATCTTATTACAATAAATAGGGAACATACTTAAATTACATTAACCTAACCCATTTTTAGTTAATTTTGATGGTAGAAAACAAAAATTTGTTCTAAAATGTATAATTCTCTCAGATCCCTAGTGAACGCAGTTCTGCTAGCCTTGAGTCGAGTTCTCAAGTTCCTCTAGTTTTTGCCCTTGCTGTAACTTCCTAGAATAATCTTTGGGTTTTTTGTTTCGTTTTGTAAGCCATAGTCTTTTGTATGAATCAAATATTATTCATAATTAAATAAGGTGCAATTAATAATACAATTAAAAAACGATTTTAAAAAGCATTTTTACAATTTTTTGCCATTACATAGCGAGTCGTTCTAATCGATCTGGCTCACAATTCAACAATTCCACAATTATGTGCATTAATTACAACTTGGCAATCATTTTTGTTGCTAATTATTGTATAATATATATCGAGGTATTGCTTTCCCAAATTGCAAAATACATTCAATCAGTCAAACAGTCAATCAGTCCATCCGTCAGTCAATCCGTTTGTCAGAATGCTAAATGGACATATCATAATTCGATATGCCCACCACTCTCCAATCCAATTAGTGCTTATCGAACTGGATTTCGTTCATGGGCTCTGATACACTGGTCCGAGCTGACGTTCATTTAGCTTTGTTTTGCTTCGCATTTGGATACAAATTGATTTGATGTGAATATGCAAAATAGCAAACGCGCACACCGTTTTGGCTTTGTTTTGACTTTTTGGTTTCTTTACCCTGTGATTTTTTTTGTTTGTTTTTTTTTTTTAGGTTTTGCGTCACGTGCGCCAGTCACGAGAGCCAAAGCAAACAGTCATCGCAGCAAACAAACAAAAAACAACATTTCAAAAAACATAATCAAAATATATATTTATTGTGGTTCACTTGCAGGGGAATTACAGTCTGAGATATGATCAATGCAAAGCTTTTCGTAAGCTGAAATATGTGAATCTTATAGAGAAAGGGGTTTCTGTTTCATGTGATTTAACTGCAAATTGGAAATTTGTTTTATCAACTAATTAATAGTACGTAAAACTGTAAGGCCTGTCAGTTTATTGGAATGGTTTGCTAATTTTTATTACCAATTCCATTGAAATCAAAAGGTGATCTCAGTATCCAAGCGTCTAGTAATAGACCAAAGGCTTACGTGCCATGAATATGTAAGGAAAAATGATATTACAAAGAAAAAGTTTATTTATATCAGAATTGCACCAATATATAATTATTTAGCTATAGCTCAACTTAGCAATATTTTATTGCATTATGAAATTGCATAACACAAGTCGTTTGATACGCTTGAGTGAATTATTATATAAGGGGTAATGAATATAATATTTATTGAATATAACTACTTAAAATTAAATTTAAGTCACTTTTAGATGCACACTTAAAATTTATGATAATAATAAATAAAAAAAAATAAAAATATTTACTTTTTGTAATTTTTTATGTGTAGATTTTTATAATTTTTTACAACAATTCTAAACTTCCAGTTAAAAAAGGTTTGGTTTTTGCTTAGCTCTGAATTTCGCAAGATTAACTAACTCTAGAGTTCCAAGAAACAAAAAATACCTAAATTAATTCAAATTAAATGCTTGCCAATTAGCCTAATGGGGACTTTCCTGCAGTTCTGAAAAACTAACAAAAATACTCAAATTAAGCATGACTCTGACAAAGGATGAATGTTTTCCAAAATTAAAATGGGATTTTTTTTTTTTTTTTTTGCTGCGTGTGAGGAATTTTTTGGTCAGCTGAACAGGTTGATAGCCACCGAGACTTAAATTTAGAGTTGAGATATTTTTTAATGACTTTGTCTTACTTAAAGTGCAGCAAACATTTACAGGGCGTGTCCACATTAACACCGGCTTAATCACCACGCATTCCAAACGGAACGAGCCCCCAAAAAACAGAAAACCATATACGAATCAATAATTTCATGAATATTTATGCAAGTATTGCAAATCTTTGATCTTTGAGCAAAGTTAATCCGTTTTGTTATTACTTTTGCGTATACAAAGAAAGTTAAAATTAAAGCGGCTTAAAATGTTTCGTATTTAATTTGTATTAAATATGCTTGCTATAAACTTTAATGTCATCTGCACAATTTGCAGCATTTATGAGATGTTATCAAGTGGACACACACATACGCACACATACGCACACACACTTACACACACAGGTATATAGCAAATGGGCCATTGTTTTTGCCTCTGACATGCACTTGACAGCGGTTTTTCCACACCTGACCCGATTAGCCAGCAAACAGGTGTCCTTGTTTGCTGCAAAAATCGATTTGTGTGCCTGCAATTGATAGCTGGCCCCAACAATAGTCAAGCACTTGAAACACCAAGCCCCCAAAAAGCAGCCACTGATGCCATTAAAAGTTAATATGAGCAGGGTATATATAGGGTTTGATGTGCGCAGCGTTCCGTGTCTTTGTCTGCTCATATCCCCAAATGAATGTTAAGTTGACGAGATATTAAATTGTCTGTCTATCTTATCGATTTAATGGGTTTCAGGTCTTGACATACATTTACTCTAGAAATTTCAGTTAAGATAGACCAGAAACAATCAAAATTATTTCAACACATGTAAATCAACGAACTTATATGGTATTTGCCAGTTGAACACGCCCAACTAGAACACGTCAATTGTTTCAAGTGTGTGTGTGTCAACTGCAGGCGAAATTTTTGAGTCAGCGCTACGTTTAAAGGCAATTCAATGGAAATTCCGATTCCTGTTTGAATCTGAATTCAGATCTGAATCAAAATCCCCACCACTTATGACGTTGCTTGCCTCGACAAGATCTATTCAATTTAGTTGTTGCCACAAGTGCGTAGTCTGGCTCAAGCTGGTCTTCCCCAAAGACGCATTATCGTAAGCGAAGCGAAATTAGAGAGCAGCAGAGGCAGAGCGAGAGACGCCTGCATAGAGACGAGAGAGCTGGCAGTTGAGGCAGCAGCAGCACGAAAGACAGCAGAGCAGCGTATGTAAATTTGTTTTCTGTTGCTCTTCCCCTGCAGATGCATAGACGTCAGCAGAGGCAGAGGCAGGGGCAGCAGCAGAGCAGAGGCTGCAGTAGGAGCATAGACAACACAGCAGCATGAGCCAATGGTCTTTCTGCTGGTCTTCCCCGAAAACGTTTCGACGTCAGCGAAGCAGACCGTTGAGGCAGCGCCAGCAGAGAGAGCTGAATTGCATAGGCAAATGCGTACAATACGCATAAATGCGACAGACCTGTCAGCAGAGGCGGCAGAGAGATGGCAGAGATAGTTGCAGAGGCAGCTGCATAGGTAGTAGCATAAGTCAATGCTCTTTCAGCGGGTCTTCCCCAATTACGCATAGACGTCAACAGAACGGCAACGGCAACGGCAACCGCAGCAGAAGAAGAAGCAGAACCAGTAACAGAAGCGGAGGCAGCCTGCAGCGAACTGAGTCATGGCCAGTGCCTCAGATTGAGATACTTTCGAAATAAATTTTTCCCACTTACATGGGGATTTTTTTCGCTGTTGAACGTTCTAAATGTTGTTCTTCTTGTTGCTGTTGCTGTTCTCCGTCAAGTGTTAATTTGTATTTGTTATTATTTTGTTTTTTTTTTTTTTGTCATATCGGAAATGCTGCGGTTGAATGAGCTGAAAGAAACAATATACATGCATATACACACATATAAGAAACACCCAAAACTAAATAAAACGTGCGAAGATCCATTTGTCTGACTGGGCGTCATCTGAGGGGCTGCTTTATGGGTAATTTCATTATGATTTGCATAAGCTAGTGCCAAATATTTCCTAGGAAACGTACCGCAATAATAACAATGGTAATAATAATACACAATAAGTTTATTGACGGACAAGCAGCCAGATGAATTAAATAATATATTAACTAATATTTATAACTTTATTGAAGCTAAAACCTTTTTTTTTTTGCGTTGAGCATTTTGTGTACACATTTTTTCTTTTGGAAGCCGTTGAACAGGTTTCCACCAAATATATATATATATATATATTTTGCATAGTTTATCTAGCACGTATTTAGAACACTCCACTTAACGCCCAGTTGTTTTTTGATTTGTGATCGGAGTTGTGATAAGCCGCGCACGGTAAATAATATTATGTAAATTGTTCAACTGTCAACTTCTTGTTGTCTTAGCCGCTGTCAAGGCGATCGTCATTGGCTCTGTATGAAAAACCCAAATCAAATCTTTTCGTAAATCGATTCTGAAAATATATTTGTATATACATGTATATTGAGAATACTGTTGCGTGATTACAAGACCTGCTCCTCCTCCTCCGCCGACAGCTCCTCTAACCGAGGTATGCGCTGGAAGCGAGCGAAGGTCAAAAGTATTTGCACTTTCTAAGAGTCAGGCCGCTAAACAGTTAAATATACTTAGTATATATATTATATTAAATATACATATATAAAGACCGATTGCTACTGTGCAAATTAAAATAAATTACAATTTTATGGCACAGCTGCTCATAAAGTGAGCTAACAATTTCATTAGATAGTACCAGCTGCCAACATATTGACTAGGCGTAAATATCGTATAGCTAATTAGACGGCGATTAGACACGTCGTCTCTGCCCCTAACTGTATTGACTTGTTACGCATGCCCATATGCAACCAGCGCATATACATCAATCTCTCAATATAGAAAAACGAAATAAAACTGGATTTATGTATATGCTATATATACACATATATGGATTTGATATTATAGATTAAGATATTTGTTTTTAGAGTTTGAGGAACCTTTCTAAAAGGAACTAAGTTTCGAAACAGCTTCGCCATAAGTAAGCACTTTAAGAGGCATAAGATTATATCCTGGATAAACCTTTGAGGTAATTTAGATACTTGTACAAATTGTGCACAGTAAATAATTAAACTAAACAAACAAATTTTCAGCACGATCAAGTTTGTCGCCTAAGTCTTTTGTTTCCTTTAGTCAACTTTTTACTTTAGGGCTCTTTGCGAATGTGTGTCATAGCGTGATTTGGCTATAAATCTACTCAATGTTTTTAACAATCAAATGAAATTCAGGAAATTTCATAGCTATTCAATCTAGATCTTACCAAAAATATATAAAATAGTTTAGTATTTGCATTTGTTTATGTATATATGTATATCAATAATCCCATATACTATATACACAAATTGTATAAAATCAAGTTTGCCGCCTAAGTCATTTGTTTTTTTTTTTCACGTTTCGCTTTGTGCATTTTACGGCTGGAATATTTATAAAAAAATTTGAATTTTAGAAGTGTTGTCAAATCAGAGAAATTTGAAATAATTTGTTTGAAAAATCGTTGAAGATCAATTCATAAGCTTAGCAAAACTTTTGTTTAAGTCTAATCGTTCCAGTATACGAGCATTCTATCGTAAATTATTCAAAAGTAAATCTCTTCAAAGTCAAGTTTGTCGCCTAAGCCTTTTTGATTTCTGTTTCTCTTCTGGAAACGATTTCATTTCAACCGTTTGAGTTTGTCATGTAAATTTATTGACGGGTCTACGTGACAGTTCTTACAATCAACAAACGATAATATGAGCACGTTATGTCGAAGCGACTAGCAGCAGCAGGAACTACATTAATCATATGCGCGAAAGACGTTAGCGAGTGAAACTACTTTAGTTATACTTTGTATTCCGTTTTTTCCCCACCCCAGGTAGCTGATGACAGAGCATTAATGTTAGCATCGGGCACCTGGGCAAACAATAGATTAAATAATCTAATGTTCAGATCGCCGCTCAATCAATCGATCCAAGTTCAACCACACCCGCACAGACAACCGCAATCCTCAACCACTAAGGCCGAATATGCGCAAAAAAAAAAAAAAAAAAACAGTTGCTTCAAGCAGAGTTCAAAGCCCCGCAGCAGGGGCTAAGGGCGACGACGCAGCTGCTGTTGCTGCTGCACAACAAAATAAGGTGAGAAGAAGACAAGATAAAAGAAAAACGCGCAAGCTATTTTTAAGCGCGCTTTAATTCAATTTATTTGTATTTGTATTAACTGGCTTATATACATAAATCGTATATCTGAATCACAAACGGAAGTCGACGGCGCGCTGAGTTGAAGCCAATTCTTGTAAGAACAGCCTCGCAAATAATACATGCGTTAATGTATGTATGTAAAACGGGAAATTTAGAAAGTAAAAGCCTGCGATTGTTCGTTCTGATCAGGTGCACCAACAACAGCAACAACAACAGCAACAGCAGCAATAGCAACAACAACTGGAAAACTCGTTGCTATATCATGCGCCAATAATTCTCATGATTTATGCACACGAATTTATAAAAGTCAAACCTAATGCGACTATTACAGATGTTATACAATAATTAAGTCATCACTGAGCTTGAAAGCAACAGAGACGAAATGGTTTTACGCAACTATTAGATGCTCTTCAAGTATATGAAACATGCCTGATACGATGAGCTCTTCAGCTGGCAGTGGTATATGATACATGGCAGTCGTATATGTATATGATATAATAATATATGGCTTGTGTAGCTGCTCATGTATCAAGTAGAAGATATAACTAGAACTGCTCATATATCATTATGAAGTAGAAGATATAGCAGAATGAGATTCTCTTGTTGAGATAAGTAGCATTAGATAACTGAACGTGGATAAATGTATATGAATGCATTTACAGCGTATGCCAAGAATCGAGATAAAGGTATGAGATTAAAGTATGTATTCTAGTTTAAGAAAGAGTTTTGAGAGAGATTTTCTAATTCCAACTTGGGATTGTGCACATCAAATCTTCAAGTTAAAACAAAAAAAGAGCATAAGCATCTGACTCACAATTTTATTTATTATTTACTAATTAGATTTATCACCCTGGAATTTATAATCTGGCAATAAAAAACTTTCTCTCAATGAACACAAATTTAAAATGCATTTTTCTATTAAGCATTTACTATGAGCATAATGTAAACTCATAGCGCAAATAAATATACATACATTGTGTGACCTTTCTGGTCACGCACAATAGTTTTATATAGTTAATGAATACACATCTATATCTAATTATATATCTACAACATATATACAGCACATCATGTATATATTAGTATATACATATACATATATATATATACATATTTCTATATGCAGCACGATTGCCGGAAGGCTATTCTCAAATGCTTTTCACGAGTCGCGTGAAAATGTTCCTGCTGCATGACTGTCGTGCGGCCACCCTTCGAATGCCACGCCCATTGTGCTGCATTGCTTCAGGGTAAAATATGAATCTGTAGCTAAAAGCGGTATTTGTTAGCGCCAATTAGCATTTTTGAAATTCTCACTTGAAATCCAATTTCAGTGTTGCGTAATAGCCGGCATATAATATTTAATTCACATCTATAATATATTTTATTTATCATTAACTTGTATTTAGTATATTATAAAATATATTTTATTTGCAGCTCGTTTGGCTGCATTTATTGTTGAGAACCGGCAGTTTTGTTTCTTTTTTGGTGATATTTATATATTTTGTGTTGTGCTCTGTTGTGTTGTGTTGTGTTGTGCTCGTGATAATGTTCGAACAAATGGGCGGTGAATAAACTAATTAACATGCACAACAATTGATATATTTTTAAACACATACCTGTTCAACCTTTCAACCGGATGAAATGCGAACAACAACAACTACTGTGAGCGTAGTTTTTGACTGGCGTTTTGATAATTAATCAATATGGAACAGTGCGTCAATCAAGTCTCCTTAATGTGGATTACCCATGATTCATAGGCGTGAATAGCGTTCAGAATTGAGAGTGAAAAACGGTTGGGAAAGACTAAGGAATACTACGGATCAACTAATAAATTAAATATAAGATATTTCTGTAACTTCTTTACTTTTTTTGCATTTACTACGAGCACCTGCGTGGGTATCAAATTTAATTTCATTAACATAAACTATCTTGGATCCAATCTGAATCTAGATCTTATTTCTTATGCCTCTTTGAGTTACATTTACTTACTAAAATCCAGCATGCCCTTTTCGCTTATTTTCAATGAGTACGCTTAATAAAAATAATCGGTTTCTATATGAAGCATATCCAATTGGCCATTTTTGCTTGAAAGGCTTTACGAATCGGGGGTATTCCACATTTTAATTACCTTTTAAATTGAAATCACAGGCAATTAGCAGTAAGAGTTACATATAATAATAATACATTATGTGTGTATGACAAATCTGAAATGGGATTTTAAAATAATCTAAAGGCGTGTCTTCTTTATTGTGTGAGACTTTAAGCCTAATAAAGAGGAGCAAGAAGAGAAAGAATCCTATAGAGAGGCGAAATGAACAGATAAGACTTAAATTTGATTAAGATACCGATTACGAGAAAAGTTTTCTATATTGTTTCTGGTTAAGAATAACGTACATAGCGAAAGGGAGCATGAAGTGAACAGGTTATAGCTATCCCAATCGATCAATTCATCAATCAAGAACTGGCAACAGATTGTGTTTACCTGACAACTGTTACAGTTGCATTTAGCCAGATCTGACAGTTCATATAGCTTGAGCTGCTTAGGTTATAAACTCACAAATTAGATATTGATACGCATATTTTAGCTTAGCTTTCCTTTGTGTCTCTCATTTATAGGGTATATAATAAGCCTCTTTAATTACCATCGTTCAACGTGGAATGCCAAAAACACCTTTTCTAGATTCTTTCAACGCGTATGCTTATTCAATAGAGCTGAACTCTCGTAACCCCGTTCACTATGCATTACCAGATACTATGCATTTCCCCCATGTGAATTATCATCGCGTTCGCTATGTCTTTCGTTTCTCAACCTTCCTCAGAGCAACTACAACGACTCACATGTGCTAACTATGCATACTATATAGTAATAGTAATAGTAGCAGCAACTATGTCATAATTTATATATAGTTAGTACTGCTAACTGGTGTATCTGCAATGTTAATGAAAACCGTTTAAATATAACAAATGGCAAAGGCCAATTGGCTTTGTTGCCTAGCGTCTTTGCGACCAAAAGATCTGCCACGAGCTTCATTCTATTGTCAAGGGGGGAGGCGGGCAAGCAAGAGGTGTGCTAGGTAGCTCGAGCAGCATCGCGGGGCACAAGAGGGCAAAGGTATGAGCTGGCCGCCAATATGATCAAGGTGGTGGTAGTCAGTCGTTGCAATTGTATGCAAATGAACGCGTGCGCTGCAAAATTGTTAAATAATTGGAGAGGCTCAATTGTGACTGAGGGTAGCTATAAATACTATATTTCTGTATATATGTATGTAAAATAATAACAAATATACATATAACCGAGGGTGGGTTATGAAACAATAAATTGCATTATTATTATAATTTGATACATAATTATTGAGACTCATGTTGCCACTCGTAGATATGTATATACCAAATATACTATATAAATGTTGACTAATTTTATATTATAAACCAATTAATTAATCAATTGAGTATCTTTAAAACTGAAAATAAGACCTAAATGCTTTCAACTAAATATTGAATAAATGAACAAATTAAATTAAACAAGAATGTGAAATGAAATACAAAAACAAAACTTCAAATTGAAGCCCGCCACAAAAAAATACCACAAATGAAGTAAAGTTTTCTCATATCGAACAGAGAGCGATAGTCCGCAGCTATCGAGCAGTTATCGAGCCATCACTTGTTTTTGTAAACACAATGGAAGTGAGAGAGAAGTCGGCAACTTTGATTTAAATATATTTAATTAGCTAAACAATATATTCAAACTGTCTAACTGAAAACGATATTATTACCGTTCGTGGACGATAAAATGGTTTTGCCGGTTTGCTCTCGGTTTCTCTCACTGCGAATGATAAGTATTTCAAACGAATAAGAATGAACCAGTCCGTTAGTTCATTTGCTTAAGTCGTTCCGATGAGCATACTCCAAATGGCTTGGTGCGTCTCACAGCCTGTAATTATATATAAAATCGTAGAAAATTCGCAGTAGATTGCTCTGCGATGGCCACCTGGACACAAAATGCGCCGACAGGTGTCAGCAAAAGAAGGCGTTGGAATCTCGAAGGTATTTCCTTGAAAATTACACGCAAAATGCAACAATTTCGTGTATGAAAAGTGAAACTGTCATTTTTGCGCTTAGATCGTGCTTCGCTAAACAAGCTCAAGGAACACATTGCAGAGGAGGGCTGTCCACAGGTGCAATATGATCTGGGGCGCAAACTGCTGGAGGATGCCATAGGTATGCAGCATGCAGCACAGCTGAACGCTATTGCCACTCCTTTATTGCAGAGCCCAACATGGCCAATGGCCAGGAGAGTCAGAGAGCGGTGCACTGGTTGGTTAGTGCCGCACAGCAAGGGCATGAAGATGCAGTGTGCCTGCTGCGAAAGTGCTACAATGCTGGCAATGGCATTACGGCGGAAAATGCTGAAGAGGTGCGTCGCTGCCTGGCCATGACGGCGGGAGAGCGCGCCGCAAGGAAAGCAGCTCGCGAGCTCTTCGCCTGCCTGTCCAATGGCAACGAGCACATTACACCCAAACAGCTGGAGCGCAAAATGCGACGCATTTATAATCTACAACGCAAGCGACGACGCCGCGGCACTAATGACGCTTCCTCATCCAACACGGACGAGGAGACCAGCGAGTGCGAGCGCGAGCCCTTGGAAGATGCCACAACCATTGGCCGCACAAATGTCGAGCGGCGTCGTTTCATAACCGAGGCGCACTTGGTATCTGCTGCTTCAAACTATTCCGCCGGCCGCATGCCCAGCGTCAACGAGACGTTGACATTGTCCGTGCCGCATCCACAGAGTTTGGATCATGTGCCCTGTTTCTACCGCATGATCTTTCATCCATTGATTTTCTTTACGCTACTCTACCATCGATTCATCAACCTGGTCGTCGCGTTGCCCGCCATGCTACCTCTGAGTGTACGCTGCAGCGTACTCGTGCTGCTGACCTGGTGGAGCAGCGTACAGGATAGTGAACGACATATGTTGCCGATGATTAGCTACTATCTCAGTCTGGGCGTGATGCTTTGGTCGACATGTCGCATGCTCAAGACCAAGCAACAATTTGTGGACTTCCGCATCTGGTCTGGCCTATTTATAAGCTACGGCGATCACAACATCGAGGCAGAGATCTCAGAGCAGCGTTTCCTGCGCAACAATATGAAACCGTATCTGTATTTCTTTTGCGCTTTCATTTGTAACCTAATTGTCTATCCGCTGGTCGCTGACGCCTGGCTGCCCCACTCCGAGCTGACCATCATCTCGGGGGCTAACACATTCATCACGTTGGGCGTTTTCATGTACGCCTCATCGCAGCTGCTACCGGATTGGCTGGTTATCGTTTCGTTTGCCGTCAATGTGCTTGCCAAGTATCCGTACGAATTGGACGAAGTTGTTTCCACGCACTGGCGCTTTCTTGATCTTCGAGTACCCACCTTCTCCTCCTTTGTCATTGGCAATGGCATTGAGTTCTGCCTCAATTGCCGCACAGCTCTCTACCTACTGATACCTATCCTCCTTGTCCTGCTAGCCAAACGCTCTAGCTGGCATGGAGTCTACACTTACCTAATCCCACACTGCGTTACCCTTAGCTGGCTGCAGGTCTGCATTGTAACGTCCCAGAGCGCGACAGTTTTTGGCGCAATGCGAGCAGCTCTCGGCCTGGCTGGCATCGTTCTGTTCCTGCCCCTATTTGGAATTGTGGCTCTACTGATACCAGTCTTCGTTGCCATCGATAGCTTGGGCTTGACAAGCGAGCATCTGCGCTGGGGTACCACGGCCGTTGCCTGTATCATGGTGGTGCTGCTCTCCTGCGTTATGGCTGTCAATCGCTCCACACAGAAGTACATAACCATGCTCCAGGTGAGTAGCTAGCACTCAAATGTTTTAAATAGTCTATAATCCAACTACCTCTGTTTTCAGCTACTGGTGGGGCTCACTACTGCATGTGTGCTGGTGTTTCCCTATATGACGTCCAGTTTTAAGGATACTCCTCGGTTTAATGCCATACCCAATGTGCTCTCTAGCCCAACTGTGGGCATGCACTCTCTGTCCGATTCACTGCAATGGGAGCGCTTCTATGAGCTATGCGCCCAGCCGGTGCACGATCAGCCGAACAAAATAAAAGCCCAACTACGCTGCTCCCATCTTAATGGCTTGCCTGTGGCTTGGGAGGGTAAAGTGTCGCACGTTCAAATTGCTCGCGTATTCAATATACTGGAGGATGTGATTGGCAATTATCTGCCCACCTGGCTGGGGCAGTTGTTGCGCTGTGTGCATGGCGACAACATTGCCCAGCATTTCGAATGTAATCCCCAGCAGGAGAAGGACTGCATTGAGTGGCAGCGCGTGATCAAGATGCTAAGTGCACAGAGCGGGCACTGCACGCTGGAGCGTTGGAATCGCTACGAGTACGAGCTGCTCGTTCAGGTGACAGCGACCAGTCTGCTGGGACGCGCCATTTCCACATCGGATGTGGTGCTACGTGCCCATCATGACTTTGGCAATTTTACGCAGCGACTGCATCGCGGCGATCGGATCTCATTCTATGGGACTCTCCACAACTCGCGTCTGCTGGCCAACAATGTGCGCGAGCACTTTGTTCTTGGCTCCAGTGCGCCGCCCCAAGTGAACCTGAAAGCCATCGAGTGCTTGGACTGCAAGTCTCCGGATCTAGGCAGCATGAGCATACAGCGCATGCTAGTCGCTTCGCCGGTGGATGCACGCATGCAGGATCTGATGCGAGGCATTAAATACTTGTTGAATGCCCTATTGAGTCCATTGATAACATTTAAATAGATACACAAATAGCCATATAAGTAATATTAATTAAAAACTGTTTTACTGTTATTTGACTTGGGTGTTATTCTGCTAGCGCATTAGTGTGGCAATCTGCACTACTCGACTGCAATTTAAGGGATCTTGGGTGGATTGATGAGCGGATGTCGGTGGATGGTTGTTGACACACATCAGTGTCCAATAGAACGAGATTGGTGCTTGGAATCTATTTGTATTGGACAATTGCACGGACAGGAGACTTGGCAGGCTATCTCCTAGCCAGCGACTATCGACTAAGGCACTAATAAATGCATAAAACTTTTCAAGCCTCCCTCGGAATTCAATGCATCAATGCACACGCTGTACTAATAATTTAATTTTTTTCCTTTTTAATTTAATTAATTCAAACGACTTTGTACAATATGCAATATAATTCTTTATTGTTATTTAATTTGTTTCTTTTCTTTTATATATTTATATATGTATGTATATAGCTACATATATATATTCGTATGTATATATATATATTGTATTTACTGTGCATGCGGCACGCTGTAGCTTCTATATGTATATATATATGTACATATATGCATGTGTGTAGATGCATATATATTTATATATATAATTGCTAATAATATAATATTTCGCTTGTGGTTCTTTAAATATGTTATTTGTTGCTGCTCTTTATGCTCTAGGTACCCATTTTTTGTTTTTTAATTTCTCTTTTTTTTCTTCTTTTAATATTTATCAACTATTTATTTTATTTTTTAGGTTTTATAAAATTTAAAAATTTACCTTTGCAAAACATAAGCGTTAACAACTTAATTAATTTTAGATTTATTGTATTTGTGTTTTATTTATATATATATATAAATAATTAAGGGCTCTCTGTAAATTTATTTTACATATATTTTTTTGTTTTTTACTTTTTGATGCGTTTCTGCTTGTTTTAATATTTTTATGTTAATAGCGACTAAGACACTTTTCATTTACTTTTCATAAATTTGCATTTGCAGTTGATTTTGCATTTGCTTTTGAAATTATTTTGAATTTTGTTTTTTGTTTTTTACAGCGTTTAAAGCTAAAATCTGAGATGTTTATATGTGTAAAACGTAACAGTATCAAATTGATTTTGTTTTGTGTGTGTGTGTGTGTTTTTTTCTTCTTTTTATATGTACAGCATAAATGGGCTTTTTGGGTTAGAAAGAATTTTTCTTGTATCATGGCGGAATGTTGCGCATGCAATGAATACGTATATATATGTGTGTGAGTGTATTGTATATGTTACTTTATTTTTTTGGATTTAAGTTTAGACCGTACTGTTTACTTAGCATATATTTAACAAAAGTTTATACAACTTGCTTGGCTTAGAATGTAATTAAAAATAAATTGAAGCTGCAAACAGTTTTGTTTGTTTTTGCATTTCGATCTTTTTAGTTTTTATAGATAGATGTTAATAAATATTTCAACAAATTTACCCGCTGCACGTTCATATATAATAAACTAATTGTAGTAATAGTAATAGTAATAATAATAATAATAGCTAATTTACAATCGATACGCTTAATTAAATTCTGCAAACTAAAGGCTTACAATAGTTGGAAGAAATTGAAACAATTCTTAGAATCTTTCGCATTCATCGATTTTGCTTCACCTATTTTTTCTTCTTCTACCTTATATAACTTTATAAACAATTACATATATGTGTGCTTTGTCGGTAACAAATAAAATTAGATTTAGTCCTGAAACAAGGCAGCTAAACAATTTAGTTGCGAACGCTGTGCTAAAATCTGGGCGCCGTTTAGAATTTAGTTTAGAACATTGCACAAATGTGAAAAAGGCATATATGGAGGCAGTTGAGTGACAGAGCAGGATGAGGGGAGTTGGAGCTTGAAATATACACATACATTCATACACACGCACACACACAGAAACATTCAGTCAAATAATCATGAACAATACCAAAAACAGTCAGCGGGATTTCTAATAGACTAGAATTCGAGTCAACAATTTAGCCATATATAAAACAATATAGAAATATTTTAAATTATAGAGAATTATATAGAAATATATATAGTATTACACATATATATATATATATTTATATATATATATATATATATGCATTCATATCGTCCAGTTTTTAGCACACGTTGAAAACTTTCTGTTGAAACCAAACGCAATTAGCGCTGTGCATTTGCAGGCGTCGCTGCTGCTGCAGCCGCAATTGTTCCTGCTGCTCCGCCCCCTGCTACTGCTACTGCTGCTGCCGCCGCCGCTGCCGCCGTTGCTGAAGCCGCATTCAGGTCATCGCCCTGCAGATCCACATTGGCGGCACTGGCGTACTGCTAAAACCATGATTGTCGATTGATATCATACGGCTTGGTCATGCCCAGCGCAGAGGGACGATAAGCAGATGGGGGCGGCGGCGGCTGGCCATAGCCTGCTGCAGCGGCCGCAGCAGCCGGGCCGCCCAGCAGACTCTGATTGAAGATCATGCGTGCATGAAAATCGTCGCGTCGCAGATATTGCTGATACAGCTGCGAATTGGGATCCAGTTGAGAGGCAGCAAATGGATAGGCCGCAGCTGCAGCAGCGGCTCGAGACGATGGATGCGCTGCAGCCAGAAAGGGATAGGAGCCGGCTGCCGTATTCAATGGATTTTGTGTCTTATCTGCCGCATTGCCCGCTGCATTCGCTGTGGCTCCACTGTGCGCCGGCGCGGGTGGCATATAGTACGGATTAGGTGCAGCATCGCGGAACTGATCCAAATAGCTGCTCGCAGCTGCTGCCGCCGACTGATCCCCGTACAGGCCCAGCGCACTGGGCGTGGGCGCAAAGTTGAAGGCACTGCCGGGTACCATGCTAGCGCCCCCGCTGGCGGTCTTCAGCGAGATGGCTGCAGCATCTGTAGCCGTTTGATTAACG